>JAYESA010000014.1:171688530-171967402 GCA_036927795.1 Iris macrosiphon | reverse complement strand
GAACATAAAGACGTTCTCCACATCTTAGCGTCCCATCTTCGTGTATGCGGCATCCTGTCTGGATTCCAGCCTCTGTTCTTTGTCGAAGTCTCTGAAATCTTGCATCTGCTGGTAGAGCAGCTTTGATTCTTTCGACCAATGTTGATTGTAGCTGGTAGTTCGATAATTGACCGTCAATTCTTGGCATAATGACCGTTATTCCCAACTTTTCTAGATCTTTCAGCAGACCTGGTTGGGTGATCATAAAGAATGCCGATGGTCTTCTGCTTAGTGCATCAGCCACTACATTAGCCTTTCCTGGATGGTACTGCAGATCGATCTCGAAGTCTGTCATTACTTCGAGCCATCGTCTTTGTCTTAGGTTCAGGTCCTTCTGAGTGTAGACATATTTCAGGCTCTTGTGATCGGTGAATATTTCTACTCGTTCGCCGTATAGATAATGTCTCCAAAGCTTCAGGGCGAAGATGACGGCGGCAAGCTCCAAGTCGTGAGTGGGGTAGTTCTTCTCATGAGTTCTCAATTGTCTTGAGGCATAAGCTACAACCTTCCCATGTTGCATTAAGACACAACCCAATCCTTTTCCGGATGCATCGCTATAGATGACGAAACCTCCGATCCGGATGGTATGGTCAAGATGGGGGCAGTAGTCAGACGCTTCTTCAACTCATCAAAAGCTGTCTGGCATTCCTCAGACCAGATGAACTCCTGGTCCTTGCGGGTAAGACGGGTAATTGGCTCTGCGATTCTTGCAAAGTTTTCTACGAACCTCCGGTAATATCCGGCAAGTCCTAGAAAGCTTCTCACCTCTGAGACGTTGGTAGGGGTAGGCCATGTCTCGACAGATGAGATCTTTGCTGGGTCCACCGAGATGCCTTCTCCTGTGATCACGTGTCCCAGAAAAGCGACACGATCAAGGAAGAACTCGCACTTGCTTAGTTTAGCAAAAAGGCTCTCACGTCTCAGCGTCTCTAGCACTAGTCTCAAGTGCTCTTCGTGCTCCTCGTGGCTTTTGGAATACACCAAGATGTCGTCGATGAAGACTACCACGAACTGGTCCAGATATTGGTGGAAGACTCTGTTCATCAGGTTCATAAATACGGCTGGTGCATTAGTCAGTCCAAACGGCATCACCAGGAACTCGTAATGACCATAGCGAGTCCTGAATGCTGTCTTTGGAATGTCTTCTCTCCGTACTTTGACCTGATGATAGCCAGATCTCAAGTCTATTTTTGAGAATACCACAGCTCCCGTCAGTTGGTCGAACAGATCGTCAATTCGTGGCAAGGGGTACTTGTTTTTGATTGTCAAAGCGTTGAGGGCTCTGTAATCAATACACATCCGATATGTTCCGTCCTTCTTTGGTACAAACAACACTGGTGCTCCCCAGGGTGATGCACTAGGACGAACAAATCCCTTGATTTGCAGTTCTTCAAGTTGCAGCTTCAGCTCGTCAAGCTCCTTCTTTGCCAGTCGGTACACATTTGAGGATACCGGTGCAGCTCCGGGTATCAGCTCAATAGTGAACTCTACTTCTCTGTCAGGTGGTAGGCCTGGCAATTCCTCTGGAAATACGTCTTCGAATTCTGCAATGAGTGCTGGGGGTTCTATCTCCATCGCCATGTAAGTTCCAGGAGTCTGGCTTACTCCTTGCTCGATGGTACCTCGTACGTATTCGAATTCAGGTTGCCCGGGTGGTCTAAAGATGATACTACCTTTTCGGCAGTCTAGGATAGCATTGTTCTGGATTAACCAATTAACCAGTCCATGCCTAAGACAACGTCGAAATTTGCATTGGGAGTACCAAAAATCGCGCTCTTAGCTCTCTACTAGAAATAATTATTGAACATGTTTCAATAATGTTGGTAACTGGAACAATACCTCCTCCAGTAAGAATTTTCCAGCACTTGGGTAGCGGGGAAGTGATTAGTTTGTGCATGGCTACGAAACTACTAGATATGAATGACAGGGTTGCGCCAGAATCAAATAATACGGTTGCAGGTAATGATGCAACTAAAATGGTACCTGCGATGGTTTCTCCTTCAGGTTCTTCGGCAACTGCAGCTAAAGCAAAGGCTTGTCCATGCCTTTGTCCTCCGTGTTGTTGTCTGGCCTTGAACTGGCTCTCCTGAATGGCCAGAGGTGGTCCCTTCTGATATCCTCCCGATGTGGAGGGTAGCATCTTTTGGGCAGGCGTTCCTGATTTCTGCCCGTTCTGAGGAACTGCATCTTTGCGTTGCGGGGCAGTCCCTAGCCATATGTTGGCTAGCTCCACAAATTAGGCAGAGTCCTTTCTTCTTTCTACAATCATTGATATAATGCCCCTTCTTGCCAAAAAAGTGACAAGTCGGGAGTTCCTTCTTCTGGTAGGGCCCCGTCGTCTGATGCGTCTGATTTTGTGGACGACGGATAGGGCCTCCTGTCCCTTGCTGGTTTTTGGCCGGGAAGGTTGGATTTGAGCGTCTCGTTCCTCGGCCAATAGCTTCTTGTACCCTTGCTTCTGCAAGAACCTCCTCGTAGGAGATCCTTGACTGTGATGTCGTAAACCTCTGAAGCTCACAGGTGAGGCCATGGTGGAATCTTTTGGCTTTCTCCAGCTCATTCGGTATCAAGATGGTACCGAATCGACTTAATCTGCTGAATTCCGCGTCGTAGGCGTCAACAGTCATGTTTCCCTGTTCCAAATGCAGAAACTGGGAGTATAAGGCATTTTGGACTGTTGCAGGGAAGTACTTGTCATTGAAGTGCTCCAAAAATTGTTCCCAAGTTTGATCTTTGCCGACGCTGCGCTCTATGGATTCCCACCAGTGATGGGCATTGCCTAAGAGTTGAGCTCTTACGGCGGTCATCCATAGATCGGGGGTAAGTTGCGAGCCTTCTAGCAGCATTTCTGTATTGGAGATCCAATCTGAGATCTCCTCTGGGGATTCGCTGCCTTTAAAGGTTTTTGGATTCATCTGGCGGAAGCCTTTGATTGTGCCCATTGGTTGGACAGGTGCTGGTGCTGGTGCTGGTGCTGGGGCAGTAGTTCTTTCCAAGGCCGCCATCAATGTCTGTCTCAAGGCCTCAGTCTGTTGCCACTGAGATTGTCTCAGGGCTTCAGTCTGCTGCCACTGAGTTTGCATCATAGCCTGGAGGAACTGGAACATCTGTGTTTGTCCTTCAAGTTGAGGCATCTGGGCAGGAAAGGCGGGAGGTGGTGGCAGTGGTGTTTCTGCCTGGGAGGTTTGCCCTTCATGCTGGGCTGGTGTTCCTGTCTGGACAGGATTCTGAGGAAGGTATGGAGTCATGGGGTAGACCAACATCCTCCTCGGGATGGGTCCCTCGGGTGGATGGGATTCCCTGGACTTCGGGCGAGGGGTCTGTTGCTGGGTCAGCCCCATCAATCGAATGTCCACCGGGTATGTCCATTTTTCTGAAGAAAAATAGAATAAGAAAAGCATAAGAAATTTATAATCGACAATCAAGCAGGATGCAAAAAAAGTTTGATGAAGTCAGTGTGGATGAGACCTAATATTTCTATCCTATAGCAGGCTTGCTGGGCATGTCATCATACCACTAGCAATAAACTTGACCTGCATGGGCCACCACTAAAACCATGTCACGCCCCAGTCCCAAAAATGTAAGGAACTAGGCCACGTGGCATTGGCCAGCTGACACGTCACTAAGGGTTTAATCCATTTTTGATGGACCCAAAGGAACGTGCTACGCTGTCCTAGAATACTACAATCTAATTCAGGCATGTCTATCTCATCCACAGAAAATGTCAGGAAATAGTGCTGAAAATATATATAATGCTGAGTCTGATAATGTCATATTACACAACTTGTGGAACAACCCACTGTCAAAATATAATAATAGTACAGAAAACAAGATAGACTGGGTATTGTCTATCTAGCAAAATATCTCCATCGCCTAAGAGAGCATCTCCTAGAATCAGGTAGATTCTGATGGTGTCTCCTCCAGTTCTTCCTCGGTGGCATGCCTGGTCTCCTGTCCCGGACCATACACCGTGGGATAGTAGGCCTCATCTAAATCTGGAAAGGCACCAGGTCCTCAGTGGGACATAACAAGATACAGGAAGATAACATGCCAGGTATGAAATACTGAATAAATAAATAAAAGCAGGGTGCTAACCATCTAAGTGAATATGCAAGTAAAGACCTTGTAGTACGCATGGGAATGTGTAGGTTTGACATATGCTGACTTAATTCACCAATCGTGTTGACTGGCTAGTATATGTGTCATATGCCCCGGACACACGGGTAGCTCTGCAATCGACCATCTCCGAAGAGCATGGGACGAAGGATAAGGACTCATGGAGGGGGTGTCCCATACGTCTACTAGTTATCTTTCCCGCCCAATGTAACTAAATGCCAAGTCATACTTTTCCTGAGTTTTCCTGACAATATACTAATCCGTGATGCGTGTCACACGTACTGGTAGCTAATCAAATACGCAGCTCGCATCCCAATATGTATTGCAACCATGTTGCGTGTTCCCGTGATAGGGTTTAGGAGATATGAGGATATCCTCTCAGATGTTGGTAGGTCTGTAAAATACTAAGTTATTTACACTATGCGTCAACGTATCTGTTGACTGTACCTGAGGCAAGCTCAGGTACTCACAGTTATATGGAATTCAGGAAAGAAGATAGCATATAACAGTATTTGAATTTAAACAGTAATTTGGCAAGGTATACTTGCCTACTTCCTGACTGTGCTGGACAACTGATCCCACTGTCAAGACTGAGGGTCCTTGTGACAGGGGGTCACTGACTGTGCTGGAGATGTTTTCTGTTTAAGATATTTACAGAATTCGTAAATACCAAATTAATAAAAGGCATAATTATATACTTATGTAAATATATACACATAATACATATATATATATATAGAGTATACATAAGTGACATATAGATATAGCATATATAGTATTAGGCATATATAGCACATATATAATAGATATATATATACATACATAAGTAGTATACATATATAAATAAAAGTAAAGGGCATACATATATAATATATATGTATTCATATATAAGTAGTATATTCATATATAGATATATATATTTATTTATATAGATATATATATATTCATATATATATTTATATAAAAGAAAAAGAAAGTGCAGAAAAATGAAATATATATATATAGATACATATATATTAGATATATATTTATTTACATATAATAAATAAAAGAAAAGACAAGAAAAGTATATATATATAATATACATATTATAGTATTATATATTTATGTAGATATATATATAGATACATATATATACATATATATATATATATATATAAGAGAAGAAAATGCTGAAAATAAAAATATATATATATATATACATATATATATTAGCATATAGTATAAATAATAATGAAAAGCATTTATATAATATAGTTATAATATACATATACATATAATAAATAAATAAAACAATATACATACATATATATAGATATATGTATATATATAAGAGAAAAGGAAATACATATATATTAAAGAAGATAAAATAATATATATATATATACATATATATATATATATATATTCTGTATTAATAATAATAATTATTATTTATAATATATATATAACATATATATATATTATATAGTAATACATAGATAAGTAAATATATAGATATACATATATAATATACATATATATATATAATAAAAAAAAAAAAAAAACAGAAAAAGAGAGATGTAAATATATATATAATATTTATATATTATACTGTATAATATACACAGCATATTATATATATTATATATATAATAGTATTTAGATAATATATAAATACATATATATATATATAGATATATATATATATATACATATATGTATATATAAATATATATATAAATAATAATAAAGAAAAAGAAAATGCAGAAAATATATAAATACATATATGTACTGTATATACAGTATATTAGTATATAATAATATATAATTAATTATATATAATAACATATATATATATATATTAATAATCATAAATATATACATATATATATATACATATACACACGTATACATAAAATAATACGTATACGTACATAATAGGGGGGGGGTACTGTTCCGGTCAGGCCGGTGGGGTCCTAGGCTCGTCGCCGGCGGGAGCACGGCGGCGGAGGAGGCGGCGGCTGGCCGTGGCGGTGGCTGCAAACGGCAGCAGCAGCTATCAACAGCAGCAGCAGCGGGGCTTGCGGAGGCTGCTGCGGCGTCAGCGGCGGTGGTGCGGTCGGTGCAGGGCGGGGGATCGGCGGAGGAGATGGTGGTGGTGAGTTTGGTAGTGGTGGTGGGGGTCTACGGTGGCGGTGGAGGTGGCTGGAGGCGGTCGGGATGGGGGTGGTGGTGTAGTCGGGGAGAGTGGTCGGGGCGCTGTGGAGGTGATGGCGGCGGCTGTGGTGGTCGGGGGTGGCAGGGGGTTGGTCGGAACGGTGGAGGAGGGGGAGGCGAGGCGTTTGGGGGTGGTGGTGGTGGTCGACGACGGCCGGAGGCGGTGGTGGAAGTGGTTCGGGTGGTGGTGGCTGTGGGTGTTGGTGTTGGTGGAGTTGGTTTGTAGGGGCTGCCGGCGGTGGTGCGGCCGGCTAGGGCGGGGCTCCGGTGGTCGGGGAGGAGGGAAGGGAGGTGGCGAGGGGTTGGGCAGGGGTCCGGTGGGCGGAGGGTGGCTGTGGTGGTGGTGGTTTGAGTTGGAATGGGGGGGGCTCTGGTCGGGTATTTATAGGGTTGGGTGAGTGGCATGAGTGGTAAATAGGTTGAAGTCTAGGGGTGTTTTGGGTATTTAGGTTTATTAGGATATTTATGCAGCCATTTGGATATTTTGGGGGTCCCACATGACACGTGTGCGGTCCACATTCACCAGCCAATGAGGTGATGCCACCTCACACTGGAAATTTGCATAAAAACCCCTAAAATTTCATAAATTGCACTTAGGTCCTAAAATAGGTATTTTGCGTAATTACGCAATTTGTCTGATAAATTACCCTGTTCCCAGAAAATACTAAAATGCTCAGAATTGAGAGGGAAAAGCTGTAGGAGGGTCCTGAGGGGGTGGGGGTGATTCTGGGCAGGGGTAGGGTCTGGTTTCTTGGTGATACGGGGCATCGTATTTATTATTTAATAAATACTGCGCACGGTGTTCTATAATTTTTTTAGAGGCAGGTAGGGCCATAATTTTACTACGGTGTCAATATACTAATTGTAGTATATTAAAAGTAGAATATTATCGTATTTTTGTTTGGGCAAAACTGGTGCAGGTTGGTCCTCAATCTCTAGGGGTACAGAGATGGTTAAAGAGCAAGAAATAAAATAGGAATTAAATATAAACCTTTGTAACGATACTTGTGCGTCTCAAACGAAGCTCAAAATTAAGCGTCTGGGAGTTGCACAAAAATTAGGAATTTAGTTTAATAAGTCTAGGGCAGGTAGGTGAGCTTTGTTTGGGAATTACAGCTAGTGTAATGCTCTAATTAATTATGTGAAGTACAGGTGCACAATTAATAGGATATGTAAACAAAATAAATTTTTAAAAGTTACAGAAATTCTAATTAGCTAAAATTAATCCTAAATTACTGAAATCTGGTCGAGGGAGTTTACAATATATATATATATTTTTAGACAGAAAGATATATATATTTTAGGGTCAGGAGACACTTATATATAGCCTCAAACCCACAACTAGCATTTCTATTATAGATAGGAATATCCAATCCAAATCCAAATCCAATAAGATATTCCTATTATATGTAGGAATATCCAATCTAAATCCATTGAGATATTCCTATTATATTTAGAAATATCCAATCCAAATAAATTGAGGTATTCCTATTATATGTAGAAATACTCAATCATACTCTGGGGTATTTTTTATATAGGTTGGAAACCCCACCCACTCCAACAAATCTTTCCCTTCACAACTATGTGGAGGTGGTCGTCATCCCGACGATCCGCCTGCAGTACTCAAACTTTTTACTTGGTAGAACCTTTGTGAACATTTCTGCTCCGTTGTCATCTGTATGAACCTTTTCAAGCACCGCTTCCTTCTTGTCAACCACATCCCTTATTCAATGATACCGGATATCAATGTGCTTGGACCGGCTATAAAATGTCTGGTTCTTCACAAGGTGAATAGCACTCTGACTATCGCAAAGTAAAGGATATTGCTCCTGCTTTAGCCCAATTTTCTGCAACAGCTTCTTCATCCACATCAACTCATTGCAAGCCTCCGTCGCCGCAATATATTTTGCCACCGTCGTCGACAAGGCAACACACTTCTGTAAACGCGACTTCCACGATACTGCTCCACCAGCAATGTAACAACCTGTTTTTTTAAAATTTTTAAAATAAATTTCTAGATTTTTCTGTGATTTTTAATTAATTATTATAAATGTCCTTCATAAATTAATATTTTTATGTATTAAAATATTATAAAAATTATATTTTTGAGTGTATAATTAATTATTGGATGTTGCGTAATTTTTCTGGAATTTAATGGGTTCAAAAACTATTTTTAAATAGTTAAAAACCAATATTTTAATTAAACAAGACTAAACCTACTTTAACCAAACCGAACCAAACCGGACCCAACCCATACGAACCGGACCCAACTGAACCCATCCGACCCAAACCCTAACCTAATGGGTCGGGTCCTACTCGACCCGACCCGACTCGACCCTATCCAACCCGATCCAAACCCCTCTCCCCCACGATCCCCGTTCCCCTGACTCCGCCGGCACTACCCCGCCCCTCCCGCCAACTCCGCCGCTCGGCACTGCCCATGACCCCACGACCCCGCTCCGGCCTCCTCCGCAACTGCCTCCACTCGCCTATTTAAACCCTCGACCCGACCGCCCCCATCACCCATCACCATCCACGGCCACCGTCGAGTTCACCGACTCCGCAGCACCGAGCTCCTCCGGCGACCCTCCACCACCTTCTCCCTCCGGCGAAGAACCCCGACCTCCGCCGTCGCCAGCATCGACCACTACAGCCGCAGCAGCGCCGCCCCGTGTACGCGAAGTATAGTCGATTCCGACTCCTCGTTCAGGTAAGTTTTTCTCTCTTCTCGTCGCATCGTTTTTCGAACGGACTGTTGCGACACGTTCGCTGTGTAACCCTCTCGAAACCCGTGCAATTAGTTCGGGGTATCGTGTCCTGTGTCGGTCGCAAACCGCGACGCAAAAACAGGAAAAATAACCCGTATTTCGGTAATTCAGAAATTGTCCCAAACTCATAAGTTCATGGCCGATTTACTCCCAACCTGTTTATTATTTCTAAATTCTGTTTAAACAGTTAATTAGAAAACATAACCTAGTTTTAAATCCTTAATTAGTTTATTTTATTGTGCTGTATGTTGTGTTTTATTCGCGGGTGAAATCGACCAAAAACTTGGTCTTTAAAATCCGAATTTTTCCCGAAACTGGGTACGTCCCGCTAAACGAGACGACTTGGTCGTATGAGAATTTTACCGAAATGTGTGCATCGTCAATGTGGACGTGTGAGATTTCGCGGAAGTTGATTTGGATGTGCGTGCACACCGGAATCAACGCGTATTCGTCGAAATTGTTCCGTATCGGACCTGTTCTGAAACTCGTTGTAATTTCGTGTGTACTTGTCGTTTCGCAACGAAACTTGTGCCATTGGATTCGTAACAAAGATATTTTTGTTGCTCAGAGAATAATTTATATTATAAATTTCCAATATTTCAACTTATAAGACAGTGCAGCGGAGGACCTCTTCTTTGCATAGTCCTAAGTTTTTCACCGTAGAGAACCATTTAAACTAAATCAAATAAAGATACTGCAGCAGAAAGTTAGCTAGCTAGCTTATCGTGTTAGTGTTATGTGATGTATTCCTTACTGTTCAAACTCTATTTAGAAGCCTTCTCCTGCATGTTTTGACATTATTTTTTGCGAGTGATCCATGAGGAACCTGCCAAGCACTAGACTCCCATGCATGAGATAATGATGGGATGGGCAGAAGAATAAGAGAAAAAGGAGGAAAAATCCTCACATTAAAGATGCCTAATCAACAGCCTGGTAATAAATCTGTGACTGGAAAACGTGTATGATATCCCACTGATAAGTACTTTCCAGTTTTCAAAGTTTTGACATTTTCTTCTTGGGGATCCAGGTACTCTTGGGGACTTGAGGAACAACTACGAAGTGGTTCATGAAGGACCAACATTTTTGAGTCCATCTCAACCTAATAAAAGTCCTGAGAAGTTACTTCATTGGTTATTTGTTCGAGCCTTCAGATTTTTAGTGTGGATATTGATATATAGAAGTGAAACTTCATGTTATCAGGTCCATCTCATTTATTCCTCTCTTTATTTTTCATAAGCCCAGTGTGATTCCATGTTGTATGACTTATTCTCGGAGGAATTGTAGATGAAATCTAGCTCTGTATATACTCCTAGTATTACTGAAAACGAACTAATGCATCAGTAAACATCCATTCAGATGTTCTTACTGTCACTGTCTCCTAAATTAAGTAACTATGATGGATGCAAGACTTTGACATGGATACCTAATGAAACAGTGCTTGTGTTTCATTAGCACTTAAAGTTGTACACATTTTAGCATTCTGACTTTTCTTCTGCAAGCGGCAGTCTCTTTGTTTGTACCATCAGTTCGAAGATCAGAAATGATAAGGTGCATAATGTGACCATACTGCTTGACATTCTTTTGTTTCCTTCCAACAGCCTGAATACAAATCTGAATCCTGATACTTGTAAAACATGTTTTTGGTTTTACAGTTGATCTTGTCTAAACTCTAAAGAAATTACTTCATATTTTTAGTCCATGATTATAGTGGCGGTCTCCTAATTTAAGCTTCGTATGCATACATGTTCAACTTTTCTTCACTTAGATTAGTAGGTTAAGGTAGTGATCAAGAAAAGGGAAAAAAAAAAAAAAAAAAAAATTCTGTTCTTAGTTGCTCATAGAAACATGCCTGGAAGGACTTGCTTTATTTACTTTCTTTAGAATTAGCTACAGAACACCAAAAGGGCCAGTGTGCCTTTGTGCTTATTGGGAAAGTTTACAATATGCTATCATGAAGTCACCACATGATGGTGGCAACATTGGCCTAGCCAATTAAGCATGTTAGCATCATAGTAGGGAAACACCTTAGCTTTCTGTTCTCTGGGATGAAGAATACGTGCGCAAAAGGATTGTTCATAATTTGCACAACCTTGATTCTGTTTTCTGTAGTATGTAAAACTAGTACTTATATCTGGCAACTATCTGGGTAGAGCAAATAACTACGTATTTATATCAAATTCGACATATTTTGTAGTCTGTAAGCTATACGGTTTAAGGAGGACCCTCAGTTCTATTTCAATTAACTGCATTTTTTACGCTCAATTTCAGTCTCAAGGTAATATCGAGCATCAGACAAACTAGCCAAAGTATAATAATCACACATTTTGCCACTTTTTTTTAAAAAAAAAGTTACAAATTCTTCACACAAAGTTTCTACTGAATAAATCCTGTCATTATTTTTCCACAGTCCTGTATCGATATTTTGCTGATTTCTTGGGACCTTGGTCCTTGAAAAATGGAAGGTCCCATGGAGAGAGCAGGATTGTTGGTCCTTCAGTGTATCCATGATGGTAGGAGTAAGTGCACCAAGGGAGGATGCCTTTGGGCTTCCAAATCCTTCGACTCAGAAACTCCTTTTACCACTACTCGCTCAAACCATACTCACCGTAGCTCAAAAACTCCTTTTACCACTACTCGCTCGAATCATACTTACCATAGCTAAAACAGTCAGTACATTGAGCTCTTTCTAGGAATCTTGAAATACTTGGGACACTTTTCTTCGCACTTATAATCTTTCAAGCAGAGTACCTCTAAGGTCACCATCATCTAAGCGTCTCACATCAGAATGGGGTCAGCAATAGAGCATATTTCATGCCCCATTACCGAAATACGGAGAACTGGAGTCAGACTAAGCCAACTACGCACTACAGAGTACTCCGGTATCCTGAGGTACAATCACGGTCGTGAAAGACATGGGATATACTCTACAAACCAACAATCTAACCAAGGTTTCACCGAAGAACCTATGTCTCAACCCAGCGGCCATGAGACAATAAGAAATGACCAGTATAAGAAAGCAGAAAGACATCTCAAATGCTCTATCATAAATGATCATGAAGCCAGTACAACAAAATGAAATAATACGAGTGTCATAATACGTGATCAAAAAGTCGGCTACGGTTTAGATATACAATCATGCTATCTCAAAGGACGAGAAATAAGACATCCGAAGAACAAGGAATAAACATATATCCTGTGGCTAAACTTCTTAAAATAATGAATATACATATGATGAGTTGCGAGGGAGGAAACCCACTCATGGCTTCTGGCCATCGCTCTCTTGGTGCACGCTATCGAGAGAAAGAGATTGTATATCCTTTGCCTCCGTTACAAGATCTGGTCATACAAAACCAGAAAGTTCAACCCCCTAATAGTAACTACCACAAGGAAGCACGAGAAGAAAAAACAAACTAGCAACAATCATAATAACATAATGAATAACATAGAAATAAATAACAATATAAAACTTCAGAAGATCCATGCGGTACCAAGGCAAGATCTTTGGAAAATAAAAATACCATATGTAAAGAAAACAATAATCCCTAAGCAAACAAAGCGGTACCAATGCTTGCCATTGCCGAGGATGGGGCGACAAAGAAATATAAGATGCTACAAGAAGTAAAACATCCAACAATACACGACCGTGCAATTCTCTACGGATTGCTACTTACATCTACTTAAATTATCTTGATTACTCAATGGGATTCGTTTGATTGTATGCCGCATGGAAAAGTATTGGCTTGTTGGAGTACATTATATACAGGACAGACGTCACCACGAGCAATTTCAGTAGACCATCTCGTTGTTTATAATATCCGAAAGTGTATCACGTCTCCCTACGAAGTATGAAAATCGGAATCCTTCTCTCCCGAATGCTCTAAGGTGTTGTTTGGTTTTAAGTTTGGAAGACTTTGGGAATGAGTTATGCGTTTCTTATCCATGCTTGGTAAGTGTGAGAATGGAAATGGTGGGGTGGGTGGGTGGGTGGGTGGGAAGGGTCTTTAGTTTTTTACAACTGTGGAAAAGTAAAACCCAAAGCCCCCAATTGGAATTTTATTTTGCTTTCTTGGGAATGATGGTCCGGTGTAATAAGTACGATTTTTTTGGACGATAATACCCTACTCAATAGAACAAGTTGAATTTAAGTAACAGTAACATCATGAAATTAATGAAATAATATTTGTGAAAAATTAAACAAATTAAGATTCCTATTTCCGTCTGAACCAAATATGAGAATGAAAAAATTGAATTTTTCTGGGTGCATAATCCCAATCTAACAAAACATGGATACGAGAATGTTAAATTTCTTTCCCATGAGAAAGCAATGGGAAGTGAAATCCTAGGAATACCTGTTGAAATTAGTTGCTTCTTTTATTGATTGTCTCATTGGCATTATATAGCCTTACAGTCATTAATACAATGATCTCAATCATTATGACAATAATCTCATAATGGAATATCCTGTGACATATTCTGGCATCCCAAATATGTCCTCAGGATATTCCCATGTGCTTATACTATACTTAAATATGACACCCAACATACCATATCAACACTCCCCCTCAAGATGGGTGAAAGATATTCACTAAGCCCATCTTGTCACATCCTCTAATCATGCTCACTGAGGCGAGTCCCTTGGTTAGTCCATCTGCTACTTGATCCCTGGTTGGAACATGGCCAAGCTCCAGTAATCCACTATCCAACTTCTCTTTGATGAAGAATCTATCAATCTCGATGTGTTTGGTCATGTCATGCTGTACTGGATTGTTGGCGATACTAATAGCTGACTGATTGTCACACCACAGCTTCATCTTGGCTCCTTGATCAAGCTTCAGCTCCACCAGCATATTCTTCAACCATAACAGCTCTGCAACTCCCAAGGCCATAGCTCTGTACTCTGCTTCAGTTGTCGATCTGACCACCACAGACTGCTTCTTACTCCTCCAGGAGACCAAGTTACCTCCTACAAATATGTAATATTCCGAGGTAGACCTCCTGTCATCAGCACAACTAGCCCAGTCAGAATCACAGTAGCCCTCGATGCTCACGTGATTGTTCTTCCTGAATATTAGTCCATTCCCGGGAGCACCTTTCAAGTACCTCAGAATCTGGTACACTGCATCCATATGACCCTTCCGTGGGTCATGCATGTAGCGGCTCACCACACTTACTGCAAAGCAGATATCAGGACGTGTGTGGCTCAAATAGATCAACTTGCCAACCAGTCTCTGGTATATGTCCCGATCAACTGGTTCTCCAGCCTCAGCATCAATCTTGAACCTCTGATCTATTGGTGTCGCTGCAGGTTTGCACCCCAACATCCCAGTTTCTGTGAGAAGGTCCAGTGCATACTTCCTTTGAGAGAGAACAATCCCCTCTGCTTCTCGAGCAATCTCAATCCCAAGGAAGTACCGAAGAAGGCCAAGATCCTTCACCTCGAATTCCTTGCCAAGCTTTCCTTTGAGTTGGGCGATCTCCTGCTCATCATCTCCTGTGATAATCATATCGTCCACATACACCGCAAGCATAGTGATGTGGCCTCCACTCCGACGGAAGAACACAGTATGATCAGCATTGATCTGCTGATATCCCATCCCTATTATCGTCCTTCTGAATCTGTCAAACCACGCTCGAGGAGACTGCTTCAGTCCATAGAGGGACTTCTTCAACCTGCAGACCTTGCCTACTGTCTGATTGGTGCCAAATCCTGGTGGTATCTCCATGTACACCTCCTCCACTAGATCTCCGTGAAGAAACACACTCTTCACATCCAGTTGGTGTAGCTTTCATCCACCATTCGCTGCCAGAGAAATTAGAGTCCTGACAGTGCTCATCTTTGCAACTGGTGCAAAGGTCTTGTCATAGTCGATGCCGTACGTCTGGCTGTATCCTTTGGCTACTAGTCGAGCTTTGTAGCGCTTAATCTGTCCATCTGGGTTCTGCTTCACGGTAAAGATCCACTTGCATCCAACTGCTCTCTTCCCCTCTGGCAGTCTCACAAGCTCCCAAGTGTGATTCTTCTCCAGAGCTCCCAATTCCTCGTGCATTGCCGCTTTCCACTTTGGATCGTTCTTGGCAACCTGCCAATTGTTAGGTACAGTAATACTATCAAAAGATGCTATAAATGCTCCATGAGAAGAAGGGATATGGTCATAAGAAACAAACTGAGCAATATCCAAACCATATCTGTTTGGAGGATTTTCTGCATTGCTGCGAGTGGTCCTCCGTACAGATAGTGGTGTGGGAGGAGTAGAAGTAGGAGGAATGATATCTTGTGAAGGAGGGGGTATCACCTGAAGGGGGGTTGGTGTCGGTGCCTCAGGAGTTGGGACGAACGCAGGCAAGGGACTTGGCACTGGCACTGTCGGTACTGGTCCTGCAGTTTGCTTCTCTCTCCTGCTGTAGGTAAGTAACTCTCCCCGAGCCGTAGGCCTAACACCTTCACCTTCTTGTCCCTTCTCCGTGCCTCCATGCCAAACTTCTAAATCGGTTACCACCAAGTTCTCTATCTCCCCCTCTCGCATAATACTGGCAGTATTAGGCGTGTTGTGTGAAGTTCCGTCCTGGCGGTAGTATGGCTCATGCTCCCGAAAGTGGACATCCATACTGACAAACTTCTTCTTCTCTACTGGACTCCAGCACACATACCCCTTCTGGGTCGCCGAGTAGCCTACGAAGATGCATTTGACCGCTCTAGGGTCAAGTTTCCCAACTGATGGCCTGTTGTCCTTCACAAAACACACATACCCAAACACCTTCAGTGGGAGTATCCCACTATTATTGCCTTACAATACCTCACATGGGAACTTCCATCCGAGGACCTTCGAGGGCATCCTGTTGATGAGTTGAGCTGCTGTCAATACTGCATGCCCCCACAGACTGTGGGACATTCATGTCGATCATCATACTTCTTGCGACCTCCAGAAGGTGTCTGTTTTTCCTTTCTGCAACTCCATTTTGTGCTAGTGTGTATGCACATGTGGTCTGATGCTGTATTCCGTGTGCTGACAGGTATTCTGTAAGCGTCCTGTTGGTATACTCCGTTCCATTGTCAGACCTCAGTACCTTCACAACTGCTTTATACTGAGTCTGGACATGCTTATGGAAATCCCGAAAATAAGCAGGTACATCATTCTTATTTTTCATCAAATATAACCAGGTAACACGAGAGGCACACTCAATGAAAGAAACAAAGTACTTATAACCATTCATAGTATTAGTAGCACATGGACCCCAGACATCAGAATGTACTACCTCAAAAGCAAAAGTGCTCCTATGACCCGTGCCAACATACGAGCTCCTAGTAAATTTTCCTAACTCGCACGCATCACATACTAATTTCTCTTTATTTGTTTTTGCATAAATCTCTGGATACAACTTACTTAGAGTATCAAAGGAAGTATGTCCCATCCTCCGATGATGGAGTATCAAGGTATCCTCAGTCCTCTGCTGCAGTCCTTCCATGCCAGCCTTCTCTGCCATAGATACCAATGCTGAGTCCAGTCATTCTCGATCTAGGTACCACAGTCCCTCATGCCAAGTGCCAGTCCAAAGTCTTCGTCCTGTCCCTTTCTCCTGGAAGGTCACCTTAGGAATATCAAAAGAAACAATGCATTTAAGTTGGAGGATTATAGAACTAATGGACAAGAGACTGACTGGAAAGGATGGAGCATGTAAAATATTGGATAATCTTACTGAACCTGTACAATTAACAGTACCCTTACCGACCACTGGCTGGAAAGTGCCACCAGCTGTCTGAATGCTGTCTGCTGATGCCAGGTGAGTGTAGGAAAAAAACTCACTAGCATTTCTCGTCACATATCGAGATGCTCCCGAGTCGATAATCCAGTCTGATGATTTAAGGGAAGAGATAGACGCAAGGGCAAGTGATTCGTCAGTACCTTCTGATGGATGGGCATACATGGCAGCGTTGCCCCTAACAAAGAATGAGGTAGACGTCTCCTCTATTCTACTCCTCATGTCTCGCAGTGCCTGGTCCTCCACAGTAAAGGTACCATCAGCTTCTCCGTTCCCTTCTGATATCAGGAGGTTCGCCCGATAACCTCCTCGGCCGCCTCGTCTATCCCTTCGACCACGACCACGTCCTCCATTATATCCTCGTCCGTCGAACGGTCCTCGTCCACCACCTGAATCTTCCTCCCTAGGTGGTTTGGTACAAGCATACCGATGATGACCCATCTTCCCACAGTTGTAGCACTGCCGGTTATGCTGCCAGGGCTCTCCCTTAGATCCTGTGTTTCCTGAGCTGGTGATCGCTAGTGCTGACTTTGCTTCGGGGGAGGGGGGAACACCTGTCCCAGCTTGCAGCCTGATGCGTGTCTCCTCCTGGATCATGGCTGAGATAGCCTCCTCAAGGCTAGGGATCTTTGGTTGGGCTAGAAGTAGGGCCGTCCTCTGTGCGAAAGCTGCAGTCAGCCCTTTGAGGAACTTCATCGTCCTCTCCTGCAGACACACCTGTCTCTCCTTACACTTAGGGTCCCCGCAGCTCGCCCGATCTGAGGAGTGATCATAATCCAACCACAGACGCTCCAACTCTGTGGCATACTCCTGCACCGTCTTCTCTCCCTGTATGGTGTCATCAATCTCCTGCACCGTCTTCTCTCGCAGCAGCAGTAGTAGCCGCAGCAGTAGCGGGACGGGGCAGCAACAGCGAAGGGCGGCCTGCGAAGGGCGGAGAAGGGAAGGAGGGGGGGGCGTGGAAGAGTTCGGTGGAGGAGATCTAGGAAATCCTCCTGTGGGTTTGTGGAAGCTTGGTGACGGCTAGGGTTTGTGGAAACTTGGCTCTGATACCATGTTGAAATTAGTTGCTTCTTTTATTGATTGTCTCATTGGCATTATATAGCCTTACAGTCATTAATACAATGATCTCAATTATTATGACAATAATCTCATAATGGAATATCTTGTGACATATTCTGACATCCCAAATATGTCCTCAGGATATTCCCATGTGCTTATACTATACTTAAATATGACACCCAACATACCATATCAACAATACCAAACCTACATCCAAACTTCACCTAAGTGATTTATCTAGTTACTTTAACCCTACACGTTTCATCTCGATTTCCGGGCCGTGGACACCCGACAATTCAACCCTACATGTCGTATTAGGATACCATGTATCATTCAGAATAACTGATACTCTAGTATCGTGCCATAAACATCTAAGTATCTAATACGGATACACTTAAGACGGCCTTGGAATTGGTCTCAAGTGCCAATCCAATAGTTTACCAACTGTCAATCATAATTAGACTCTCTACTCCTAGACCTACCATACAATTGTCCGCACGGGTAATCATGTAAGCCATAACATATACAGACCATGGGTAGATCTACCAGATGGTAAGTAGTTGAACAGCAGTTTGAGTATGAGTGGATTCCCCCCCCCCCATATGTACTAAGTGCAAGTGTATATCAGCACTGACCATTACCACAGAATTCAGGAAAGAAACTCATTCTCAATTGTCCCATGGTACTAATGAAGGTATTGGCCTGTCAGAGAGAATATGAAGGTAGGGAACAAGAGGAAGGAGGCACCTCAAGGTTGCAAATGCTGGGGGTAACTTAGACGAGGGACTCAGGTTCTCAGAGAGGGATTACGGAGGAAGCACCTTCACCACAACAACAGTTAGTGCATGAGCAAATGAGCTACCTCACAACCAGAGAGGGATCATCACATGATGGGATTTTCAAGAGAGCAATCAAACAAACTCAACAGCAAGCTCTGAGTAGAGTCACTATAGAGGAAGGAGGAAGCTATCTTCAGAAGTCAGGATTAGCAGAGCCTCAAAACACCATATTAGAGAATCAACCAGCTGAGGTAGTAGAGCAGACACTTCATAGCTCACCACCTGCACAAAGCCACACCAGCATGAATCAGAAATCAGAACAGGCCGGGAGAGGGGAGGAATACCTCTTTAGCAGTTAGAAATAAGGAATGAGCCCTGCAAATAGAAGAAGCAATAAAAATAAAAGAAGCTAAAAGGCAGGCAAAGATCAAGGAGGCTCAACTTGCAGCAAGAATGATGTTGAGTGATAGCAAAACCACCAAACCTAGCCAATGAGTATACTTATATGGAATGTCAGAGGGATGAACTCAGTAGTATGTGAAAGACTTGATCAAGAAGCATCAGTTGTCTATTTTGGACTGGTAGGAACAAAAATTAGAAGACATAAGGAGGCAAGGGTTGCAACAAAGCTACCAAAACAGCAGAAACACCATTGCTTGTACAATAACCAAGATTTGGGAAGAACATCAACACAGTTTGGGATTTACAACAACCCTCTTGGCAATCTGTCACTATTGAGTATGACTGACTAATAAAGGGGGATTCCCATTTTGCATCTCAGTTATTTATGGCTCTAATATAGCACTAGAAAGAGTGTCTCTCTGGCATGAGAGAGAGGCACTTCCTCAACTAGTCCGTACTCCATGGTTGGTAGTGGGGACTTCAACAGTGTCAGGTACAACTCTGAGAAGATAGGGGGCAATGTCAGTTACTTTGAAGGGGGGTAACACTTGGTCCTGGGAATAACAGGGCATCTTCCAACCAGAGGCTCTGGTGCAAGCTGGACATGAGTGGGTAAGCCAATACCCTTGTATACATGTTAACTATCTGATTACTCTTTCAAGCTAGTGGATGGAAAGAGGATGCTAAACCAAAAGAGGAAGGAGGAATAATTGTCAGAAATCCGCTTGATGTTATGGAAAGTTTGCAGGTTAAGAAGGTCTACAAGTACTTGAAGGTGACACTATGTGGGTTCATTGGATGAGGAATAAATATCAGAAATGTAATAGCTTCTGGGATAAGATCAGAGATAACAATGCATCCACCTCATGGAAGGCCATGCTCACAAGTAGGCCTACCATTCTTCTTGCTATAAAGAGGTCAGGTCAATAGCCAATGGACAAGCTACTTCTGTGTGGTTTGACCCTTGGCTGCCACAGGGATGGTTGGTAGACAGGCTAGGATGGGAAACTTTTCAGTTGTATGGGGGAGATTACCCAGTTGGAAGAATTATCAGAGATGGCAACTGGGCTGGGCTCCTAGTGAGCACTGCTAGTATGTCAGAGCAAATTAATCAAGTTGATATACACAAGACACATAATACTGATTTTTGGCAATGGACCTACGAAAAAAGTTCTCTGCTAGGGATGCTTACAAGCTAGTGAGAGAGAACTTTATACCACCAGATTGGTTAGATAAGGTATTGTACATGGGGCACTGCAACAAAATGTCCTATTGCACTTATAGAGGGATACAGTACAAACTGCCAACTAAGTGCAAAATTCTTAGGTATGGTTAACATCTCTGACCACTGTGAGCTTTGTAATAAGGATGTAGAGACCACTGATCACATATTATTTTAATGTGATTACACTAAGAGTAGCATGATGCAGGATAGTACGGGAATAGCGTAGTCAGGTAAAGTACTAGGGAATATTACAGAAAACAGTTAACCAATCCATGGGATAGTAAATACATTCCCCAAATAACTATGGGAAATCGGGAAACTACCCATAGTAAGCAATAAGAGTATTCTCCTTCCAATCCAAAAATAGAAACGAGCTGCTTATCGTAGGATAAGTCGGTATAGACGACTAGCTCCGAGTGATTAAGGATGTGGTTCGGATATGGAACATACATACACAACTGAGATAGATTAAACACATCATGTATCTCACCGAGCGAAGGAGGAAGAACGAGATGATAAGCAATATCTTCAACTCACTCGAGGATGTTGAACGGACGAATGTAACTCGGAATAAGCTCCGTCCTGACATGAATCTGATGACCCCGCGGATAGAAGAAATCTGTATGAATACATGGTCGTCAACGCTGAACTCTAAGGATCGCAAATCTGCCTAATGTTTTTGTCGGTCATGTGCCATCCGTAGGCGCTCCTTGATCTTCACGACCTTCTCCATTGTCCGTATAATCATCTCGGGTCCAAGCATCTTCCTCTTTCCCACATCATTCCAAGCTAGACGGTCTGCACTTTCTTCCATACAAAGCCTCAAACGGAGCCATTTGGATACTCGCTTGATAATTGTTGATATATAAGAACTTTAGTAAGCGAAGTTGATCTTTCCAAGATATGCCAAAATCTAATGTAACGATCGCTAAAAACATTCTCGTAAAAATTATTAATGTTATAATAAACTATTGGAAAACAACTATGACAAGTTGTGAGAACCCTAAAAGGGTAAAGGTGTTACGAGCATCGGACTCGGCAGTTGAGAAGTAAAATAATGGAGATCGCATTACATTTATTTTTTTCTGATGCCATTACCATGCATATTATGTTTTGTATTTAGAGCATACACATTTTCATGCTAATGGACAAGTTGTGCACAATGTTTGACTTTTCTCGAACGATTTTCGGGGTACCGGAACCGTGTTGATCTAGGAGAAAATTATGAATGCGCATTCTTCTCGCAACGAAAATAGCAATAGTGTATTCTTCGAGAGAAAAGAATGGCACGGGTGCATGGCTTTGAAAGCAAAGAAGGGCACAGATATTAGCGATCTCCGGTAAGACTAGCTACCTATACTGGAGGTATGCCGTAATACTGTAACTAGTCCAAATGGTATATCACCAACGACCCATCATGTAGTTAGGCTGTATTATAATGACTATTGTTTTGCAGACCTAACCAAATTGATGCATAGGCGAATTATGATATTTATAAATGTGTTTCCTAATATCATTTTGCATAGAGGAAAAAATATAACTTTATACCATGTATTCTAATTCTTGTTCTGTAGGAAAAGAAAGTTGATCGATGGTAAATCACTGTGGAGTGATATTTATTACTTATGTTTATGACTAGTTAATCAACCCTAGAGAAAGTAGAAAAATCACCTAATAATTATATCTATTCTAACATGATTATAGTATTTATTTAGGTGAGTCGGGTTAACATCACTCACTAGTACATTTTCTAATGTGCCCATCCCTCCTCCACAGGTGCGGAGAGTCACTTGAACAGTTCTTGAGGCATCAGAGAAATCGTTTGGTGATCTGAAGCTTTTCTTTTGAAAGATGTTAAATTTTGCTATAATGGACATAATATGTGAAACCTTATAAATCTTTTGTAACAGTGATTTGTAAGGCAAATGAGTGTGGCTATTACAAGCCGTATATATTCCGCTGCAAAGTTATAAATAAAAATATAATTTTACATCTGTTGTGATTCAATGTGTTTGCTTATTTCGCTGCAATGACCTTGTTTTTTAATCTATCATTTGTGTACATCTATGTCTTGTACAAGTGTAATTTAGACTTATACGATATCACATCCATTAGCGATTTATCGATTCTGCGGAACTGAAACGTTATGATACTTGCCGAAAGGTTAGGATTCCAAGCTACACAAGCTAAAAGAGAGCCTTCAAGTCCTCCACCTAGGTCGGGTTTAGAAACCACAAGACCTCAGGGTTCAACCTCTTAGTCTAGCTCCTAGAGCTCAAGGAAGAAGAAGAAGAAGGAAATTGGAAGACGAGAAGCGAAAGGGAGAAATGAAGAAGTGAGGGGAGAGAGAGAGAGAGAGAGAGAGAGAGAGAGAGAGAGAGGGGGAGACCTAGGGACTCCATTGAAAAGGATGGCCGATGGTTGGTCCTCCATGACATAAATTGCTTCCAAATGTCTGCATCTGTCGTTAAATCTCCAACTCCATTTCATAATTATGTGTGGATGGCACTGTAGCACCCTCTGAATGAGGACCCCACAAGAGAGGCCAAGAGGTGTACTCCATCTCTTTGCCACCATCGTACTCGTGCACCTGTCCTAGAACCACTAGAAATCCTTTAGCCCATGATGTGGTGGGCTTCTCTATGTGGGCCACTCTCAATCCTGCTAAGATTTGGACAAAACCATTGTGTGGTTTAAATGTTAGATTATTTTGTTATCCATCCAGTTGTATCTCTGAGAGCTCTCTTTTACCAACTTAAATCTCTTGACCTAAATGTGCATGCTATCACATGCATCTTCATCTATTCTGCTCTCTGCTGATACCATGCCAAGTTGACGTTATGACAACAAGTGCACAAATTCCGTCCTCCTTTGATGGTTCATCTATTTCCAGGAAAAATTAGTGCCATACTTCGATATGATTTCTTAGCTATTATGTGTCCAATTTATTGGCAAAGCCATTATATGCTTCTCACTTAGATAAAGGTCTAATGTTGAAACAAAAAAAAAAAAATGTGTTGCCGCTGCACCAAAATTTCGGAGTTGTGGTGAGAATTGAGGGTTAAATGTTTATATCATTCCAACACGACCCCTTAGATTGAATGCTCATTATATCGTGTTGGTGTTTTCCACTTTATTTTGGGAGTTTTAGTCCCACATTGAAAAACCACCAATGTGTATATTTTAATATATAGCTTTGCTTAGTATTGGTATATGTACATGTGGTGGTGGCCCATGTGGGTTAATTTTTCTAGAGGGATAAGTGTGAACCCCATTACGACAATCTTTATTTAGTCACCACATTTGAAAAGTTTTTCTTAGGAGCTAAGGCCCGAAACTCGGACTCGAACTCAAAGGTGCAAAGTGGCGCTTTGTTGGCACACTTTGAACTTAGCATATCAGCATCTTCACATGATGCTCGTGCGCGAGTTGCATGCACGGTTGCTTACTCGGGCGCATGCTTCGTGGCGCTATGCGGCCAGGACCTATGTGTCCAAGTGCTATGCCGCCTAGTTCTATGCGGCCAAGAGCTATGCGGCCAGGCGCTATGCCGCTAGCGAGCTTGTATGGACGAGTCGCATATGGAGGGGTTAGGGTCAACTGTTGGCGGCGCATGTGGGAGTGGTTATTATACGACGTATGCAACGCGAGGGTGTCTGTGCACAGTGGCTGCTGCTTAGGGCGTTGTCCTGTGAAGTGTGACCGGCGGCGGCGATGACGCATACGGCTACGGCTACGCATGCGGCATGGTGTCAGATAGCGCATATG
This sequence comes from Iris macrosiphon, assembly GCA_036927795.1. Lineage (NCBI taxonomy): Eukaryota > Viridiplantae > Streptophyta > Magnoliopsida > Asparagales > Iridaceae > Iris > Iris macrosiphon. The sequence goes on along the minus strand of JAYESA010000014.1, from coordinate 171,943,286 downwards.
CGACCCTGAGCTTTCTCAGACCGCATATGTGTTGTTCTCCTCTCTATATAGATGAGCTTCTCTTTCTTTCATTAGGAGAAGAACTGAGAGCACAAGAGCGTTATACGACAGCAGTGAGCACCCTTCCACAAAGTGTTTCTGAGTGATCCAAAGGTGACCAAGAGCGTTCCAGAAGTTTTCGTGTGGACTTGCTGGAACCTGGGGGCAGTTTGTTGTATAGCGCAAATCTTGCCTTGAGCTCCGGTGGTTTTGATTACCCCAGCAAGGAGTTTCATTCTTTGTTTTTCTTTTCTTGTTCCCATTTTTTCTCGTTGTAGCATCTGCGAATGTAAAAAGAAGAACACTTTTCTGATTCTTGTTGTATTTGCATTTTTTTGGGTCATCAGTTTGTAACCTGTTCATGGTTTATATTTGCTGTGGAGTTGTGTGTCACTGTAAAGGCGCTCTCGAGTGATTTACCATGCACCAACTTTTATAAAAGATGAACTCTTGAGTGAGTCTCTACCATGTGGACCTCCTCTACTTTGATTTGGCTTCGGGACTAACAATCTCAAGGCAAGATCCGAGTTAGAATGGACAATCGCTCAAACCTTCTCGATACTAGATTTCACAAGCTTGAGAAGTTTAATGGCGAACACTACAACATTTGGGAGAGAAAGATCTCCTTGAATCTTCGTCTTGGCAAAGTTGATTATGTATTGGTTGATCCTGAACCTACCATTCCTGAAGATGGAGGAGAGCTTGCAGTTGGTGTGGCGCATGACGCGTACTCCAAGTGGAAGGAAGACAACGACCTCTGCAGGTTGTTGATGTCACACCCCAATCTCCCGCAAGCTTAATAGTCCTCGCTGAACGTGAATCACCACGTTCCAGCTCTCCCGCAGGACAATCGTTCTCATCGGGACGTGATGTCGTACGAGCCTGGAGTTGCGCTCGTACAAGGCGATGTTGTCAAACACCAAAGTTATCATCGAAACGACCAAGTTGCAACGAAAGTCAAGTATTGTGTACCAAGCACACATCACAGTAATACGCAGCGAAGCTCTTGATAGGGTCCAAATAAAATGCCACAAAGGTGATGCAATACTCTTGCTCTTTCTCTAGCCCGCAAAGGTACTTAAAGTTCATACATCATGTCCCGTATATCCAAGCAGCGCCACTACACCTGCGTACCTGAAATAATGCCCACAAACGTGGGCCAGTACACAGCCGTACTGGTGAGTGGGGTAACCCACTTGTCTAAGTCGACACTAAGTAAAATAGTGAATGTAAACAGTTATATGGTGATCTTTCTAGTTGAATCCTAGATTCATTTCATGGCATAGGGATGACATGTTAAGAAAAGCTGTAAAGCAGTTTAAGCATGCAAGCATTCAACTCAATCCAATCGACAAGCAACACTACCAGAAAAAGTCAAATTAGCGACGTCTAAAAACGTCGCTAAATAACAAAATGTCGTCGCTAATTTGGTTTAGCGACGTAATTAGCGACGTTATAAAGTTGTCGGAAAAACCCAAGTCGCCAAAAAAAATGTCGCTAAACGTCGCTATACCGACGTTTTTAGCGACTTTACTGTGTCGCAAATTTTTGCGACGATTAGCGACGCCAAGTCGCTAAATAGCGACGCCAAGTCGCTAAATAGCGACGTTTATTAAAGTCGCTAAAGGTCGCTGATTAGCGACGTCGATAGCGACGTTATACCGACGTCTTAAATGACCTGGCTATACTGCCATGTCAGCAATTGGCGACGTATAGCGACGTCATTAGCGACGTCATTAGAGACGTCATTAGCGACTTTTTACAGCATCGCTAATTAGCGACATATTTAGCGACGTAACTGAACGTCGCTAAATGTCGCTAAAAACGTCGCTAATTTTAAAAAAAAATAGTGTCCAGAAGCAAACACCTTACCACAAACACCACATTGGTGATTCCCTGCAGTTTTAGCCTTTCCACTGTGGACAACTGTCGGATCGACGATATCCAATGGGCTAGTAGTACTCTCGCCTCCTCTGATGCAGCATCCCCCTTTGAGCCTCTTGTGGCTCGCACGGTGTCCGCCTAGAGCCTGGTAGGAGTGGAAGCTCTTCTTGCAAGAGGCACACTCGTATCGGCTCTTCCCCAATCTTGCACCGTAACCATCTTCATCACACACACCAACATGATTCAATCTAGTTAACTATATAATCCAATTAAATTAAAGACCACAAGAAGCATTGTTGAAGTATCAATCCAATTAAATGTGGATATGCAAGATAACTATATAATCCAATTAAATTAACTAAAAAATTAAAGACCACAAGAAGTATCATACATCATGCCTATTGTTGAAGTATCAATAATTCATAATATACAATCGCATCCTAAATAATAATAAAAATAACTATACTACTACGGATCTGCAAGAGGCTGACCACCGGCGCGCTTGAAGGATAAGAACTCCTCATACTCGTCCCGTAGAATCGACACCGATGTCGATGGAGAAGGCAGCGACGTCGGTGGAGGCCGTGCCTGCTCCAAGTCTGCGAGTCACTGGTTGTAAGAATCCAGGGTAGATAACAGCCTCGTACTGCTATCACCCATTGAATCCTGCATCCTCGTCAGCTTCTCGCCCATCGATAGCTGTGACGCCTGCAGCTCCATGATGTTGCGATCATTGGAGGCTCTAATATCATTTGTCAATTCCCGTAGCTCCGTCATGCTGCGGTCGAGCATATCCAATCGTGCGATGAGCATCGGATCGTCCGCCTGCGGCTGGGACCGGGACTGGTCCTCCATACTTCGCAGCAAGTCGTCACGGAGAGACGCAATCTGACGGTCAACGGCCTCCTGGACTCTGGCCGACGACTGCAAGGGCTACGACTGCGAGGGGTGTGTGGAATGCGCAGCTGTCGGGGAGGCCCTAGATGACTGCGTCGCAACCATGACGCCATAGGAGCCCGTACCGTAGTACGTACCCCTCTGGAGACCACCAGCTGCGGTCACCCACAGGTCGTCCGCCGACGGAGATGGACCGGGCTGCGACGAAGTACCAGCCTCTCCAGGTGTAGGTGCACTAGCAGTCGCCCGCTCACGAAGCCTAAGATACTCGGACTAGAAAAGGTTTGGAAACTCGATAATTGCCTAAGTTATATTAAAATAAACACAAAATAAAGTAATACTTACATAGGTCTGTGAGGCCCTCTCATCAATGAGATTTCCGTCCTTGCGATGGGTGGCCAAGAAGACGGTCACCATGTTTGCATCCTCACCCCTCTGTACCTGTTAAAAATATATTATTTATTACTAAACTTAAATATTTTTTCCAAGTACCATTTTATGGTACTTATATTAAAATAATATATTTTAAAAGAAAAAATATACCAAACGACGGAAATGTTCCGTCATCGGAATCGAGCCACCACACCACTTGGCAGCATTCTGCCTAGCCGCCTTGGCCTTCTTAGACCTTTCCTTGTAGCTCGGATCGTCGAATCTAGCCCTCACCGCAGTCCACTGCTCAGGCGTGATCCAACCTTGGATCAATTTTCCAGCACGATCATGAGCCTTCTGGTCATCCAGAGCATTTCGGATAAGCTTGGCGGCAACGGTAGGAAAGAGCCGCTCGATCAACTCGGCCCGGTGCGGAGGATAAAAATACGTTTGCTACAATAAATAATTCATTAAGTTAGCATCACGAATATGCATAAATTAGAGGATTTATTTAATATACTTTTACCTGGAAGTGCGCAAACCAGAACGCCTTCCTCTCCTCCGGAGCCTCAGAGTAGTTGATCCAAGGGCCACCGTAGTTGTTCCTCAGAAATTAGCCCAGGCGTCTCTGAACCGACGATGGACGATATCTATGCAGAGATAATAATTTAGATTACTGAAAAAGTCAATATACGATGAATAAAGAGAAACACAAATATATACTAAACCATCTAATTGACTTACTTTGTACCGTCGGCCCAAATCTCTGTCCTCGTCTCCTTCGGTGGTGCGCATGGAGGATCTTGCTGATGCTGGGACAACGTCGGCACGACCTCCTCGACATGCTCATCTGTCCCTATGGTTCCGTCAGCAGGAGGAACGCTGGACGAGGGTGTACTATCACGCCAGGAACTACTCGTCCCAACAGTCGGGCATGTGTGTGATCGATATACTGGAGTACTGGGCGACGATGATCCGGAACCAACAGTAGGCAGTACCGGAGTGGCACTCTGTCTACCTCGGGACCTGCCGAATCCTCCGCGTCGTCCTGTCATATCTGATAACAACATATGATGAATATAGAGAAACACAAATATATACTAGATTCTACAGTCGAAATGTGATACATATCTCAAAGCATTATACAGTCAAAATATAATACATATATTCGTTAATGGGTACATCTACTTCTACATGCAATATTTACAGTCAAAATATAGTTACATTCTACATGCAATATTTTTTATGCACATCCAAGGCGGTAGATTGTACGGAGTGACGATCACAGGCCAACACGAATACTGGAAGCCCGAAAGTCCGAATGGGATAAAACCGTCAGAGCAGAGCCCCAATCTGACATTACGCGCTTCCTCGACAAAATATGGATACTCTCGATCAAAGTGCTTCCATGCTTCTCCATCGGATGGATGATCCAATACTCCTTTTATCTGTTTTTGCCTGTGCCAACTCATGTTTTCTGCAGTCTGCTTAACCATAAACAACCGCTGCAACCGCGGCGTCAAATACAAGTAGTGCATCGAATCGATAGGCTTTCTTGCGCCGACAGACTTTTCTCTAACAGTGGCCTTGTAGCGATTAGCACCACAGAATCTGCACTCATCTTCATCCTTGTCGTCTTTGTAGTACAACATGCACCCGTTGCGACATGCATCAATTTTCTCGTATCCCATCCAAAGCGATCTCACCATCCTCTTAGATCGATAGAAGTCTTTAGGCAACTTTGTACCCTCGGGCAAGATCTCTATAATCAAATCGAGCAGTCGATTATAGCATTCTTGCGACATGTTAAAATTGGACTTGATGCTCAATAATCTTGTAACCACCTCCAACGGTGAATGATCCTCACAACCAGGATATAGTGGAGTCCTTGTATTCTCAAGCAACTCCATAAACTTTGCAGCATCGGCATTCGGTGCCTCTCAGCTGCATCATAATTGTCCGGATTGAAACTAGGTCCCGCCGCATCATAATTGTCAGGATTGAAACTAGGCCCCGCCGCATCATAAACCATGTTCACCAACCCGTCGTCGTAAGCATCGTGGTCTTGGACATCCATATACGGCTTCACATAGGGCTCCGACTCCGATGCTAGAGATACAAGTTCTCCGTGCGCGGTCCACTGATAGTAATTCGGCGTAAAGCCCTTCGAGTATAAATGATATGTAACTTCCACTTCTGGATGATATTTCCTGTTGCGACATCTCACACACGGACACTTAATTTTGGTACCGTCCATGTACTGAGGGAACGCCTTGGCGAACTGCAGGAACTGCTGTACACCTTCAATGAATTCATCCCGCACACCGCACATGTCATCAGGATGACGGTTGTACATCCACGAACGATGACGCAGATAGTAATTCATATCCATTTCTAGATACTTCTGCAAAAATGACAGTATGTATCATATAAATCATTACATACAGTGGTTTATCACCTAACTTTATAACTTAACCGTACTATAAAAATCATATCTGATATAATACATACTTTCATTTATCAACGTCTAAAATAAGCAATATTCAAAACAACTAAAAAGAGGCCAAGTCTCTTAGTTTTTTAATATTTTATACTATTGGTAAAAGTTTGGGTTCTTTACTGTATACAATGCTTACTAGGACATATAGTTACTTAGCTAACTATTAACAAAATCAAGTATATCAGTAAGTAACTATTTAACTACACTAACTATGTACTAATTTAATACAAAATTGATACCCTTAACTTCTACCCAATAACTCATGCTAACCCATCTTAAACCAACTAACCAATACCTGGACACTAAGCTAACTAAAACTAGTATACATAGCTCACTAAATGCAACTGAAAACGGATACTGATACAGTAGGACTTGTTGATACTTACTGATACATGGTTGCTGAAATGACACAGTTCTGATGGTTTTCCTCTTTGGTTGCCTGCTCACTGTTGCAGACCTCCTTCTCACTGCCCACTACAAGGCTCTAGCATGCCATCCCGCTTATTCTAGATACCATCTTAGTACACTCCTATCTAACATCTCTAAACATCACTAACCTACATATCTATATATACCCTATTAACACTTGACTTTATACCTTGCCTGCATCAACTCCTATAATTGCCTGTACTGATACCTCACACAGTCCCTGATACGTATCAGTGTATAAGTACTGATGACTGATACCAAACTGAAACTGAGATGCACTAAGGCATGCCTTTGCAGTGCCTAGGGACTGCCCCCAAGCCTAACTGACAGGCACCATTTGGGTGCACTGCTGCAGTGCCCCATGCCAGAGCCCCAAGTCTGTAACCAAACTTTATTTGGTCTCCTCCATGTACCAATACTAACAACAGATAATATACTAACTGATGACTCCACATACTAACACTTCTAAAGTGTATCACTTGCAGGTAATAACCCTACTACAACTGTCATAATCCCTCACATCTCGAGCTCAGTGTCTGTGTCACTGTCTGTCACCATGTGATATTAGTGTCTGTGTCCATGTCAAAAAGTCTAATCCTAACCCTAAGGTCCTTATCAGTGTCTGTGTCAGTGTGTGTGTGTGTCGTGTCTGTGTCTGTGTCACCATCTGTGTGTGTGTGTCGTGTCTGTGTCAGTATCATATATGGAGAGAGAGATAGAGAGAGAGAGAGAGAGAGAGTTAGGGTTTACCTAGAGCTCGAGGAAGAGGAGGGGGATGCCGGAGTAGCCGCGGGGGAGGTCGACGGAGCAGGCGGTCGACGGAGCGGGGGGGGGGGGGGGCGGGGGGAAATTTTTTTCGTTTCAAAATTTTGACAGTTGGGGAAAAATGGAAACCGAGCCCTAGTTAACCAAAATTTAGCGACGTCAAAGAAGGACGTCGCTAAATTAAATTATAGCGACGTTACGGTCGTCGCTAAACACGTTGCTAAATATTTCTAATATAAACGTCGCTATTTGCGTCGCTAAACGTCGCTAACTTAGATATATTAGCGACGTTTAGCGACCAAAATTGAACTTATAGCGACTAATCTTATAAAAACTGAATATAAGTCGCTAAACGTCGTTAAATGTTGCCAATTAGCGACGTCTACCGACGTTTTACATGGAGTCGCTAAATTAGCGACGTTTTTACTTGGAGTCGCTAAAAAATGTCGCTAATCCCGCTTATTCTAGTAGTGCAATATATAACCGACCCGAAGGATTCTAGCATGCAACCCGTCCTACTCAAACCCAAGCAACACGATAACATATCGCACCATCAACCAAGCCTTAATATCCATCCTCAATCAAAAGTTATAATCCAATCTCAAAGTGCACACTCTTGCCGAGGCAAGGTGGCCGCACCTACACGTAGCACAAACCAACCAAAGAAAAGCAAGCCAACACTTATCTATATGAAGTCACTGGCCAAGCCATAAAGGACATTGAGTATTGGTTGGGAAGGGGAAGTAGAAGTTGGTTATGTGATTAAGCCCTATTTATCTCATGTGTATGTCGATTATACACCTCATGTATAATCGAGTTACCTATTTACCTCATGTGCAACCTAAGCCGATCACATAACGAACTTGCGCTCTAAACCACATAGCTAGCATTCTTGTTCTTCTACTTGCAGTTTATTCCCATATTACCAGTATTTACTTTCCAGTTCTTTATTGTGATTATTTGCCTGTTCTCACCTGTATTTCTATTTCTTAATACTTGTGCATCTTGTATCCTTTTCTATTACTCGTCATGTATGCTTTATCATGTATTTGGAGTTTCTTTCAAAGTTTTGTACTTCGCTCCAATCCTGACTGGATATATTTTTTAAATGATTGGCTAGAGGAGCTGTGTCCCACTTATTACGGACCGCATGACGACGTTCCATTAGAGGATACTCATTTAGAGCAGGAGGACTTAGTACCAGAGTCTGAGGAGGTTTAGATTATTTGTGTAGTCTTGTATTAGACTTTTATTGAGGTTTTTGGCATATATATATATATATATATATATATATATATATATATATATATATATATATATATATATATATATATATATATTATTTCAGTCTTGTGGATGTTTTGTGACACTTTCTTTCGTTTATCCATTCGTGCTCTATCTTTCTTAGTTTGCATTGTGATTGAGTATGGTTTATATTTATCAGATACCATATTGTTCTTCCGTTTGGAGTTGAGGTGATTGGCATGTATCATATATATATTGTTTGAGATGTTTAGATAGTAGAGTTGACCCAGACAACGTTTTACCGTTGATGCTGCGATGTAGGCTGGACGTACCAATGTACTCGTGTCCGAATATCCGGATGCGGATCGTGATAGTGTGGACCTCCTCTACTTTAGTTTGGTTTCGGGACTAACATATCGGCTGGGATCTGGATTCACACAGCGGTCAACCTTCTTCTTCTTTTTCAAGTCTGCTTAACATGTTCACCAGAGATATTTGAATATGTGTTGTTTTGATATATTAAAGATCCTGCTACTACACAAAAACTCTAGATTAGTGGTGAGGGTCGAGGGATACATATTTATATTATTCCAATAACATGATTTTGGCGGGATGATAGATGTCCATGTAATAATGCTGTGAGTTTCGCTAAAATTCCGATAGGAATTTATTGATTGGAAGCCTTGAGTGGGAAGACCAAATAGCTGATATATCACTCTGCTAGAGGTAGCTACCCTTCAGAAACAAGTCAGGATCCTACCCAAAAGATTCTGGGTTGATGAAACACGTCAATATTTCTTGACTGAATGACACACTAAAGTAAAGGTAGGGCTTTAAAATGAAAGTGATGCAATTCTGCAAGTAGGAATAATCACTTAATGCATGTTAAAAACTGTTATGACTGAATTTGTTCTCATTCGTCTTTCTTATGTTTCAAGTCTACTGGCAACCAAAGTGGAAACTCCTCATCATTTGATGTGTTGCACCTTACATATAGAAGTAGAAAATATTTAGTTAGCCTAACTGTAGGCCGATGTTTTCAGTTCAGCTGATATATCACAAAATATCCGTAGCGGGCTGCTGTATTTTCTGATATATCAGCGGAAATCTGCGAACTGTTTTCCTGTATTGTTAGCTGTGGTTCAACGCCTATAGTTCTGCATATTTATCTAATGTGGCACTTAGAACCATGCAAAAACCAAAATATCACCATTATTTCTCTGATATTGCAATAGGAGCCAAAGTTAATATACTTGACGCTGAAGCTAAAGCTAAAGCTAAAGCTGAAGCTGAGAATTTAGGAAGTAGATCTGTCAAATGGAGCCAACGGAATGTATGCTAAGTTGTTATATCTCTAGAAAACATATTGATATATACCAATATCTCAGCAATTTTAATGTCACTATCAGTTTGCAAAGAGTCAGATACTGAGATACTTACCACCTTGTATGCAGACATGCACAAATGGCCATTATTGGCGCACACCTGGAATGTGATGTCTACATCCTTGCTTGTACAAAATCAAGTACTACATGTGTCAGAATATTGTGATTGACTTGTTGAGTTGGAGTAGGCCCTGAGATCCATGTGAGTGTGCAGTGCGGGTTTTTTCATGTGAGATCTTTCAGAGAGGACTCTCATCAGAATCCATGGATCCCTCTACAGATTAAAGGAAGACGTGGTGATGTCAAGGCCGGCCCACGAGGTTGGATTTGTTAAGAATAATCATGTTTCATTCAAATTTAATTATTAAGTCTTATGTAATTATCTATTCTTTTGCTTTGTCCTACTCTTTAGGGGTTATGTGTCAATAGCTAAGATGTCTAAGAGTTCCTTTGTACTGCCTATATAAAGGCTTCATTCCATGCTAATAAACAAGAAAATAATTCTCCTCTCTCCTTGTCCAACGTTTGCCTCTCTGGGTCAACACTTGGTATCAGAGCCATTCGAGTCGTTGTTGAATGCCAAAGATCATGCCGAGGCAGTCGAGCACTGAGTCATCTTCAGGCGAAGTCACGACGGTCTGGAAGGGAAAAGAGAGCAGCGTGACACTGCAGCACCCGATGCTCACACGGAGCAACTACGCCGCCTGATCTTTGAAGATGCGGGTAAACCTGCAGGCACAAGGCGTGTGGGACGTCGTTGTACACGACAACGTCGACGAGGACAGGATGGCTCTCGCCGGCATCTTCCAAGGAGTATCAGAGGATGTTCTTCTCATGCTGACTGAGAAGGACTCGGCCAAAGAGGCGTAAAAAATGCTCAAGACGATGCACATTGGCGCGGAGCGCGTCAGGGAAGCCAAGTTGCAAACCTTGAAGAGTGACTCCGAGGCAATTCGCATGAAGGATAGCGAGTCAGTGGACGACTTTGCTATGAGGTTGACGACGCTTGTCAACGGCATCCGAGCGTTGGGCGAGAAGGTAGACGAGACCTCCGTCGTCCGAAAATTTCTTCGTGTTGTGCTGACACGATTCATGCAGCTCGTGACTCCGATCGAGCAACTGGTGGACCTCAAGACCACGACAGTTGAGGTGCTAATCAGTCGTCTCAAGGCCTACGAAGAGCGACTTCGTGGCTACGACAACAGGGAGGAGGAGGAGCACCTGCTGCTCACACATTCCGAGTGGCTTGCTCGACTGAAGAAAAATGACGGCGGTGATTCTCCCTCGGGCTCAAAGATGCGCAGCAACAACGGAGGTGATGGTCGTGGCCGTGACAGGATGGGCGGCCGGGGCCATAGCAAAGGCGGGCGTGACGGCAAGGAGAAGGGTGGTGAATGTCATGGATCCGGTGAAGGCCGGGACAAGAGCAAAATCAAATGCTTCAACTGCAACGTGTGTGGGCACTATGCGTCGGAGTGCCGCAAGCAACGACGTGATCACGACGAAGAAGCACTCCTCGCCAAGGCTGAAGATGACGAGCCCGCCATGTTATTGTCTATGCGTGCGCAGGAGGCGCGTGACATGGTCATGCTCAACGAGGAGAAGGTTTGGCCAATCGGAGGATCGAGCCAGTGCGCAAGCGACGTGTGGTACCTCGACAATGGAGAGAGCAACCACATGACCGGTTATGAGGAGATCTTCTCCGAGCTGGACACTTCGGTGAGGGACACTGTCCGATTCGGTGACGACTCCGCCGTGAAAATTTACGGGCGCGGGACGATCTTGTTCCAATGCCAAACCGGAGAGCATCGTGTTCTCACCGACGTATACTACATCCCCCGTCTCAAGAGCAACATCATCAGCCTCGGCCAGCTCGACGAGAACGGTTGTAAAACCGTTATGGAAGGTGGCTTCCTGTGCATCTACGATCGAGAGAGGAGGCTGATGGCCAAGGTAAATAAATCAGGGAATAGGTTGTATACACTCAACCTAAAACGTGCACAGCCTGTGTACCTCTTGGCGTGCATCAAGAAGGATGCATGGCTATGGCATGGCCTCTACGGGCACCTAAACTTCCAGGCGCTACGGAACCTGACGCACCATGAGATGGTGGAGGGCATGCCACACATACAACAAGTCAATCAAGTCTGCGACGGGTGTATGGTTGGAAAGCAATGACGTGCACCATTCCCGTCTCCATCACCCTACCGTGCGGACAGCCCGCTTCAACTGCTTCATGGTGATTTATGTGGCCCAATCACACCTGCAACACATGAAGGTAACAAGTATTTTATGTTGTTGGTTGATGATCATAGTCGGTATATGTGGATAGTTTTACTTAAAAACAAGGATGGAGCTCTTGCTACCTTCAAGAAAATAAAGGCCGGTGTCGAAATAGAGGCGGATGCGAAGGTGAAGGCGTTCCGAACCGATCAAGGTGGGGAGTTCACCTCACACAAGTTCCACGAGTATTGTGAGAACTTAGGCATCAAGCGCTTCCTCACCACACCGTATTCACCGCAACAAAATGGCGTGGTAGAAAGGCAAAATCAGACGGTGGTAGCCATGGCAAGGAGCATGCTAAAAAGTAAGGGGATGCCGGGAATCTTCTGGGGAGAGGCTGTTGCTACGACAGTCTATGTCCTGAACCGTTCACCGACTCGGAGTGTCACCGGTAAGACACCGTACGATCGAAGCCTTCTACCGAATGAAACCAAGAGTACAACATCTTCGAATATTCGGCTGTGTAGCACACGTCAAGGTGGTGGATCCGCATCTCACGAAGCTCGCTGATCGCAGCGTACCCATGGTGTTCATCGGGTACGAGCCAGGATCTAAGGTGTATCGGATGTACAACCCAATGACGAGGAAGCTACATGTGACAAGAGATGCGGTGTTCGAAGAAGCTAGACAATGGGATTGGGAATCCAAGTCTGATTAAATGGTAGAAAAACTCGGTGAGGTGTTTACAGTGTATTATCCATCTCACATTGATGTAGGGATCGAGGGTGAGACACATGGCTCGCCGAGCACAGCGGGCAGCGCTAGTGGGACATGCGGATCGCCAATTGCAGCGCACAACCCTCCAGTCGTGAACGCCGAAGGAGCACTACATGACTCGTCGACATCCACGAGTGGGCTGAGTGTGGAAGGCCCAGCAGCAAGCGGCTCATCTACACCGGCAAGGCGTACTCGTTCTCTGATGGACATCTACAACGCCACAACAGAGGTTGAACTCGAGGACTTCGGTCTATGCATGTTTGCCATGGAGGAGCCTTCAAGTTTTCAAGAAGCCAAAAAGCATGCAAGTTGGAGGCGTATAATGCTAGAAGAGCTCGAGGCCATTCAAGATAATGGTACATGGGAGCTTGTCAATCTTCCAGCCGGCCACCGACCCATTGGCCTAAAATGGGTATTCAAAATGAAGAAGGATCCACAAGGTGCTGTTGTCAAGCACAAGGCACGCCTCATCGCCAAAGGCTACGTGCAAAAACAATGCGTGGAAGATGGGAATATTGAGGTAGAGTATGTTGCCACGGATGATCAACTGGCGGACATTCTCACCAAACCACTTGGGCGGCTTAAGTTCTTAGAGATGCGCCAGAAAATTGGAGTTCAAGCCGTCAAGTAGCAACATGATTAGGAGGGTGAATGTTAAGAATAATCATGTTCCACTCAAACTTAATTACCAAGTCTTATGTAATTACCTATTCCTTTGCTTTGTCCTACTCTTTAGGGGTTATATGTCAATAGCTAAGATGTTTAAGAGTTCCTTTGTACTGCCTATATAAAGACTTCATTCCATGCTAATAAACAAGACAATAATTCTCCTCTCCCTGTCCAACGTTTGCCTCTCTGGGTCAACATGATTGTTGTAGTTGGAGCTAATTTTGGTTGTTTCTTGATCCAGCCTCTTGTGAGACACTTTTTTATGTCCTTGGGCTGGGGTCATCCGCGACCCCGACATCTTGCAGGTCATGTTAGGTCTGGAGGGTTGTCCTAAGGAGAGGAGGATTGTCCAAATCCGAAGTCTTGTTAGATTTACCCTTAGTCTTAGTCCAGCCCTAGGTGAAGCTCCATGGTTCCTTTCATGCTGATTGTGCAAAGTTCAGAGTCAGGCATGGACTTGGTTTTAACTATTCAAGGCCAGGCCATTCCAAGTTCCACTCTACAGTGAAAGATTTGTTTTTAAGTGTGGAAGATTTTTTGTATGCTATTACTATTTGGAGGCAAGGTACTCTCTAAGGAATATTTTCTATGGGATTAACTGTGGGGAAGTACCAATCTGCTGAATTCTGATTACTGGTGGGCCTAAGGCACGTGGTTTCATTCTAGTTTCTTGTGGGGGCTCATCTATGTCCAACTTCAATACAGCTCATCCCCATGCTTGAAGGGGCCTGTGATTTGTTCCCTTTTCAGAAGTAATCAGACAGGTTTACTGTCTATTATCACATTCAATTCACCTGAAATACTTGATATTTGCCAGCTGCGGTATAGATCTAACTTCTTTGATCAAGTAAATTTGCTACAGGTGAACCATAGGACCTGGACTTGTATTCCAACTAGGATTTTAGGCTTTATCTTCCTCAACAAGGTATGCAATTGCCTACAACAAACATTCTAATATTTATTATTTGCCTGTGAACTTTTCTTTCTACAATGAAACTTGAGAGGTATCCTGCAGTATGAAATTTATGATTTGCTTGGATTAAGGGTGAAAAGAGTTAATTGGCGAGAAAAAAATTAAGATTCTGCTTGGTTTGAGTGTGTAGGATTTAGGAGAGAAAGTCATAAAGGGTTATGTGAGGGTGTGTTTAGCCTTCTTATGTCCATTTTTCGACCCCCAAATCGAAAGGTTAATAAGGAAAGTGGGGAATTTTGTTTAAAAAGTCATAAATATTCCTTATTTATCCTATAAAATATCACTACATTCTCTTCCATTTTTTTTTGCTTTCAACATTCTGCTCCGTCTTCCTAGCTTTCAACCTGGTGTTGTTGTCCAGGTGCGTCGTCTTTTCTCGCTTTCTCTTATCACTCATAGTCTTTATTGTGTGTGTTTTTAGATGGTTGTGATGATATGAACTTGGCTTACTTCTAAACGGTAGAAGTCTTTGTGAAGATATTTTTTATAAAGATATTTTGACAAATTTTAATTAAAAATTCAATCAAAACTAATTTTATGCCATATATAATAAGGGTATTTTGATAACTATTGTATTTTATTAATCCTTCTTCCACTCAAAACCTCCAATCCAAACAAGAGTTATTAAACACACTCCACTTAACTCTCCCTCAAATCCAAGCAAGATTATATGTATTAACTTTTTTTTTTCTCACTTAACCCCACTTAACTCTTCCCTCAATCCAAGCAGACCGTTAGTAAATCATGAAATTTTTTGTGCAATGTTGTATGTTCGTCTTGTTTTCCATACCCTAACTGTGGTAGAAGAGAAGTGCTTGGATGACGATTATAATAATTCATTTTTAAGACAAAGATGGATAGTTCAGGGCTCAATGTAATTCAAATCAAGCTAAAATCTTTTCAAGATTTTGTCAGTAATCACACAATGAATCAAAATTTTGAGTTATTGTACAACTTTCCGTCAATACTAGAAAAGAATTAACGAATGAAATATGAAAATAAAATAAGAAGAGCCTCATCATCCTCAAGAACTCTGTAGATAGCTTCCACTCCTTATGCCATGGCTCTTTTTGAGGGAGGGCTCCATGCATTTCTTTTCACATTGGACTAGTGTCACTAGGACAGGTTAGGAGCGGTTAGAGTTAGGAGATGCATATTCTGCTGGCAACAGGCTTCCTTGCCTGCTTCACTTGCTCTTTCCACTCCTTGCCAAGGTCTTTTGCTATTCTCACTGCATCATGGGAAGCGCCAGCCAACCCTCTCCTTGTGAATCCAGCAACATAGAGCCCAGATTTTCCTTTCCATGAATTCGGAAATTGCTCTCTTGGGAAACCATCTTTGGAGAAGAAATCACTTCCCTGAAGAATTTCAAACCAAGAGTTGATCAGTACTATTACTATAAACTGGTACAAGTACTTTTTCTTGGAAGAAAATGACCGACTGCATGAACTACTTCCAAAATGATAGGTAAGAAATAAGGGTAATAAAAAGTGGAGGGAAATATCTACCTGCAACCAATAAGGAACATTGCTGCTGTAACCTGTAGCCAAGATAAGCGAGTCAATATCGAGGATGCGACCATCAACAAGCTCCACACTGCCAGGAAAGAGCCTCTTAACCCCAGCAACCACTTCAATTTCACCAGACTTGATCTTTCCCAGAGCTCCTACATCCAGAACAGGGGTCCGTCCTTGTGTGTTCTTGAGCTCCAAAGGACCGGCCGAAGGTCTCTTCAAACCATACTTCTCTGTGTTCCCAAGTACCAACCAAGCCAAAACCAGCAGCATCTTATCAACCAGACACAATGGTAGCCATTTCATCAGTAGAGCAGCCAACTCGAACGTAGATTTTCCGAGAACCTCCCTCGGTAACACATGAACCTGTTCAATCAAAATCCAACAAGTTAGTTAAGGAACATATATATATAGACCTGGTTATAATGAATTTAACTGCCAAGTCTGTCCTTCAAGCACTCACCGAGTCGCGAACCACCATGGAAGGGTATGCGGCGTGGTCGCAGAGGTCCAGGCAGACCTCCATGCCGGAGTTCCCGCAGCCGACCACCAACACCTTCTTCCCCCTGTAGCCTTCACCGGACTTGTAGTCGCAAACGTGGGTGATATCGCCTTCGAATTCTCCCATTCCTTGTATGTCAGGGACCACCCTCTCTGCATTCTCCCCGGCGGCCACCACCAGCCAGCGGCCTATGTACTCCGCCTCGCTACCCGTGGTCTCGGCCACGGCCTTCACCCTCCACAGGCCGTCCATTTCGTCGAACCTAGCGGACTGGACAGCCTGGTTGAATCTTGGGCTAATGTCGAAGTGCTTCGCGTAGGACTCCAAGTAGTCCACAAACTGATTCTTGCAAGGGTACTCCGGGTAGGAGTCTGGAAAGGGGAGCCCCGGAAGCTGGCAGAACTGTTTGGGAAGGTGGAGCTTTAGGCGGTCGTAGGTGCGCTTTTGCCAGAGGGACGCTATGCAGTCGGAGCGCTCTAGGATCACGTAGGGCACGCCATGTTCCTTCAGGGAGGCAGCGACGGCAAGGCCAGATGGGCCAGCACCTACAATGATCGGGCCGTTCACCCACACACACCTTGGAGATAAGAAGCCATAGCTATCAGATATATTGTTAGCCATGATCAATCTACGAGTTTACGGATTAATAGATCAGGTTTGTGGAGTTTGGTAGATTGTCTATTTGTTGGGAGTGATTGAGAAAGAGAATGGAGAGGGAGATGGAGTTTGTGTTTTTGTATGTGTTTGTGGAGTGAAGTGTGGAAGGATGGAGGGAAGGGTATATATATGTTTAAATAGGGGTAGGCCACAAGGGCTGCATGTGATGTTAGTAAGTTGGTGCCTTTCTCAAATGATAAAGCTCGGCCGCCGCCTCCCTTTCTTTAAACTTCTGGACCTTTGAATGCATCTTCGTTTCCTCATAAATAGTTTATGATAAGGTCCACAGACTAGGAAATTCTAAAGTCTCCTTTTTTTAGTTGTCCAATTTGCAAAAGTTACATTTTCATAATTTTTAAGATGAAGCAAAGCGGGAAAAGATTTGCAATGAGAACTTGTACGCAAGTTTTCAATTTATACTTTCTGAAAAAACAAGGTGCACATGTAAGCTTTGAGTTCTAAATTCATCGTTTATATACACTCAAATGAGTGTAAAGGGGTGAGTCTAGTTTTGTTTTTCAATATAGCTGGACTTGCCAATCATTCTTTCATTCCGTCATCATTTCCCAGAAGCTCATCTTGTGTTTTAGAGATTATTATACTTCCTACCGGAAACAATTGTGTATTCCCTTTTTAAGCTCCATCTTTATCACAAAATTCGGATTAATTTTTCAGGGATATGACAAAGTTAATCGGCTACCTAACATAGGCCTACATTATTTAGGTTTGAGAAAAAAGGATAATAAATACATGGAGACTAGTTCCTACTTGTAAAATTTAGGGGAATTTTTTTTCTTGTTTCCATTTCATTAACTTCACCCGTGCCATTAAGGGCTAAGGAAGACCTTCCTACCTTCGCCTTCCTAGCTTTGTCCATGATTATCTTTGGCAAAGATGTGAGGCCTACGCTTTCCTTTGGGTTTGATGTGTGAAGAAGTTGAAGGGCCTTGCTTTCAGTTTTGGTCCATACTTGATAGGCTTGATGAGTGATTTGGAACAGGGCTTTGGTCTGGCTAGTTTCCATCTTTTGGATTCTTCTTAGATTAAGTCGGTGGCCCGCTCAGAGGAAACCAATCCATTATCATGATCTTCTTCAATATTGGGTCATCTGTCAAGCATAATAAAGCTCCACAAAAGGATTGCGAATTTTTTTTTTTTGACCGGTTGTCCATCTAATGTCAACTTATTATTTAGATGCCAAATCTCTAGCCAAGGTGACTATAAACATGAGAGATCATGCTATAAAACATAGACAACTAGTTCGCTGTATGCAGATATACTTTTTGGTTATTCGGTTTAATATCATGCAATCAAGGAACGTCTTCCAAGTTTTCTTGAACTATATAAAGATTCTAGACCAAAAAGAGAAAGAAAATAAACAATACCCGGAGGAAATCATGTCGTCAATTATTATTATGTAGTTGTTTAGGTTATGGTACCATTAAGTAATATAAATTGAATAGCCTAGCTGAGCTATTCCAATACTAAGCTATACAACATAATTGCTAGAACTTGATCACCTTGAACATTGCTTCCATATTAAGACAATATACTCTTTCTTACTGAAAGGTCTGTGTCCCTTCATCTAGTCCTAAGCAACATTGCCATTTGTTAATCCATAATAGTGCAAAATTGAGCTCAAGCCATGCAAGGAAAGGGAATGCACAAATAGAGAGGAGTGATTTGATGGGAACGGGTTCTATCCCTATGATAAATAAACATGAATTTAATCTATGAAAGTTGGTCACCCATGGTTGGGTTCGGCCAAGTACTTAGCCATTTTTTCTGGGTGCAGTTTTTGTAACAAGATTGAATTTTGGGAGGCTATTTCGAATCTGTTGCAATAATTATTTGGCTCGGTCTTCAATACAAAAGTTGTTGAGAAAAGTATTTTCTTTCATCCAGGCTTTGAATCAGGTCATTTGGAGGTGTATTGAAGAAGTTATGACCATCTGAAGTAGCCTATCTATTTATATTCTGCATGCATTCAGCTTGCATGCAACATTGATGATATATGAACGAATCTTGGGAGAAGAAACGAATCTTCCCTTTGGACTTCTTCATGCAACGAATGTGATGTACCCAAGAGGCATATCCTCCGTATAAATAGAGGAAAGAGGTGAAGGTTGAACACAACAAGTAACAAGAAGAACAATATACAACTTGTAATCTTCACACTTGTAATCCACCTCAAGTTAGTTTGTGAGAGAAAGTGATCCTCAAGTTAAGTTGTACCAACTTGAGAGAATGCCCTTGTAATCTTTCATTTGATTATAGTAAAAATGGTGAAGAAGGGACAGACGGAGGACGTAGGCTCAAATTGAGCTGAACCTCGATAAATCTTGTGTGTGTTCTCTCTCTTAATTTTTCTTCTCTTCCATTTTTATTTATCTCATCACAAAGACGAGAAATGTCTTATTTTTTCCAACAGTGGTATCAGAGCACAGGTTGCTAATCTTCTTGTGTTGAGATGGAGACTCCCATTAGTGGCATTCGGATGATCAGCTTGAATGGCCGCAACTGGATGATATGGAAGGCGAAGATGACGGACCTTCTCTATTGCAAGGACTTCGATGCACCGGTTGAAGGTGAATCCTCCAAGCCTGATTTCATGACGGTGAAAGAATGGAAGAATCTCGACTGAAAGACCATCGGCACCATTCGACAATGGGTGGATGACACTGTATTTTATCATTTGTCGAGATTCTCCTTAATTGTCGAATGGTGCCGATGGTATACCTACTGAAAGAATGCGGGATACCCTTGTAATACAGTGTATAAATACCTACTGAAAGATTCTTCCATTCTTTCAGTGTATCTCCTTAATTGGGATACATAGAAGATGTCATGTACTCCTTCCAATGTCTGGGGTAATGCTAACTGGTAAGCAACTTCTCTGTTATGTTCCAATACATTGAAGGGTCCGATGTACCTTGAGCTTAGTTTTCCTCATCTTCCAAGTCTGATAATTCCTCGGGTAGGTGGGATCTTAAAAAAAACACATGATCTCCTATTTTACTCTATGTATACCCTTCATCCAAATTATAGGGGTACCATCAGGTTTACAACAGGTCGTATATTATTGGTAGTTCATGATGTTTTTCTCAAGGTGTCACGCCCCAGTCCCAAAATGCCGAGGGACTAGAGAAGCGTGGCAATGGCCAGCAGCACGCACCGATGGACAACCCAATTTAATGGATCCATCAGGACATGCTTAAGCTGTAGTCTAGCAGTAATATGTTACAAGTCTCAGGTATTTCTAATCTCATCCACAGAAATAACACAGATTAATGCCAGGAAATAAATGCAATAGAAATAAGTATGCAATATCAAATAAGGTTATCTCGGAAACAAATCCGAGAATTATTCTGTTACATTCAAGAAAAATTAGACAGGAATTGAAATGCTGAAAATAAAAATACTGTATAGCTGAAGCCGGGCTCAGGAGAAATCTTCGGCCACTATTTCGTCCTCTGTTCCTTGTTCTGCTCCAAGGAGTGCTCCAGTACCGTACACCCCTGGGTAGTTCTCTTCAGCTGTACCTGGGGACATAATCCGGATCCAGGTCCTCAGGGGACAGCAAGGTACAGAAAATACAAGCCAAAATAAATACGGTGCAGCAGATAATTAAACAAGAGGCTAAGCTATGTAACCAGCTAAGTGATATGCAATATGAGAGCAGCACTGGAACTCAGGCTGAAGCCACTACAAGCTCTGTGTCGGGGAGCCGGTAGCGGCAATAACTATGAATTATACTCTGAAATATACTATGTTTTATATATATAATATCAGCCTGTAGTCTGTGTGTCTCTCCCCACCCAATGTAATCCCACGTCTCATGTCCACGATGCCTCATGTCCATGTCACGCACGATTATAACTAATGCAGCAAGTCTGATAGCTATGAATCAATTGTCTAAGAATGTAAAGTCTATGTCATAAAACATGCATCCTATACAGAATCACCTTGAATGTCTCAGGAAGACTCTGTCTCATAAAATAGTGTCAAGTGTCCTGGGTTCTGGTGTACTTGATAGGACAAGTACGAGAATAAGGGTATCGATTGTCCATCTCTAATGACGTACTCAACATCGCGTATGGGGTTGGCACCCGACTATGATCGGACACTAAGCACGTCACACGTTTCCTAGGTTAAGCAGTTAAAACAAGTTATATATGGATCTACCAGAATTCAAGTAAAATACTATAACAGAAATTACTGAGAATTTACAAGCTCTATGTTCTCACTGATACAAAATTAACCAAGAAAAATATATAGCAAGCTGCAGCGTTTGGCAAGGTACACTTGCCTGTGGTTCCGGCTATGTTTGCGGTTCTGACTTCGGTTGGATTTGCAGGCGGTACTCCGGTTGCTGAAACAAACATCACCATCAGATCCAGAAAATATCAATCAGCTAGAAACGCCTATCCTTGGGTCCAATTTGGAGACAAGGGCAGAAACGGCAGTTTCGGGCCAAAACGGGATCCACCGGTGGGCCCGCTTTGCACCGAAAAACGCGTTCGGGTCAAAGGTCTCCAAATTCACCAAACTCAGTGTCAACAGATCAGGAACGCTGATACGAACCCAACGGAACTTTCAGAATTGGATTCCGATGAGCCGAACACAAAATCGCCCGTCGAGCGGGGCTTGTGGGGCCCACGACACGTAATTTCGTCAACGTTCTCAGAATCGGACCAAACTTGACCCACAGGACCAGCGTATCGCTACGAGTCCGATGGCGCAAGTTTTGTCTCGATCTGACGTGTGTGCACGAAGTTAGGGTAAAATGCAGAAAAGGCGGATACGGAGCGATGTCCGCGGATACGCGTTGATTCCGGTGTGCACGCACACCCGAATCAGCTTCCGCGAAATCCCACACGTCCGTATCGACGAGGCGCACGTATCTGTAAAGACCGCACGCGACCAAGTCGTCCCGTTTGACGGGGCGTACTCAGTTCCGGGGTGAAACAGGGTCTGATTTTTTTTCCTGTTTTTGGATCGCGGTGTGCGATCACCACAGGACGCGATGCCCCGAACAGTTTGTCCGGACACCGAGAGGGTCATACAGGCTTCGCAACGCAATTTGTGGAAATGAAAACGGGGTTACGAGCAGAGAGTTAGGAGTACCTGAACAGGGTCAAAAAACCGGGGTTTTTGTCGTGTCCGCGACACGCGACACGACACGCCGACACAGCACAGTGCTGTGTCCAAGCTGTGTCCGACCTAGGGTTTTGCTGCTAGGGGTGTCGCTGGAGGACGGCGAGGCACGCGGCGGCGCAGGCGGCACGGGCACGGCGGGCTGCGGCGGAGCGCTGCGGGCGGAGGCTCTGGCCGCTCGGGTTTGCCGGAATGGGAGAGGGCGGGGTCTGCTAGGGTGGCCGCGGCGGGCTCGTCGTGGTGGTGGTCGGCACGGCGAGTGGCAGGCAGCGTCGGCGGCGTGTCTGAGAGGGGATGGCCGGGGTAGGTTAGGGTTTCGGCGGAGTTAGGGCACGGCTGGAGGAGGAAGAAGGAGGGGGACTTTAAATAGGGGAGGCTGGGGCGGTCGTGGCCGGTTTAGGCGGCGCCGAGGGGAGGTCGTGGCCATCCCCGGCGGAGGCGGCGCTGAATCCGGGCGTCGCCGGAGGAATCGGCCGCCCGGACGACGTGGCGAAGATGGGTTGGGGACCGGGTCGTCGGGTCGCGGGTCGGGCGGCGGAGGATCCGACCCGACCCGCTAGGCAGGGGGGCTGGGCCGGGTTTGGGAAATGGGTTTGGGCTGGGCTCGTGGGCTGGGCCGGCTGGGCTGGGTTATTATTAATAAAATAAAATAAAATAATAATAATAATAGATAATAATCAGTAAATAATTAATAAATAAATAATTAATTAAATAAATAGTTTTTAGGCATTTAAAAATAGGTCTGAGGTCCAATAAATTCCAGAAAAATTGCCCTAAGTCCAGTTTTTCATTTTACACCCAAAAATATTATTTTCATAATATTTTAATACTGTTTAATATCAATGAAAAATTATTTAAATATTAAAACCCTGTTTTTAACTTACAGAAAATTCCCAGAAAATTCCAGAAAATTGTGAAAATTCCAAGTTTTAAAATTTTGAAAAATCAGGGGATTTACAATCTACCCCCCTTAAGAGGATTGTGTCCTCGCAATCAAAGAATAACTGGTCAGCAGAGACGACACGGTCGCAGGTATCATTTGAAAGCACATCACAAGAGACTTCAGGGAAATACCATTTCCCTAAGATTGAAAGTTTACACTTTACAGGAAAATCTAGTTAAAACTATACTTTTATAAAAACCAGGTTATTATTAACAAGTTGTAATTTACTAGGTTGGGGCTGAGGTCACGAACCAGTAGGCACGAGCTACAACAAGACTAGAAACGGATAACTACAAATTACTTACTCGCATCAGCGTCCTGCACAGTCAGCGCATAAGCTTGCCCTCGTCCTTGTGGTGGATTCCTCTGCTGCTGTTGGGCTTGCTGGAAGAGTGTCGCCCGAGGAGCCAGAGGTGGCCTAGGTGCCGGTAAAGCAGGTTGGGTTGCCCTTGGTACTCCATCTCGATGCTGAGGACAGTCCTTGGCTATGTGTTGATTGGTGCCGCAAATCAGGCACAATCCCAACTTGCGTCTGCAGTTCTGCTCGACATGGCCTATCTTGCCGCAGTAGTGACAGGTAGGAAGGGTCTGCGAAGCTGCCCTGGGTGGCGGGTTCGTGTGAGATCTTTTTGCAGATTCTTCCGGTGATGATCTGTCTGGTGCTGAGGTGATTGGCCGCTTGAGGCGAGACTCTCTCCTGGTGACGCGTTCCATGCGTCGGGCTGCAGCGAGAACGTCCGAGTATGATGTTGGTGCGACGGACCCAATTAGTTTCTACAGCTCAATGTTCAGTCCGTCGAAGAACTTCTCGGCCTTCTCTTCCTCGGTCGGGATCAGGGTTGGGGCAAAGCGGCTTAGACGAATGAACTCAGCGTTGTACTCTTCCACCGTCATAGTATCCTGAGTGAGGCGATTAAACTTGTCCCGCAGTTCTGATCGTGCGATAGCCGGAATGTACATCTCCTGGAAGAGCCTGGAAAACTCTTCCCAAGTGACCCGGTCTGGTCCGAGTCGCGTCTCCTCAGACAACCACCAGTGGTGTGCGTTGCCTGTCAATTGCATTCGGACGGCAGTCATCCAGCGTTCCCGTGGAAGCTCAACTGCTTCAAGTTGATGCCGTATGTTGGTGAGCCACTCGTGAACTTCTGTGGGCTTCTCTTTTCCAGAAAAAGAACGGGGCTTCAGTTGGCGGAAGTCAGTGATAGAGCCCGTCGAAGGTCGTCGAGCTGGTAGGTTGGCCTGCTCCAGTACAGTTACGATGCTGTCCCTCCAGAAATTAGCTTCGCGACGCTGAGCCTCGTGTTGGACTTGTTGCTGGACTTGCATCATCGCGTAGATCATTTGGAATATCTGCTGCCCGTCAATTGGCTGTCCTTGTGGGAGTACGGGCGTTGGTGGAACGAACTGCGGCGGAGGTGGAATATCATCGCGTCGGAATCGGGAGGTAGGTTGACTTGCCTGTTGGCTCTGTTGAGTTGGTGGAACTCCTCCGACTGGTGTCCCTTCGTCATCGTAGGTGACACCTGTAGCTTGTGGTGTTCCGACGGGAGTCTCGTTGCATTCTTGGGGGTCCATTTTCCTGTATCCAAAATAACCAATAAGAGGCGCACAGGAATCAAGGCAAGATGCAAGTTCAAATTAGTTCGAATACGATACAGATATCAAAAATAATTCAAGCAAGTGGATGAGATCCTAAAAACTTATCCTATCTTATTGCAGGCCTGTTCGGTCCCTAAGTTGAAACCGGACAATTTAGTCGTAGACCTGCATGGGCCACCACAAAAACCATGTCACGCCCCAGTCCCAAAATGCCGAGGGACTAGAGAAGCGTGGCAATGGCCAGCAGCACGCACCGATGGACAACCCAATTTAATGGATCCATCAGGGCATGCTTAAGCTGTAGTCTAGCAGTAATATGTTACAAGTCTCAGGTATTTCTAATCTCATCCACAAAAATAACACAGATTAATGCCAGGAAATAAATGTAAAAGAAATAAGTATGCAATATCAAATAAGGTTATCTCGGGAACAAATCCGAGAATTATTCTGTTACATTCAAGGAAAATTAGACAGGAATTGAAATGCTGAAAATAAAAATACTGTATAGCTGAAGCCGGGCTCAGGAGAAATCTTCAGCCACTATTTCGTCCTCTGTTCCTTGTTCTGCTCCAAGGAGTGCTCTGGTACCGTACATCTCTGGGTAGTTCTCTTCAGCTGTACCTGGGGACATAATCCGGATCCAGGTCCTCAGGGGACAACAAGGTACAGAAAATACAAGCCAAAATAAATATGGTGCAGCAGATAATTAAACAAGAGGGTAAGCTATGTAACCAGCTAAGTGATATGCAATATGAGAGCAGCACTAGAACTCAGGCTGAAGCCACTACAAGCTCTGTGTCGGGGAGCCGGTAGCGGCAATAACTATGAATTATACTCTGAAATATACTATATTTTATATATATAATATCAGCCTGTAGTCTGTGTGTCTCTCCCCACCCAATGTAATCCCATGTCTCATCTCCACGATGCCTCATGTCCATGTCACGCACGATTATAACTAATGCAGCAAGTCTGATAGCTATGAATCAATTGTCTAAGAATGTAAAGTCTATGTCATAAAACATGCATCCTATACAGAATCACCTTGAATGTCTCAGGAAGACTCTGTCTCATGAAATAGTGTCAAGTGTCCTGGGTTCTGGTGTACTTGATAGGACAAGTACGAGAATAAGGGTATCGATTGTCCATCTCTAATGACGTACTCAACACCGCGTACGGGGTTGGCATCCGACTATGATCGGACACTAAGCACGTCACACGTTTCCTAGGTTAAGCAGTTAAAACAAGTTACATATGGATCTACCAGAATTCAAGTAAAATACTATAACAGAAATTATTGAGAATTTACAAGCTCTATGTTCTCACTGATGCAAAATTAACCAAGAAAAATATATAGCAAGCTGCAGCGTTTGGCAAGGTACACTTGCCTGTGGTTCCGGCTACGTTTGCGGTTCTGACTTCGGTTGGATTTGCAGGCGGTACTCCGGTTACTGAAACAAATATCACCATCAGATCCAGAAAATATTAATCAGCTAGAAACGCCTGTCCTTGGGTCCAATTTGGAGACAAGGACAGAAACGACAGTTTCGAGCCAAAACGGGGTCCACCGGTGGGCCCGCTTTGCACCGAAAAACGCGTCCGGGTCAAAGGTCTCCAAATTCACCAAACTCAGTGTCAACAGGTCAGGAACGCTGATACGAACCCAACGGAACTTTCAGAATTGGATTCCGATGAGCCGAACACAAAATCGCCCGTCGAGCGGGGCCTGTGGGGCCCACGACACGCGATTTCGTCAACGTTCTCAGAATCGGACCAAACTTGACCCACAGGACCAGCGTATCGCTACGAGTCCGATGGCACAAGTTTCGTCTCGATCTGACGTGTGTGCACGAAGTTAGAGTGAAATGCAGAAAAGGCGGATACGGAGCGATGTCCGCGGATACGCGTTGATTCCGGTGTGCACGCACACCCGAATCAGCTTCTGCGAAATCCCACACGTCCGTATCTACGAGGCGCACGTATCTGTAAAGACCACACGCGACCAAGTCATCCCGTTTGGCGGGGCGTACTCAGTTCCGGGGTGAAACAGGGTCTGGTTTTTTTTCCTATTTTTGGATCGCGGTGTACGATCACCACAGGACCGATGCCCCGAACAGTTTGTCCGGACACCGAGAGGGTCATACAGGCTTCGCAACGCAATTTACGGAAATAAAAACGGAGTTACGAGCAGAGAGTTAGGAGTACCTGAACAGGGTCGAAAAACTAGGGTTTTCGTCGTGTCCGCGACACGCGACACGACACGCCGACACAGCACAGTGCTGTGTCCAAGCTGTGTCCGACCTAGGGTTTTGCTGCTAGGGGTGTCGCCGGAGGACGGCGAGGCACGCGGCGGCGCAGGCGGCACGGGCACGGCGGGCTGCGGCGGAGCGCTGCGGGCGGAGGCTCTGGCCGCTCGGGTTTGCCGGAATGGGAGAGGGCGGGGTCTGCTAGGGTGGCCGCGGCGGGCTCGTCGTGGTGGTGGTCTGCACGGCGAGTGGCAGGCGGCATCGGCGGCGTGTCTGAGAGGGGATGGCCGGGGTAGGTTAGGGTTTCGGCGGAGTTAGGGCACGGCTGGAGGAGGAAGAAGGAGGGGGACTTTAAATAGGGGAGGCTGGGGCGGTCGTGGCCGGTTTAGGCGGCGCCGAGGGGAGGTCGTGGCCATCCCCGGCGGAGGCGGCGCTGAATCCGGGCGTCGCCGGAGGAATCGGCCGCCCGGACGACGTGGGGAAGATGGGTTGGGGACCGGGTCGGCGGGTCACGGGTCGGGCGGCGGAGGATCCGACCCGACTCGCTAGGCAGGGGGCTGGGCCGGGTTTGGAAAATGGGTTTGGGCTGGGCTCGTGGGCCGGGCCGGCTGGGCTGGGTTATTATTAATAATAATAAAAAATAATAATAATAATAATAGATAATAATCAGTAAATAATTAATAAATAAATAATTAAATAAATAAATAGTTTTTAGGCATTTAAAAATAGGTCTGAGGTCCAATAAATTCCAGAAAAATTGTCCTAAGTCCAATTTTTTCATTTTACACCCAAAAATATTATTTTCATAATATTTTAATACTGTTTAATATCAATGAAAAATCATTTAAATATTAAAACCCTGTTTTTAACTTACAGAAAAATCCTAGAAAATTTCAGAAAATTGTAAAAATTCCAAGTTTTAAAATTTTGAAAAATCAGGGGGTTTACACAAGGCTAACATCTGTCTATATTCTCTCCTTAAATCCATTTGCTCTATTCCCAAAACTACCTGAAGTTCTCAGCTATCACTTCATTCTCATGTTTGAGCCTAGCAATCAATGTCTAGCAATCTACCTATCTGTTTTTTTTTTTTTTTTTTTGCTTAGTCCTGATCATTATCTAGAGGTGGAAACAATATTTAGGTCGGTCGGTAACTAGGGTTAACTACTATAATTTGCTATCCTAGGTACTATCTATATCTGAATGGGTAACTTGGTGGTCTAAAGATGACGCTTCTCTTCCCGTAGTCTAGTATAGCATTTGTACTGGTTTAATCAATCCATGCCTAAGACAGCGTCGAAGTTTGGTATTGGAAGTACCAAGAATCGCGTCCTCATTACTCTATTATACATGACTACTAGCATGCTTTAGTAATGTTGGTAACTAAAATAATGCCTCCTCTGGTAAAAGTGGCTATTTGCATGGCTACGAAACTACTAGATATGATGACAGCGTAGTGCCAGAATCAAATAATGCGGTTTGCAGGTAATAATGTAACTATAAAGGTACCTGAAATGGTTTTACCTTCCGATTTTTCTGCAACTGCAGCTAGTGCAAAAGTCTACCCGTGCCTTTGTCTTTCGGTTTGTTGTCTGGCTAGGTAGTACTGCGTTTCTTGGGTGACCAAGGATGGTCTCTTCTGCAATCTTCCAGATGCTAGTAGATATTGACCTCTAATAGGAGGTTGCATTCTCTGGGCTGGTGCTGCTGGTCCTTGCCCGTTCTGGAGTGCTGCTTCTCTGTGTTGTGGGCAGTCTCTGGCCCTATGTTGATTGTCTCCACATATCAGGCATAGTCTATACTTCCTTCGGCAGTTTTTGGCATAATGTCCTTTCTTGCCACAATAGTGATAAGTCGGAAGTTCCTTGTATTGATATGGCCCTGTCTTGTGTTGTGCCTGATTTTTCGGGTGACAGATTGGTCCTCCTGCTCCGGTCTGGTCTCTGGCTGGTATGGTTGGATTTGAGCTTCTTGCTTCTCGGCCAATGGCTTCTTATATCCTTGCTTCCGAAAGAACTTCTTCGTAGGAAATCCTTGACTGTGCCGTAGTATGCCCTTGGAGCTCGAGGGTAAGGCCGTGATAAAATTTCAGGGCCTTCTCCAGCTCGTTAAGTATTAGGATGGCACCGAATTGACTTAGTCGACTGAACTCTGCGTCGTAGGCTTCGACGATCATATTTCCTTGTTCCAAATGCAGGAACTGGGAGTACAGATCATCTCTAACCGTGGCTGGAAAGTATTTCGCCTTGAAGTATTTCAGGAATTGCTCCCAAGTATGGTTCTTGCCGGTGCTGCGCTCGATGGAGTCCCACCAGTGATGGGCGTTGCCTTTTAGTTGGGCCCTTACTGCGGTTATCCATAGGTCAGGATGAATCTGTGAACCTTCCAGCAGTATTTTCGTGTTGGAGATCCAGTCTGAGATCTCTTTCGGAGTTTCGTTGCCAGAAAAGTTTCTCGGGCTCATTCGGCGAAAGCCTTGAACAGTGTTAGGGGGTTGGACAGGTGCTAGTGCCGGGGCAGTTGTCATCTCCAGAGCTATTATCAAGGTCTGTCTCAGGGCTTCAGTTTGTTGCCACTGAGCCTGTCTCAGGGCTTCAGTCTGTTGCCACTGAGCCTGCAACAGGGTTTGGAAATATTGGAACATCTGGGTTTGTCCCTCAAGCTGTGGCATCAGGGCTGCGAGGGCTGGAGGTAGAGGCAAAGATGTCTCTGCCTGCGGTGTTGGTGCTTGGAAAGTTTGCCCTTCTAGCTGGGCTGATGTTGTCTCCTGGGTAGGGTCCTGGGGAAGGTACAGGGTTGTTGGATTGACCAGCATCCTTCTTGGGGATTGGTCTCTTGGGGCAGTCGGGGTTCCTGGGACATCTAGCGATGGGTCTGTTGCTTGGTCAACCCCATCAATCGCGTGTCCACTGGGTATGTCCATTTTCTGAAGAAGATAGAATAATTTAGAAAAGTACGAAGGAAATAATAAATGATAATCAAGCAGGATGTAAAAATTTATGGATGAAGTCAGAGTGGATGAGACCTAGTATTCCTATCTTATAGCAGGTTTGCTGAGCATGATATCATGCTACTAGCAATTTAACTTGACCTGCATGGGCCACCACTAAAACCATGTCATGCCCCAGTCCCAAAAATATACGGAACTAGGCCACGTGGCATTGGCCAGCTGATACGTCCCTAGGGGATTACCCAATTTAATGGACCCAAAGTGATGTGCTACGCTGTCCTAAAATACTACGAGTCTAAATACAGGTAAATCTATCTCATCCACAGGAATATCATGAAATATGGGAATTAGTGCTGAATATATATAAAGCTAAGTCTGAAATGTCATAATACAAATCAGATAATATCTTGTGGGAACAAACCCACTACAAAAGATAAGCAAAAGTGAAATAAGATGACTAGTGCATCGTCCTCGAAATATGTAGCTCCAACTCCAGGTGTACTCAGACAGATTCTGATGGCATCTCCTCTAACTCCTTCTCAGGGGCATATCACGTCTCTTGTCCAGGTCCATGTAATATGGGGTAGAGTGTCTCATCTAAACCTGGCAGGGAACCAGGTCCTCAGTGGGACGTAACAAGATACATAAAAATAACATGCCATGTATGTAAATACTGAATAAATAAATACAGGGTGCTAACCATCTAAGTGAATGCAATTTGAGACAACCTAATACGTATGGGAAAGTATGGCTAGACATATGCTGACGTAATTCACCAATCCGTAGTGACTGTCTAGTATATGCCACATATGCCCCCGTTCAAGGGCACTATACAATTTTCCATCTACGATGAGAATGGTCACAGGAATATATATATAATATCCGTATCACTCCGTCGAGTGCGGCATCAGAATAAAGAGGTGGGTGTCCCATACGTCTTTTAGTCGTTCTTTCCGCCCAATGTAACTAATGCCAAGTCGTAACTTTTCTGATTTTGTTCTAAGCCGTGATGCACGTCGTACGTACTGGTAGCTAATCAACTATGTAAACTTGCATCCCAAAATGAAGTGTAACCTTGTTGCGTGTATCCGTGATAGGGTCTAAGAGGATATTAGGATACCCTCACAGTTGATGGTAAGTCTGTATAGACTAAGTTAATTACACTACGTGTCAACGTATTTGTTGACGGTACCCGAGGCAGTCTCAGATACATACTGTTTATATGTAAATTTACTAAAAAGAACATTCAACAGTTAATATTTAAACAATAAAAACTTGGCAAGGTATACTTGCCTACTCCCTGATAGTGTTGGAAATCTGTTCTCAAATTCAAGTTTGAGGGTGCTGGTGACAAGGGGTCACTAGCTGTGCTGGAGATAGTTTCTGTTAAAACATACAGGTTCGTGAATATCATGGGTATGATAAAGGTATATATATATACTTATATATTATAATATATATATAGGATACATATATATATATAGAGTATATATATACATATATTTATAGTATATATAATGGTATATATATATATATATATAGCATATATATAATAATGAAAAAGACAGGGCAGAAAGTAAATATATATATATATCTATGTACTGTATTTATACAGTACTATATAATAGATATTATATATAGATTATATATATATATATATATATATATATATATATATATATATATATATATATATATATATATATATATATATATATATATAATAAATTGAAGGACAGAGCAGGAATTAAATTCATATATAAATACATATGCTGTATTATCCAGCAATTTATATTAATAATAATAATATAATAATATATTATAAATAATACATTATATATATATATATATATATATATATATATATATATATATATATATATATATATATATATATATATATATATATATATATATATATATACATGTATATATAATACAGGAATAAAAAAATACAGAAATATAAATACGTACTGTATTATCCAGTACTATATAGTTTATATTATATATATACACAATATATATATATATAGGTAATAAATGAAATGACAGTGCAGGAAATGAAATTTTACATATATATATATTTATTATATATAGATAATATATATATAATAAAAGAAGGACTGTGCAGGAATTTAAAATGTATACTTATGTATATTTGCTGTATTATCCAGCAATATTAGTAATATAATAAATTATTATATAATATATATAACATATAAATAATATGTTATATTATATCCATATATATATCATATATAATTATATATATGTATATACAGAAATAAAATGCATATATATATATACTTATAATAATATGTTATATATATCACTTCATATATATACATATATTTAATAAATATATAATAATATATACAGTATAGTTATACTGTATAATAACAGTATATGACATATATTGTATAATATAATACATATATATAAATATACATATATATATATATATATTTATATACATATATATGTACATATATATACATATAGGTATACATATAGGTATTTATATATATATACATATATATTAGGGTTAGGGGGTATACCTACTGTCAGGGGGGGCCCACACATTGTCGACGGCGGGAGGACGGTGGTGGAGGCGGCCGGAGGTGGCCGGAGAAGCAGCAACAACAGCAGTGGCTGCTAGCAGCAGCAGCAACAGCAGCTGCTTGGAGGGCTGCCGGCGGCGGAGCGGTGGCGGAGACGGTGGTGCAGGGTGAGGGATCGATGGAGGGGGTCGAGGCGGAGAGGTTGGTGGTGGTGGCGGTGGTCCACGACGGCGGTGGTGGTGGCTACAAGAATAAGCGGGATTAGCGACGTATTTTAGCGACTCCAAGTAAAAACGTCGCTAAATTTGCGACTCGGTAAAAATCGTCGCTAGTCGTCGCTAAATGGCGACATTTAGCGACGTTTAGCGACTTTTATTAAGATTTTAAACGAATAGTCGCTATAAGTTCAATTAAGGTCGCTAAACGTCGCTAATATATCTGATTTAGCGACGTTTAGCGTCGTAATTAGCGACGTATCTATCAAAAACATTTAGCAACGTATTTAGCGACGTCGTTGGCGTCGCTAAGTTTTATTTTAGCGACATTTTTATTTGACGTCGCTAAACGTCGCTAAATTTTGTTTAATTAGGGCTCAGGTTTCTTTTCTCGATCTGTCGAAAATTTCGAAAACGTTTCGATTTCCCCCGCCCCCCCCTCTCCGGCGACCGACGCATCCACGGCTGCGGCTACTCCGGCATCCCCCTCCTCCTTCTCGAGCTCTAGGTAATCTCTCTCTCTCTCTCTCTCATGTGACACTGACACAAGACACACTTGACAGACACGACACACGCACACAGATACACACGACACACACACACGACACACACACAGACGCAGACACACACACGACACACACACACGACACACAGACGCAGACACACACACACAGACGCAGTTTAGGGTTAGGGTTAGGTTTAGGGTTACGGTTAGGGTTAGGTTTAGGGTTAGGGTTACGGTTAGGGTTAGGGTTAGGTTTAGGGTTAGGATTTGAATTTATCTACCATATTATAGCATGCATAATAGTATTATTGTAGTGTGTTTTCTTTTTACGAACTCTGAGATTTAAATATTAAGTATATTTAAGGGACAAGTAATAAACTAATTATTGAAAATCTTATGTATATGTGAATGCTAGTTTCTGTTTTGCAGACTTTTATTTTATTTTATTATACTCAAGTTGATTATTATGGTAGAATAATTAGATATGAAATAAATTTTAATTAAAAATTACATGATTTATCCTATCTTAGATCATGTTTAGGTTTTGGCACTCTCTCTCTCTTTCTCTCTCTATTATGCATTCTATATATATAAAAAAAACTTGCAGATTGTTTTCTTGACTAAAAAAAACTTGCAGGGATCTAAAAAAAAACTCTTACTTCGATAATAAAGTTGTAGATTGTTTTCTTGACTCTCTAAATATAAGATATTGAGCTACTCTGTGTTTACTCTGTGTTTACCTATTATCCATTGCTATTATTTATTTTACTAATCACATGGAATACTCTTACTTCGATAATAAAGTTGTAGATTGTTTTCTTGACTCTCTAAATATTGATACATTCTTTCATAATTGAATCCCTTAAGTGTATTATTATAGGTTGTGAACAAAATAGTTATACCTGATTGTGTACTAAATCAGATCTATGGATTATTTGATAATAACCATAACTAATTGTTCTAAATCTTTAGATGAAAATTAATATGGTTACATAGAAGTGAGTTTGTAACATGGTTTTAACTCTTGTAAAATCTAGTCAGAATCCGTCACTTTCTTTAATGCAAGTCTTAAGACATATAAGATGTTGAGCTTTGTAATCTTTGATGCATCTAGTATCTTATACCAACTTACACCCGAAACTGGTATTCAAAATACTGGTCTGTAGGTATATAAGACTGGAATTTGAAAATAGCTCAACCATACGTGTGTGTAGGTGTATAAGACCTAGGCATCAATTGTTAGTTGTAGTATGAGTTTGGGTATTTGCATTTGGGGGATGTGAGAGTGTCGGGTTCCTCAGTCAGTGCACACTGTGAAAACTGGTTTTGTGTGTGTGCACAGTGTGCCTCAACCACTGTGTCTCAGTGTATCAGTCGAGCCACTGGTTTTGTGTGTGTGTCTTAGATACTACTATTTACTTTAATCTTTATCATCCAAATCTCATAATTCAATTTTATTTTCAATTGCAAAGAATTATCATTATTATAAGATATTATGGTATCATTATTATACTGCTAATTCTTTGTTTTCATCTATCTTACCAGATGGCACCCAAGAGAGCGACACCTCCTACTGTTAAGGAGGAAGTGATGCCTCCTACTGTTAAGGAGGAAGTGATACCTCCTACTGTTAAGGAGGAAGAGATACCACCTGCGGGGAGTTCCAGTCACCCAGCACCTATCGCGGCTGTATCTCAGACGGGGAGTTCCAGTCACCCAGCACCCATAGCGGAGCTTGATAACATAAACGCTGTTTATGCGCAGTATTTGAGGGACTGGTATCAGCCCCGTTTTGGAAATCCTCGAGATTGATACTATAATGTTTCATATACTTATATATTATGCATTTTGTGTTACTGTGATACTCTGATACTTATATATTATGTATTTTGTGATGCTGTTTATGCCCATTTTGTGTGACTGTGATACTGTGATACTTTTATAACTGTGATACTTTTATTGTCTGTCTATAATGTTTGTGTTCCATCGAAGGGGTCGGCGAACCCATAGAATTCAACGGAGGGTTGCTCCGGGTCTATTTTTAATTACAAATTTATAAATTAGAGGAATAATAGTTTGGAACAATTCAGTTTTTTTTAATTTTTTTGTAAATTTAGCGACGTAGTTAGCGACGTTTAGCGACGTCTAGCGACGTTTTTATAAGTCGCTAATCAAGTCGCTAATTAGCGACGTGTCAGTAACCGTCGCTAACGACGTTGCTAAATGTCACTAACAATATGTCGCTGTACGTCGCAAATTGCTGACATGACAGTACTGTCAGGTCATTAAAGACGTCGCTGTTACGTCGCTATAAAAGTCGCTAATGAGCGACGTTTAGCGACTTTAATAAACGTCGCTATTTCGTGACGCCGCGTCGCTAAACGTCGCTACATTTAGCGACTCAATAAAGTCGCTAAAAAACGTCGGCATAGCGACGTTTAGCGACGTTTTTCCGTTCAGCGACTTGGTTTCTTCCGACTGCGTTAAAACGTCGCTAATTACGTCGCTAAACGAGTTTAGCGACGTTTTATTGTCATTTGGCGACGTTTTTTGGCGTCGCTAATTTGACTTTTTTTGGTAGTGCGGTGTAGTCGGGGAGAGGGGTCGGGGCTCTGTGGAGGTGTGGGCGGCCGGAGGAGTTGTCGTGGGGCGGTGAGAGGGTGGTGGTCGGGTAGAGGGGGTCGGGGCGAGTCGAGTGGTGGTGGTGGTGGTGTACGGTGGCCGGAGGCGGTGGTGGGAGTGGTTCGGGAGGTGGTGGCTGCTGTGGTTTGGTGGTCGGGGGGTTGCTGTAGGAGCTCAGGGTGGCGGAGCGGTCGGCCAGGGCGGGGCTCCGGTGGTCGGGGAGGAAGGCAGGGAGGTGGCGAAGGGTTGGCCGGAGGTTGGGTCGGAGGCGGTGGCCGGTGGTGGCTGTGAGGAGTCCGGGAATGGGGAGGGGGTCGGGCTTTATAGGGTTAGGGTTGATTGGCAATTTAGTAAATAAGTGGAAGTTTTAGGGTATTTTGGTAATTTGGGTTTTAGGATATTTTTAACAGATTTTTCTGGATATTTAGGGACACATGTAAGTGTTAGGGTTAATAACCAATGAGGTTAGGCCACCTCACATGTATTTTGCATAAAAACCCTTATAATTTCATAAATTGCAATTAGGTCCTAAAATTGGGAAATTGCGCAATTATGAAATTTGTCTGGAAAAATAACTGGTTCCTAGAAATACCAAATTGCACAGAAATGAGGGGAAAAGCTGGGGGAGTGCCTAGGCAGGGGTGGGGGTGAGTCTGGGCAGGGGCAGGGTCTAGTTCTTTGGGTGATACGGGTCATCGTATTTATTATTTAATAAATACTGCGCACGATGTTCACTAATTATTTAGGGGCAGTTAGGGTCATAATTTTTATACGGTGTCAATACACTAATTATAGTATAATTAGAGTAGAATATTATCGTATTTTTGTTTGGGTAAAACAGGTGCATACTGGTCCTCAAATCTTTAGGGGTATAGAGATGTGTAAAGAGCAGAAAATTAAATAGGAATTAAATACGAACTTTTGTAACGATATTTGTGCGTCTCAAACGAGGCTCAAAATAAAGCATCTGGGAGTTGCACAAAATTCAGGAAAATAGTCTAACATGTCTAGGACAGGTATGTGAACTTTGTTTGGGAATTACAACTAGTGTAATGCTCTAATTAATTATGAAATGGACAGGTGCACAATCAATAGGATATAAATAAATAAAATATTGAAATAAATTCTAAATTGCTAAAAATGATTTTAAAATAGTAAAATCTGGTCGAGGGAGTTTACAAGTTGTCACTGACAATGAAATCGTATTTTTTTCGGCATGTGAAGAAGACTGTGCAAATCTCACTTGCCAAGACTTAGAATGGGTGATTGATTCTGGTGCCTCCTACCATGCTACTCCCTGGAAGGACTACTTCACTTTGCTTCGTGAAGGTAACATTGGAATAGTAAAAATGGGTAACAAAAACTCTTCTCAAATTTTTGGCATTGAAAATATTTGTGTTACCACTAACCTTGGAATAAAGATAGTTCTAAAAGATGTTAAATTTGTGCCTGATCTTCGTCTCAATCTTCTCTCCACTGGCAAGCTTGATAAAGAAGGATACACAAGCAGATTTGGTAAAGGATGCTGGAAGCTTACCAAAGGATCACTTATACTGGCGAGAGGAAAGAAGTGTTGCACTCTCTACAAGACTTAGTTCCACTTAGAAAATGATGAGCTTGGAACAGTGGAAGGTACCTCTATGGATTTGTGGCACAAGCGGCTTTGCCACATGAGCGAGAAATGACTATAAACTCTCGCAAGGTGACAACTACTTCCATCCATGCAAGGTACAACATTATCCCACTTTGATCATTGCTTAATTGAAAAACAACATCCGGTAGATTTTGTTAAAAATTATAACAACCCCCCCAGCATATTGGACTTAGTCTATTCGGATGTGTGCAGACCCATAAATGTAAAAATATTTAGTAGTGCCTCCTACTTTGTGACCTTCATAGATGATGCATCTAGAAAGGTGTGGGTGTATGTCATAAAAGCCAAAGATCAGTCTTTAAAGTTTTTAAAAGACTTCCATACCAAAGTAGAAAGAGAAACCGGAAAGCTCTTGAAGTGTATTCACACGGATAATGGTGGTGAGTATACTTTAAGAATATTTGAAGATTATTGTTCTAAATATGGCATTAGACACCAAAAGACTGTCCCACACATACCACAACATAATGGGGTTACAGAAAGAATGAACTGCACAATTGTGGAAATGATAAGAAGTATGCTATCCTTAGCCAAATTACCAAAAATATTTGGGGAGAGGCAGTGCGAACAGCCTGCTACTTGATAAACTTGTCCACCTCAGTTCCTTTGGATGAAGATATTCCTGAAAGGGTTTAGAGTGGAAATGATATTTTCTATTCTCACTTGCGTGTATTCGGGTGCAAGGCATTTGTGCATGCCTAAGGAGAAAAGAATAAAACTTGATGACAAAGCCATTCCATGCATCTTCTTAGGATATGAAAATGATGAATTTGGATATAGGTTGTGGAATCCTATAAACAAGAAAATTGTAAGGAGCAGGGATGTTGTAGTTTGTAAAGATAAAACATTTGCTGATTTTGAAAAAGAAGAAGAGCCACAAAATACTCACATTATCCTAGATCCAATCTCCACGCTTATTGTTATTCCTTCTCTTATGCCAGAAAATAATAAATTTTAAGATGTGCAGGAAGAAGAAGAAATTACAGGTTTTCCAAGTTCTGATCAGGGTGAGCATGAACATACAGAGCTGCCGCATATGGATCAGCCACCAGCACCTCAGTTGAGACGGTCGGAGAGAGAACGACAACCCTCAACTAGATATCCTGCTTCAGAATATACTATGGTGACAGATGCAGGTGATCCAAAAAGTTTCCATGAATCACAAGTTCATGAAGATCATGCCAAGTGGAAGAAAGCTATGCAAGAGGAGATAGATTCTTTGCATAAGAACCACACGTATGACTTGGTGGAGCTACCAAAGAATAGAAAAGCCTTGAAGAACAAATGGGTATTCAAAATCAAGAATGAAGGAAATGGCCAAGTCAAGTACAAAGCTCGCCTCGTGGTGAAAGGTTTCAGGCAGAAGCAAGGTATTGACTATAAAAAAATATTTTCTCATGTTGTAAAGATGTCTTCTATTTGCGTTATTCTTGGTCTTGTTGCTTCCCAAGATCTTGAAGTTGAGCAGTTAGATGTGAAGACTACATTTCTCCATAGTGATTTGGTGAGGCGAAAGAAATCTATATGGAGCAGCCAGAGGGTTTCAAGGTAAAGGGCAAGGAAAACTTGGTTTGCAAATTGAAGAAGAGCTTGTACGGGCTCAAGAAGGCACCGCGATAATGGTATAAAAGGTTTGATTCTTTTATGCTTGACAATGGGTACAAAAGAATATCTACTGATAATTGTGTTTATATCCAGAATTTCTCTGATGATGATTTCATTATTCTCTGGCTATATGTTGATGATATGCTTGTTGTTGGAAAAGATATGTCCAAGATTGACAGGTTGAAGAAAGAGTTAAGCAAGTCCTTTGATATGGAGGACTTAGGAGCAGCACAACATATATTGGGAATGAAGATCTCTCGGAACTGAAGTGCGAGAAAGTTATGGCTATCACAAGAAAGATACATTGAACGTGTTATGGAGAGGTTCAATATGGTGAACTCTAAGACAGTCAATACACCCCTAGCAGCTCATTTTAAGCTAAGTGCACAACAAAGCCCTTCAAGTGAGAAGGAGAAGGAGGATATGAAGAGCATTCCATTTTTTTCGGCCATCGGAAGTTTGATGTAATCAATGGTTTGTACAAGACCCGGCATATCACATGCGATTGGAGTGGTAAGTCATTTTCTTACCAATCCTAGTAAAGCACATTGGGAAGCAGTAAAGTGGATCCTAAGATATCTTAGAGGAACCTCTAAATATTCTTTATATTTTGGAGATGGCAAACCTATCTTGAAAGTTTACACTGATTCTGACATGGCAGGTGACTTGGACAAGAGAAAGTCCACATAAGGATACTTGTTTAACTTTGCAGGGAGAGCCGTATCATGGCAATCAAAGCTGCAAAAGTGTATCGCTCTATCCACCACAGAAGCTGAATATATTGCTACTACAGAAGCCAGCAATGAGCTCTTATGGATGAAGAATTTCCTAAAGGAGTTATCTCTTAAGCAAGAGAAGTACACTATATTGTGACAGTCAGAGCGCCATTGACTTGAGTAAAAATGCTTCCTATCACTCAAGGACAAAGCACATCGATGTACGTCATCACTGGATCCGAGATGCTTTGGAGAATCATTTGATGCATATTAAGAAGATTGATACAAGACAAAATTCGTCTGAGATGATGACGAAGCCTCTACCAAAAGAGAAGCATAACTTCTGCCGTAGGAAGGCATGTATGACTACTATTTGAAAACTTTCTCCTCATGAGGATGGAGGGGGAGATTGATGGAAACGGGTTCCATCCCCATGATAAATAAATATTAATTTAATCCATGGAAATCGGTCACCCATTGTAGCGCCCCGTTCTTCCGGTGCGGAGAGCGCGGCTAAGAAACACAAGACGGTATCGTTCGATCGGGATAGATTGAATTAAGAACTCGTCCTCGTTATGGATTTGTTTCTTCGGAATCGATTCCCATATTCAGTGGACTGCGCCCCAAGGATCGGCTTAGCGGCAGAGTCAGGAGGGACCTCTCCGCTGCTATCTTTTATTGCCTCGGTTTTCGATGTCGCTTGTTGCTTTCGTGCTTTGAGTTGGTTTTGGGATTTGCTTGTTTTCCTTGAACGGTTTCGATGGTTTTCATTATTTTCGTTCATTGACTTGCACTTCTATTCCGAGAATGGAAAGAGAGGAAGAAGTATTAATCGAGCTGTTCGTGTGCAGGTGAACGAGCAGTAGGCGGCTTGCGAGCGGAGTCGTGAAGCGCCTCTTTCCTTCTTCTTTCCAAAATCTAAGTGAGTGGCTACCAACCCGATTAGCTAGCCCTGCTTCCAGCTCCACTCCTTTGCCCCGATCAAACGATACCAAGTAAAATAAAAGAAACCAAGATAAAAGAGAATAGACTTGGTTAATACTGCTTGTCAATCAAACTGTGAACGGTTACTTACTTGCATGCGTGTTCGCTCGGAAATATTTATCATATGCATAATACAAGTTAGAATATATGCTCTTCTTTAAATTATGCTATGAACATAACTCATCCTGAATGCAATAATCTGATAGGGAGACTATGCCAAAGTAGCTCTCCTCCTGTTACTGTCCCGTACCTGTTATTGCCCTGATTTGCCTCAACTGCTAACTTAGTGTATATGTTGATCACGGACAACTTGTGCACAAGGTCTTAGTTCCTGCGGACGGTTGCTGGGGCACTGGCACCGATCCGATCCGGACGGAACTCCTGAATAGTCGCCTATATCGGATGGAATAACTTGTGGCGCCCCTGTTCATTGCGTAACTTGTTATTTCATTCATGTACTATGCCCCGTCCATTATGGCATCCCGCCAGTGATCCCCTGTATATTTAAACCTGTTGCATACTAACTTGTGTCTTCGTGGCAGGGAAGGCATGGTAAGTATTATGCAGGTAATTCAGACGGTCAGGTAAAATCCACCTAACGGTGGCACGTTCATTTCAGTAAATTCTATATGCTGCTTACTTGTAAATGAACTAAGGCAAGATAGAAACCCACAAATATGCATGCTTCACTAAACAACGTGTTGATTGGTATAGTCAGGCTAGCTCGCCTTCACCAGCATGTTTCGATATGCTGACCCTCGTTGAAACAGGTTCTCCGCACCAAGGCGAACCGAGCGAGGAGCCGAAGTCGTCTACCCGATCCAGTCCAACTGTTGGCGCATCATCACCGCGCCTCAAAGCCCTTTGAAGTCGGAAGCTGCAACTCTTCATACACAAATGCAGCTCCGTGGTAAAGCGATCCTCCAGCCTGGAGGTCTTTATCATTTGAGTTTATAAAAGGATGTAATGTACAGGACAGTTATCTCATTTTGAGTCAACCCTTTTGTAAGCCGTTCGGCATATTAGCTAACTCGTTCAAGAGTTTGTAATAGATGTTCATTATCAATAAAGAGAACTTTTCTATGTTTCAAATCTGTGTTTCAATTTTATCTGCGTACTCTGAGTATGTGATTGCTATGCAAATCATTAAAGCCTTGTGCGGGCGCAACTCCAGGCCCGCACGGCGGTCACGACTCGGGGGACGCCTCGGGGCGTGACATGATGGTATCAGAGCACAGATTCAAAGTTCCTTAGACTTCGTGCTGGAAAAGTTCCTTTAACGATCAAATTCCTATGCGAACTCTTGAACTCGCTAGGCCAAAATGAGATACGTTCATGCAATAAGTCCATAATACATTATGATCCTAATATAATTTACCTTCTTTTGAAGGAATGGATCCAGCGCAATCTGCAGCGCAACCACTGAACGAAACACAAGAAAGCAGTTCGGGTACTTCGGGAAGCTCTCGGAGCCAACGAGGCATGTCTCAAGTCGACCCGCTTGAGCGGATAATGCAAATGTTAGAATCGCAACGACAACGAGACGATGCTCGCCAAGCCAAGCTCGAGAGTAATCTAGAGACCCGATTCTCAGTCCAACAAAAGCAGGTAGATGCCCTGCAACAGATCGTTCAGACTTTGGCTGCCAACCATTCCGCCGCAACAGCAACGACTCCGGTGGAACAGCCCGTGCTTGAAGTGGAGACGCCTCAAATTCCAAGGCCGAGGGACGTGATTGCCTTCAACTTGGGCCATTTCAAGAAAGTCTGCAACACCCCATTCAACGGGACTGAGGACCCAGTGGTAGCTCTAGATTGGCTAGCCGAGCTCGAAGACCACTTCACTCTGCTAGAGGTCCCCGAAGATAAGCGCGTCGCCTGCGCGCAACTGCAGCTCCGCCTCAACGCACACGATTGGTGGGACATGCATCGACGATCTCTCCAAATTGATCACGGAGAGGAGGCGATCTCATGGACGACCTTTCGTGCCGCGTTTGAAGAGGAGTATATACCCCCTCCAGTGCAACGTAAGATGGAAAATGACTTCGTGCAACTGAGGCAAGGCAGGATGACAGTTAAGGAGTATTTCGTCGAATTCAACCGACTCTCCAAATTCGCTAGGGCCTATTTACCTGATGCAGTGAGTCGAGCTAGAAGGTTTGAAGGTGGTCTCCGTCCTGCCATCCATTCGCACGTAGTCGTTCCTCAGTATCGGACAATGCGTGAAGTCATGAATCACGCCCTGTCGCTCGAACCGCAGTATCCTCACGTTTCCACCGGCGCTGTGCATACCTACAATCACAAACGCCAAGGCAACGAGGGAGGAAACAACGCTGCAAAGCGGCACAACGACGACGGTTCACAAAAAGGAAATCGGAGGCAAATTTGTTATTTCTGTAACAAGCCGGGTCGTACGGCCGATAAGTGCCGTCGCAAGCTAGGGTCTTGCCTCCGTTGCGGTGATCCTAACCATCGGGTCGATGCTTGCCCCCACCCGGATCGCCGTACCCCTGCTCCCTAAAAGGTAGGCCCTATTCCTAAGTTTCGGGACAAAACTTCCAATTGGTTGGGTAGGATGTAGCGCCCCGTTCTCTCGGTGCAGAGAGCGCGGCTAAGAAACACAAGACGGTATCGTTCGATCGGGATAGATTGAATTAAGAACTCGTCCTCGTTATGGATTTGTTTCTTCGGAATCGATTCCCATATTCAGTGGACTGCGCCCCAAGGATCGGCTTAGCGGCAGAGTCAGGAGGGACCTCTCCGCTGCAATCTTTTATTGCCTCGGTTTTCGATGTCGCTTGTTGCTTTCGTGCTTTGAGTTGGTTTTGGGATTTGCTTGTTTTCCTTGAACGGTTTCGATGGTTTTTATTGTTTTCGTTCATTGACTTGCACTTCTATTCCGAGAATGGAAAGAGAGGAAGAAGTATTAATCGAGCTGTTCGTGTGCAGGTGAACGAGCAGTAGACGGCTTGCGAGCGGAGTCGTGAAGCGCCTCTTTCCTTCTTCTTTCCAAAATCTAAGTGAGTGGCTACCAACCCGATTAGCTAGCCCTGCTTCCAGCTCCACTCCTTTGCCCCGATCAAACGATACCAAGTAAAATAAAAGAAACCAAGATAAAAGAGAATAGACTTGGTTAATACTGCTTGTCAATCAAACTGTGAACGGTTACTTACTTGCATGCGTGTTCGCTCGGAAATATTTATCATATGCATAATACAAGTTAGAATGTATGCTCTTCTTTAAATTATGCTATGAACATAACTCATCCTGAATGCAATAATCTGATAGGGAGACTATGCCAAAGTAGCTCTCCTCCTGTTACTGTCCCGTACCTGTTATTGCCCTGATTTGCCTCAACTGCTAACTTAGTGTATATGTTGATCACGGACAACTTGTGCACAAGGTCTTAGTTCCTGCGGACGGTTGCTGGGGCACTGGCACCGATCCGATCCGGACGGAACTCCTGAATAGTCGCCTGTATCGGATGGAATAACTTGTGGCGCCCCTGTTCATTGCGTAACTTGTTATTTCATTCATGTACTATGCCCCGTCCATTATGGCATCCCGCCAGTGATCCCCTGTATATTTAAACCTGTTGCATACTAACTTGTGTCTTCGTGGCAGGGAAGGCATGGTAAGTATTATGCAGGTAATTCAGACGGTCAGGTAAAATCCACCTAACGGTGGCACGTTCATTTCAGTAAATTCTATATGCTGCTTACTTGTA
Organism: Iris macrosiphon; assembly: GCA_036927795.1. NCBI lineage: Eukaryota > Viridiplantae > Streptophyta > Magnoliopsida > Asparagales > Iridaceae > Iris > Iris macrosiphon. The sequence continues at coordinate 171,898,972 of JAYESA010000014.1, read as the reverse complement.
AATGAACTAAGGCAAGATAGAAACCCACAAATATGCATGCTTCACTAAACAACGTGTTGATTGGTATAGTCAGGCTAGCTCGCCTTCACCAGCATGTTTCGATATGCTGACCCTCGTTGAAACAGGTTCTCCGCACCAAGGCGAACCGAGCGAGGAGCCGAAGTCGTCTACCCGATCCAGTCCAACTGTTGGCGCATCTTCACCGCGCCTCGAAGCCCTTTGAAGTCCAAAGCTGCAACTCTTCATACACAAATGCAGCTCCGTGGCAAAGCGATCCTCCAGCCTGGAGGTCTTTATCGTTTGAGTTTATAAAAGGATGTAATGTACAGGACAGTTATCTCATTTTGAGTCAACCCTTTTGTAAGCCGTTCGGCATATTAGCTAACTCGTTCAAGAGTTTGTAATAGATGTTCATTATCAATAAAGAGAACTTTTATATGTTTCAAATCTGTGTTTCAATTTTATCTGCGTACTCTGAGTATGTGATTGCTATGCAAATCATTAAAGCCTTGTGCGGGCGCAACTCCAGGCCCGCACGGCGGTCACGACTCGGGGGACGCCTCGGGGCGTGACATGATGGTATCAGAGCACAGATTCAAAGTTCCTTAGACTTCGTGCTGGAAAAGTTCCTTTAACGATCAAATTCCTATGCGAACTCTTGAACTCGCTAGGCCAAAATGAGATACGTTCATGCAATAAGTCCATAATACATTATGATCCTAATATAATTTACCTTCTTTTGAAGGAATGGATCCAGCGCAATCTGCAGCGCAACCACTGAACGAAACACAAGAAAGCAGTTCGGGTACTTCGGGAAGCTCTCGGAGCCAACGAGGCATGTCTCAAGTCGACCCGCTTGAGCGGATAATGCAAATGTTAGAATCGCAACGACAACGAGACGATGCTCGCCAAGCCAAGCTCGAGAGTAATCTAGAGACCCGATTCTCAGTCCAACAAAAGCAGGTAGATGCCCTGCAACAGATCGTTCAGACTTTGGCTGCCAACCATTCCGCCGCAACAGCAACGACTCCGGTGGAACAGCCCGTGCTTGAAGTGGAGACGCCTCAAATTCCAAGGCCGAGGGACGTGATTGCCTTCAACTTGGGCCATTTCAAGAAAGTCTGCAACACCCCATTCAACGGAACTGAGGACCCAGTGGTAGCTCTAGATTGGCTAGCCGAGCTCGAAGACCACTTCACTCTGCTAGAGGTCCCCGAAGATAAGCGCGTCGCCTGCGCGCAACTGCAGCTCCGCCTCAACGCACACGATTGGTGGGACGTGCATCGACGATCTCTCCAAATTGATCACGGAGAGGAGGCGATCTCGTGGACGACCTTTCGTGCCGCGTTTGAAGAGGAGTATATACCCCCTCCAGTGCAACGTAAGATGGAAAATGACTTCGTACAACTGAGGCAAGGCAGGATGACAGTTAAGGAGTATTCCGCCGAATTCAACCGACTCTCCAAATTCGCTAGGGCCTATTTACCTGATGCAGCGAGTCGAGCTAGAAGGTTTGAAGGTGGTCTCCGTCCTGCCATCCATTCGCACGTAGCCGTTCCTCAGTATCAGACAATGCGTGAAGTCATGAATCACGCCCTGTCGCTCGAACCGCAGTATCCTCACGTTTCCACCGGCGCTGTGCATACCTACAATCACAAACGCCAAGGCAACGAGGGAGGAAACAACGCTGCAAAGCGGCACAACGACGACGGTTCACAAAAAGGAAATCGGAGGCAAATTTGTCATTTCTGTAACAAGCCGGGTCATACGGCTGATAAGTGCCGTCGCAAGCTAGGGTCTTGCTTCCGTTGCGGTGATCCTAACCATCGGGTCGATGCTTGCCCCCACCCGGATCACCGTACCCCTGCTCCCTAAAAGGTAGGCCCTATTCCTAAGTTTCGGGACGAAACTTCCAATTGGTTGGGTAGGATGTAGCGTCCCGTTCTCCCGGTGCAGAGAGCGCGGCTAAGAAACACAAGACGGTATCGTTCGATCGGGATAGATTGAATTAAGAACTCGTCCTCGTTATGGATTTGTTTCTTCGGAATCGATTCCCATATTCAGTGGACTGCGCCCCAAGGATCGGCTTAGCGGCAGAGTCAGGAGGGACCTCTCCGCTGCTATCTTTTATTGCCTCGGTTTTCGATGTCGCTTGTTGCTTTCGTGCTTTGAGTTGGTTTTGGGATTTGCTTGTTTTTCTTGAACGGTTTTGATGGTTTTCATTGTTTTCGTTCATTGACTTGCACTTCTATTCCGAGAATGGAAAGAGAGGAAGAAGTATTAATCGAGCTGTTCGTGTGCAGGTGAACGAGCAGTAGGCGGCTTACGAGCGGAGTCGTAAAGCGCCTCTTTCCTTCTTCTTTCCAAAATCTAAGTGAGTGGCTACCAACCCGATTAGCTAGCCCTGCTTCCAGCTCCACTCCTTTGCCCCGATCAAACGATACCAAGTAAAATAAAAGAAACCAAGATAAAAGAGAATAGACTTGGTTAATACTGCTTGTCAATCAAACTGTGAACGGTTACTTACTTGCATGCGTGTTCGCTCGGAAATATTTATCATATGCATAATACAAGTTAGAATGTATGCTCTTCTTTAAATTATGCTATGAACATAACTCATCCTGAATGCAATAATCTGATAGGGAGACTATGCCAAAGTAGCTCTCCTCCTGTTACTGTCCCGTACCTGTTATTGCCCTGATTTGCCTCAACTGCTAACTTAGTGTATATGTTGATCACGGACAACTTGTGCACAAGGTCTTAGTTCCTGCGGACGGTTGCTGGGGCACTGGCACCGATCCGATCCGGACGGAACTCCTGAATAGTCGCCTGTATCGGATGGAATAACTTGTGGCGCCCCTGTTCATTGCATAACTTGTTATTTCATTCATGTACTATGCCCCGTCCATTATGGCATCCCGCCAGTGATCCCCTGTATATTTAAACCTGTTGCATACTAACTTGTGTCTTCGTGGCAGGGAAGGCATGGTAAGTATTGTGCAGGTAATTCAGACGGTCAGGTAAAATCCACCTAACGGTGGCACGTTCATTTCAGTAAATTCTATATGCTGCTTACTTGTAAATGAACTAAGGCAAGATAGAAACCCACAAATATGCATGCTTCACTAAACAACGTGTTGATTGGTATAGTCAGGCTAGCTCGCCTTCACCAGCATGTTTCGATATGCTGACCCTCATTGAAACAGGTTCTCCGCACCAAGGCGAACCGAGCGAGGAGCCGAAGTCGTCTACCCGATCCAGTCCAACTGTTGGCGCATCTTCACCGCGCCTCGAAGCCCTTTGAAGTCCGAAGCTGCAGCTCTTCATACACAAATGCATCTCCGTGGCAAAGCGATCCTCCAGCCTGGAGGTCTTTATCGTTTGAGTTTATAAAAGGATGTAATGTACAGGACAGTTATCTCATTTTGAGTCAACCCTTTTGTAAGCCGTTCGGCATATTAGCTAACTCGTTCAAGAGTTTGTAATAGATGTTCATTATCAATAAAGAGAACTTTTCTATGTTTCAAATCTGTGTTTCAATTTTATCTGCGTACTCTGAGTATGTGATTGCTATGCAAATCATTAAAGCCTTGTGCGGACGCAACTTCAGGCCCGCACGGCGGTCACGACTCGGGGGATGCCTCGGGGCGTGACACCCATGGTTGGGTACGGCCAAGTACTTAGCTATTTTTTCTGGGTACAGTTTCTATGACAAGATTCAATTTTGGGAGGCTATTTTGAATCTGTTGCAATCATTATTTGGCTCGGTATTCAATACAAATGTTGTTGAGAAAAGTTTTTTCTTTCATCCAGGCTTTGAACCAGGTCATTTGAGGTGTATTGAAGAAGTTATGACCATCTGAAGTAGCCTATCTATTCATATTCTGCATGCATTCAGTTTGCATGCAACATTGATGATATATGAACGAATCTTGGAAGAATGAACGAATCTTTCCTTTGGACTTCTCCATGCAACGAATGTGATGTACCCAAGAGGCATATCCTCCGTATAAATAGAGGTGAAATGGTGAAGGATGAACACAACAAGTAACAAGAAGAACAATACACAACTTGTAATCCACCTCAAGTGAGTTTGTGAGAGAAAGTGATCATCAAGTTAAGTTGTAGCAACTTGAGAGAATGCTCTTGTAATCTTTCATTTGATCATAGTGAAAACAGTAAAGAAGGGACGGACGGAGGATGTAGGTTCAAATTGAGCCGAACCTCAATAAATCTTGTGTGTGTTCTCTCTCCTAATTTTTCTTCTCTTCCATTTTTATTTATCTCATCATAAAAACGAAAAAAATCTTGTTTTTTCCAACATGATTAACGATAACAACTCAATTTGTCAGTAAATGCTACTGTTTTAGTTGAGTTTAGATTAAAAGTTCTATGTAGTCCATAAGAAGTCCAAGGTCAAAAGTAAGAGGCCTCTTGATCGTCAAGGTACAATGCACATTGGTGCCTCCCTTTAAGAAAGTTGGATTTCTAGTCTTTTCTTTCTGGGGCCCATATTTGGACAAGAAATGAATTCTCTTCAAAGAGTTCAGTCTACCCACCCACAAATTGGATTTATAGGTTTTGTGGCAAGACTCTTTTGCTTGTAACTATTTTGGCAAAAAATCAGCACGAGGACAGGATTGATATCAGTTTGACAGCTGCTTATAGAACCTTGTTATTTATTTTATGGATTGGAGCTCACATGGTCAATAGACCCCAATCTTACCGGAGAAAGCTTGGATGATGATGTGATAATTTTGTTTCATTCAAAATTGTAATTTCAATTTAGTTACTCAAGGATAGTCAAACTTTGTCAAGATTCTAATTCTTGTCAGTTGGAAGAAATAATTCTTCCTCATGTGCCGCAATCTGTTGACAGTTGAGGTAGTTGGTTTTCCTTCATAAATACCTAATATAATATTTATATGGCTTAAGAACATGATCTTTAATCATTTCTCAATCACATGGGTATCCTAAGATTCATATTCAATGGCAGATTTATATGCTTGAGTGATGTTATTTTTCCAGCAGCATCCATGCCAAACCTAACATGTTATAAACCAGTCACAATAGTAGTCATTTCATCTGAGGAAAAACGAATCAAATGTTAGGTTGGCCTAAACTTCTATTTGAAACACAAATACATACCTGTTCAGCAAAATAATACTCTGCTTCGTAAACAGAGTAACGGCTAACAAATCCTTGGAAACATTTATATTACACCAGTCGGTCTATCAATGAGTTGCAAACAACCATGTGAAGGACTTGCATTATAATTTGCAGGGGTTGAGGCAAAACCTTCTCACCATAATTTAACACATCAGATCAGTCAAATCCTTTGACTCCAGGGACAACATGTTGGAGTTTTTGCTTGACTACTGAAAAGTTTAGTCTCACATTAAGTGTTTCTCAATATATAGTTAAGCTTTGTATTGGTAAATGTACATGGAGTATGGTGACCCATGTGATTGTCATGGTGGATGTTTTCCTAGAAGAACTAAGTTTAAAATTATCAAAGGAAACATTTATGTTTTTTGTCATTCTCTTTGAGATTTTTCTTAGGAGCTAAGTCTCAAAGGCGACTCGGACTCTGACTCGAACGAAAGACGCAAAGTGGCATTTTGTGTAGGAAATTGGACACGTCTTACAAGCGTTCCGACACCGTGTCTGAGAGTGTTCGCAGCGAAAATTTTAGGCCAACCTACCTGAGATAACCAATCCATGTCTAACGAACACCAAGCACAGATAAAGACAAGTATATGACGGTGACTACGTCACTTGGACAAATTCCAACTTTTATAACTCAAGTAAAATTACAAGATTGACAAAATCAATATTGAACCCTTTGCCCTAATAGATTCAACCCCCTCACCACACTCAAGAAGAAAAGAAAGAGATTACAATTGAAATCACTCACCAACCCGTAGCAATCTTCCTGAGCGAAGACGACGACTCCTCGATCAGATCTCTTTCTTCCTTCTGTCTTAGATGACGAAGTCCTAAGAGTAAAGCACAAACTTTCTCTTAGATTTCCTATAGACGAACATCCAGAATCTCTAACTTGTGCTATGATTTGTGCCTCCACCCTCCTCCTATATTTATAGGATGAGAAATCATATTTTCGGTCATAATATGATTTTCTAAATAGAAAACATTCAAATAAGAATCTCATTCAACCTAAAATAGCCCAACACCAATTATGGACGTCCAAATATGGTCAAATTAAATATTTGATACAAATTTAAAATCTAATCAAATCTTACATTTAATGTAGATTTTTAAATTATATCAAATCAAATCTTTGACCATATTTAGGCTCAAAAATTTACCAAATCCAGACTGGACCCCAACATTTTGATTGCGTACTTTGCACTTCACATTGGTCGTCATGGTTTCTGTGCATGGCTTCTGTGCGGGACGTCTATGTGCATGACTATTCGGTTGTTCTAGGAGAGTAACCGTCCATTTAGTGGGGGTGTTACTGATGTAACTGTCACATAATTAAATGCCACTTAATGGATGGTTAACTCCCGATTTAATGTTCATTATGAAATAGTGGACTGTTAAGGAATTGTTATCATATATATATATATATATATATATATATATATATATATATATATATATATATATATATAATTCTCATTTCAAGACAGACAATATAGAAGAGAGTGCACATTCGGTGAGAGGCCTTAGCAGTAGCATAGGAACAACGGAGTGCTGTCCAGAGAGGAATCCAAGTTCCAGAGTGACCACAGAGTGTTCAAGAAGTTCTATCTTTTGACCTTGTAGTAGCAACTATGTTGCATTCTGTTCAATTTTTTACATTTCTGAATTTTGAATTACAAGATTGTAATTTTTTTTCTCTTCAAGTTGTTGTAATTTTCGGTTTTTCTCCTACAATTGTAGGACTTTTGTAATCGCGGGAACAACACAACCCTTTTGGTATTCACTGTTGTATAGCCACTGTCCATGCATTTTTTGTTGTATATTCACTGTTGCTCGAACGTCACAGTACATTGTACGTGTGAATGTTAATAGCAATGTGAACTTAGAAAGTACACCGTATCTTGGAGTTAGTTTACTGCAAATTAACTACATACATACTAAACTGATTAGTTCCAATTCTCTTTTCCAATTGAATGAAGTTGCGGTGGTGGGAAACTTATTTCTGTTTGCAAGAATGAAGACATGATGTGATGACATGGAGATTCCATCGTGACCTCAACTTGCACTATCATATGCCTCAACATCTAACCATGATCTTGTAGCATGATACATGGCCGTTAATGATATTTGTTAGAATCTAACTGAAATCTTCTTATAGATTTGGCTTGGATATTTCAGAGAATGCTTTATGGAATAATTTCTGAGAATTATCAAGGTGAGTAAGCTTTGAACCTGAATCATTCTTCCTTGCATTGATATCAAGGTCATTTCTGAGTGGCTGTGAACTGAATACAGCAATACACCAGGAAGACCTCAATCCTTACAAGAGGTACACCGAGAACATTAATTTCTTCGTAACATGTACTGTGGTCCTGTTAAGTAGTTGTTAGACAGAAGAACTCATGGTTTGGACTTGAGACAGACTGCACCAAAATTGCACACTTAATATCAAGAAAATGGTATTGTTCATCATTTGATCTCATATTGTACAAATTTCCCACAAGTGAAAAAGCCTCTTCATCTTCAACAGTGTTATCTACCAAGTCCCCTGCACAAAAACCTCAGGGCTCTAGCTCCATTGAGAGAGGGCTCACTTCACTTTTCTTCTGTCTACATTTACATGCATCATAATTAATCTCACCCAAAATTTTGGATTAAAGAGTGATGAGATCAGAAGAGGAGTGCTGATCAGTAGATTTGTGAGATGCATCTCCTATGGCAGGCGACGAGCTTCTTTGCCTGCCTTGTTTCTTCCTTCCACGCCTCGCCTAGATCCTTTGCTACCTTGACAGCATCAGAGGAAGCACCAGCTAATCCTCTCTTTGTGAACCCAACAGCATAGAGCCCTGACTTCCCTTTCCATGAGTTCGGGAATTGCGCCTTCGGGAGCCCGTCTTTCGAGAAGAAATCACTCCCCTGAAAGAGATTGGAACCCAAGATTAGATAAATGCTCCATGTGTAACTGCCACTAACTACCATAACTGTCATAGACAATGAGGAACGTACCTGTAGCCAGAAAGGAACATTGCTGCGGTAGCCGGTGGCCAAGACGACCGAGTCGAATTCTTGAACCTGGCCATCGATGAACTCGACTCTTCCGGGTAAGAACCTCTTGACCCCGGGAACGATTTCGATCTGGCCAGACTTGATCTTGTCAAGAGCTCCGATGTCCAGAACAGGGGTCCTGCCCTGTGTGTTCTTGAGCTCCAAGGGGCCAACCGAGGGTCTCTTTAGCCCATAGTTCTCTATGTTCCCTAGTATCAACCAAGCTAGTACAAGCATTATCTTGTCAACCAGCCACAATGGTAGCCATCTCATGAGCAAGACAGCCAATTCGAATGTAGATTTCCCATATACCTCTCTCGGTAACACATGGACCTGTTCAAGAAACGAAACAGTTAGAAACTATTTGTATAAGAAATCAGTTGTGCTATGCCAATCCTTTTGGTCACCACTCACCGCGTCGCGAACCACCATAGAAGGGGATGCATCGTAGTGGCAGAGGTCGAGGCAGACCTCCATGCCGGAGTTGCCGCACCCGACGACCAGGACCTTCTTTCCGCGGTACGCCTCGCCTGACTTGTAGTCGCAAACGTGCGTCACATCGCCGCCGAACCGGCGCAAGCCTTCCATATCGGGCACCACCCTCTCGGCATTCTCCCCTGTAGCCACCACCAGCCACTTGCCAATGTACTCCACCTCCTCCTCGCTCCGTCCTCCGTCGGTCTTCACTCTCCAGAGGCCCGTAGCTTCTTCGAACCTCGCGGCTTGCACTGTCTGGTTGAATTTGGGGGCAATGTCGAAGTGCTTGGCGTAAGACTCCAAGTAGTCTACGAATTGCTTCTTGCAGGGGTACTCCGGGTAGGAGTCGGGGAACGGTAGGCCCGGCAGCTGGCAGAACTTCTTGGGGAGGTGAAGCTTTAGGCGGTCGTAGGTCCGCTTCTGCCACAGGGAGGCAATGCAGTCCGACCGCTCGAGGATTACGTAGGGAACGCCTTGCCCCTTGAGCGAGGCGGCCAATGCGAGGCCCGAGGGGCCTGCGCCGACGATGATCGGGCCGTTAACCCACATACACTTCCTCGAGAGGAAGTCGTAGTTGTCTGTCAATCGAGGACCCATGATCAATCGGTTATTGATGTGAATTGGGTAGGAAAGGATTGGAAGTGTGTATCTATGACAAGTAGGCAAAATGGGTAGTTAGCTCTGGTTTGTTTGTGTTGTTGAGGAATAGTGAGGAAGAATGGGAGGGGGAGGGGTGTTTAAATAGGGGGGAAGGCCATGAGAGGTGCATGTGATGGGGAGTGGAAGTTGGTGCCTACAAAAGGATCAGCCTGCCGCCTCCTCCCGTTGTTTAAGCTTCAGTGGTTTGAATGCATTAGTATATGTATGGTGAAGCCTATTAAATTTCTTCAGCTCTATATTTTATGGAAGATTTTTTTTAAATCATTAGAGGAATCGCTTGTATAATCATTAAGGTCTTAGTTTGGCAACGGCATAAATCAAATCTAGAAATATATTTCCTATACTCGGATTCTTTTCTGGCTCTTGTAAGTTGATTGAAGTAACTTGAGCATATAGTCAAGTTCTAGACACAAGTTGGTTCTTACTATATATATATATATATATAACTCACTACTTCCATCTAAAGCATCGGTTTTGCTGACAAGATAGTTAAGATGTGAAAATAGGCTCATGCAGCGCTAAGGTAACTTAACCATATGGGATGCCTTTATTTATCATTCTTCTTTGATCTGCATATGTATCAGAATGAGCCTCCACAGACTATACATCGCTTCCATGCGCCTTTAGGGTCAGCTTTACAATTATTGGGGTAACGATTATGAGATATTTTTAGAATATGAGGTTCGATTTTTGGTGGTTTAAGTAGTGACTTTTAAATCATCATAATCCATTATTGATAATTTATTAACAAACGGTTCTGAATTTTTTTTTTTTTTTGAAGAATACAATTACCTATATGTCCATCTATAAACAAAAACTCTTCCAAAGTTTCATTTCTGATGTCAAAGTCTGCTTGATGCAGAATTCTTGGAGAAGTCTTTAATTATCGATGTGTATCATACAGTGTTCGACTTCAGTAATAGCAAAATAGGATTTGTGAATGCTATATGAAGAAAAAAAAATTGTGCATCGCCTCCACCACTTAATTATATATTTTTTGTGAGAATATAAATGGAATAAAAAAATAAAAACTCTCAAAATCCATCGATTTAGGGTGTTTATAAAAACATCCAAAATTATTTTTGGAGTATTTTTTAGCCGACTAAAACCAGTGCCTCAAAAAAATTACCAAGTAGAGATTTTTTAAGCACTTTAAAAACGGTCGGCTCAAAACTTTCCAAAACCGAAGAAAATACTATTGCCAAGCAGACCAGTGTTGCCTAATTCGCCAACCCCCCTACGTCCCCACGAATTGGGACGAACGGTCCCGAACGGGATGCGTTCGCGACCCAGGTTGTTAAATTTAGTGTACCCGAACTAGTAACAGTGATGGCTTTGGTTATGAACTTATGATATTTGGTTTAGTTACAAGAAATATGTTTTTAAAATTTATTTTGTGTGGGTGGTATTAATACAAAATGTTGACTTTTGTGGAGTTGTTGCCATATATTTTCAATATTTGTTGGTTAATTAATCATTTTTATTTTATTTTTATATAGTGTATACTTTTATATAATTGTATATGGAACAAAAGACGATCCAGATAAAAACGAACAACGACCCCAAATAGCGTATCGAATAAGCCTACTACCACGCACCGCGTACCGGCTGAGATACTGTATCGCGTATCCGTATCACGTACCAAAGCGACCCGCGATCCTGATAACATTGAATGAACCTTAACTGATGTGTTTGTTCGTATTTTTTGGTTGAAAATACCGAGATTTGAACCCGAGACTCGTTACCACTTGAACCGATTCTCTTTGTCAACTCGGTTGGCAGTAGAACATGATCTGTTAGGAGTTAGGAGTAAGAAGGATTGACAGAAGGCCACAATGAGGTTGGAGCCATATTCCCACTAGAAAGGAAAAATATGATTCTAGCTACCTGGAGAACATTGTTGGGGTTGGCATGTGGGTCCTCTGCAAGCTTCACAGGTGAGGTGGACATCCCCCCATGTCGCCAGTTGGAACATTGATCAACCTTCAGTAGTTGCCCATGAGGCCTTTTGGTTTCTAGCGCTCTGCAGTTTTATTCTTTCTGCTATTAATTACTCTATGATTATGATCATAGAACTTCTCTTTTGCAAGTTGCTCGTAGCTAGGAAAAGAAATATAGTTAAAACACTAAGGTAACCTGATCATTAGCTTGCAAGTTGCATCACAATCATACCAAAACCCTAATTGGAGCTGGAACCTACCCATCAGTATCTCTCTAGTAAAACGTTACATGGAGATGGCCTCTCCACAAATAAGAGGGTACACAACTCTACATCTTGACCCCCCCAGACTGGATGAGCTGGAGTACTCATATGGCATTTGTAATCGTTTTTTTTTTTTTATCCTTTCAACTGATTCCTTGGCATTATTCTGAAATTGGGTGTTAATTTGGCACAAACCCTACTAAGTTTTATGCTAATTATTGGGACGAAGATTAATTATCCTTTCTTGTTCTATCATGCTTATCTTTCTTCAAATTGTTGCTTATTGCAATGTGTTAGTTTCCAAGCACTTAACAAAATTTTGGGGTACACTATTTGGATCTTTTCCATCATTCAGTTATGTTAGGGGTCATGTTAATATTAACAGTGAACTATATATTTTCTTAAAATCTCCATCCAAGTTCGTATTATCTACCCCGAGTTCTAGCAGCTCCTAATTAATATGTTACGATCTCTTTTCATCTCTTTAACATTGTTCGATGTTCCGACTCATATCCCCAGTTTTATATGAACTGAATCCGAAACTATCCATCTAGCTGTGCTAATAGCTGGAATGATGATTAGGATCTGCATGATTGTTTAAGCTGTAAGTGTAACCTTTCAGAGGCACTCTTATCCTCATGAGTGGGAATTATCAAGGAAGTGATGTTGAAACCCCACTTTGTAGTTATATTTCAAGAATGAGTAGAGCTCTTTGCTAAATGGGAAGCATGTGCATGCATAGACCTTGGTTTCCCTAGCCTCCTCTCCTTTTAAGAAGAGTAAAAGGAAGTTAACTAATTTATAGGCATGTACTCCTAAGCACATGATATTTTGTATGTCTTGAAATGAGTAGAGCCATCTCACCACCTTTTGCTTCTCCCCACTTTTTGCACAATTTTAAACCAAAATATCCACACGAAAGGCAATACAGAGAATATTTGCATCGTTCTTTCTTCCATATAAGATAGGTAGGGTTTGTGCATCTTTCCTAGCTTTACACAGAACCCTCTTAACTAACAGCTAAGAGGGGCAGGTGGAGGAAGAAGATAGATGGCCCATGTAACTTTCTCGAATGCGTACTTCAATGCACATTTTATAGCGAAAGCACGGGGGTTCGTTCAAGACAAGTCTCCACTAGGTCGGCAACAACCATTGCTCGAACGAGACCATTTTCTTTCACCCACCAAAATTATGGTGGATGTCCTTCCGCTCAAAAGATTGCCACATGTCATTTTCTTCCAAACTAAAACCACTCTTGAAGTGGTTTGGTGAATATCAACACTAGTTTTGACTAGTAGTTTGACATATGGCAACCTTTGAGTGAAAAAGTGAACATCTATCCTAGTTTTGGTGGGTGAACAAAATAGACTCTTGCTCTAACAACAGTAATATAATCAAGCTCATTAGCAAGATGATCTAGTGGAGTACAGGCTTTCAGCTAAACTATGTACGTAAGTACATGAAGAAACCTGGAACTAGGAGTAAGCTGGAGTTTTCTACATGCATGCGCAGAAAGAACGGAATGTGAAGAAAATAAACAAAAAATCGTTGGATGATGAGGAGCTTCTTTGTAGCTTCCTGGTCTCTTTAGTTCAGGAATGCATTTGTTTAGGACTAGTTGTATGGGCCTTATGTTAAAAATACTTCTTCTTTTAGGTAAATGTGATATATATTTAAGTTTTACTTAAATAGGCTCTTTCTTTATTTTTCTTTTTTTCTTTGTCCTACAAAGAATATAATTGGGGTTTTCTTAAATGTGTTTATATAATTCTAGGACCCCACAAAAGTATGGCCTTTGATTATGTTGAAGATTGAAAGGGTCCCAAAGATTTCTGAGAGATTGTAAGGCAGTTTCAATTTTTTAGATAAAGAATTCTTAGTATTTTAATAATATAATATCCGTTGCTTGCTTAATTGCCTATCATAAGTATTAAGTTTATGAATTCTTATACAAATTTCCAACTTTATGAGTCTGGAGAATAATAATGTTAAGTTCTTAATATTAATTATGTATATTATTAGGTTAAATTTCTAATTGTCATTCAATTAATCTAAATCCGTGATGATTATCAACGAAGTGGTTGAAGCCTTAAGAAGAGAGGTCCTGGTTTCTAATAACAGGCCCTGATAGTCAAAGATTGGCATTATTCTGAAAAAATAATCATCATCCTACCAAGCATTTTGATATGTAGATTTTAAGAACTTGATTCCTCAAATCTTCCTTGGGTCCTTAATTGTTATTCCCTAGCATTATTAGACAAAATGATGCCCTTCACAGAGATATAAACCTTACAATCTTGATCTCATGAATATCAATTTAAGGTCCCTTGAATCCATGTTATGAGTGAGTTGTTGAGATGATCAGTTTTTGGTATGTGATGAGCATTACAGCAGAATGTATGCATTTATTTAGCTAATGATCTTACAATATGATTACTACTTTAGTCTAAAAAAATAAAAAATAATGATTCTACCTTATAGTAGTAAATAAACCTGTACAAAACCTTTGCCCGAAACTCAAGCAGGAAAGGCATAGTTAAATCAATGGAAATAGCTTTGATACACTATGCATATAGGGCGTTTCTAGGCAGGATGGCAAGTCTTGGCAGTTGCATCTAGGCGGATGCACGGGTTTTGAGTCGCAGAAATAGCCTCTCCAAGTATTAGGGGTTCGTATGGCTGTGGATATCTGGACCCTTTCTAGACTTTGGATTAACGGGAGCCTTGTGGTACTCTAAGTCGGTCCCTTTTATATACACTATTAGATAACCAGTTTAACCAAAAGGTTTTTTTTCCCCTCTGGTAATAAGATTTTAGGTCTCTATTTAATTGGATTCATGCAACATATGGACTGAGAGTGAAACTCTTATTCATTCATGTATTATTGCTTGCATTTCAACTATGGCATGGACATTTACAACAAAGTAAAGGAACTATAGGTGCTGCATCAGAAGTAATATTGCTAATTGTTATAGAAAATGTAATGTTGCAAATCACTGTTTGATTACCTGTAAGTAACGTTGTATTTGTAAATCTAGTGCCTGTTGGGGATGCTTTTATGCAAAGTTTGTTGTTTCAAGTGTTCATGTATCATCTGTTTTGATTGAATATTGTGCTTAATTGGCTTTTGCTAGAGAAAGTAAATATTTTTAACAGAAAAATATAACTTTATAATAGTGCATAATATAAATATAACTTTATATTATAGTGTGCACATGGCAAAATATACACTGCATATAATTTGACAGCATGAAGTAACCCCCACCATATTCACAGCAAACACAGAGAGAAGGAAAGAAGAAAAAGAAATTACGAACATATTCGGAGTATCAAAGTCACCATATGTTCAAGATTAGGAGCATGAGCACAGCTTAAAAGCAAAATTTATAAATGTTGGACTTATTGCTCATGTTGTGTAAGTGACTATATATACAAGATTAGGAGAATATATAAAGCAGAATTTATAAATGTTTGACTTATTGCTCATGTTGCGTAAGTGACCATATATACAAGCTTGGGAGCATAAACACAGCTCGGAAGCAGAATTTATAAATGTTTTGACTTATTTCTCATGTTGCCTAAGTGACCATATATGCAAGATTAGTAGCATAAACGCAACTTAGGAGCAGAATTAATAAATGTTTTGACTTTATTGCTCATGTTACGTAAATGACAACGTGGCGTAGCTACTTCCACGTAGAACAATATCAAATTAATACGGCGCAACTAACGAATTAGGTGTGCATTATAGTTTGGCAACCGCAATGTATAGTAATCCCTAATTTGAAGGTACTTAAAACTCTTCTAAACAAAATGATAACTAACTGATAAAAGTGGTTAAGTTAATTAATGTCCTTAGTTTGGTCAAACTAGAATCAAATGGTTAGCACCAGACGGAACCATGGGAAGGCTTGGGAGAATCAAATCATAAGTTGGGTGGCACGTTGGCTTGGAGAGAACCAAAGAAGACTAGAACACAAAGATTTCCATACTCCATATATATACCTTCCCTTGTTTTGACTCAATGACTTAATCAGGGCTCTACTGAATGTGGGTGACCTCACACCCCTCTCCTCCCAACGACCAGGTTCGGTTTATTTGGTCGGTTGTGTAACTGCCATGTGACATGCCATAGCTTAAGCTCACTCTTTGTGTTGTATATATATTAGTGTATGTTTATATTATCATAGATAGCAAGAATTTACTATAGAACCACTTCCTATTCTTGGTTATGTTCAAAGGAAGGGATTTCTTGGGAGGAGAGATTTGAATGCCCCCAGAGCGCAATGGAGGAAGTGAATGGCATGTGGTGGAGGCCTAGCAGTCCACCCATTTCCTAGGTGCTTCACATGGCAAGCCAGGATAAAATGTGGATCACTACTGACATATGGAGGGACGAGAAGAGGAAGAAGAACACTTTGAAAAATATTATTTTTCATATGTTACTGATCCTGTGATAATTAAGTAACAAACAGTCTCCGCTCTGTGGAGCACTATTCATCACTCACACTTCAGCACTTACTTAGGGTTAACTATAGTTTCATTTGGCATTTTATTTAGGATCTCAAGGTTAGGGTTCATTGCACTCAATTTCCCTACTTGTGGGGTGTGCATGGCTTTTGCTATTTCCTATAACTATTATTACTACTGCATTATTTGCAGACAGCTTACTCCCCAAACCTGCTACAGCAAGTCATCTTGATGATATCAGTACCAACAACAAGTATGCACACAACGGGGAAGACAAGTTTTTTTAGATTGTAGAAGAGGCTAGTTACTGCTCCTCGACTTCGAATCCATGATTTTTACTTCCTGTACACAAGGATTTAGCGTATGGATTACTTCACTCTTTGGCATAATGTATCATAGACATGCATGCAATTCCCAATATCAAATTGTATCATCATAACTTTTCTTCTAGGTTCTTTATAGTCTAGGGAACTTGGGGGCTGCTCCGTGATTGCATAAGCTTAAATTGCAATCCAAAAATCGATCTACTTGGCAACTGGCCATCTAGGTTTTAGGGCATGACCCTTTAATGCTCATAGCTATCTTGGCTAAAAATTTGGCACAAACTTAGAGAGTTGACGTCATGTCAGTAACCGGTCATAAAACTTATCAAATCTTATGTAGACTTTCCTTATGCTCAATAACCGACCACATTCTAATGGGAGAAGGCTTGGATGATGATGATGATGATGATGATACCAAAGGTCTTAACTGTTGGACTACCCGACCTTAATAAGAAAAATAAAATTTTGACAGTCAACAGGAATGTGCCCGTGATAGTAAATTAATTGACTTTATATTGGTTGTCAATAGAATTGGATTATGAATACTAGCGGCAAAATATTGTAAAAAAGAAGGAATATTGGATAAATTGTTCTTAACATGAATTCTCTTCTAACAATGTTCCAGTACTCTTATTAAGTGATAAGAAGTAAGAACATATCTTATAACCTTTTTTGTAGGTAAAATTTTAAGGTTGAACAAGTTGTGTTTCTCTTATCTCATTATTTTAAATATTTTATAATATTTTTGCAAGCTAAAGGATGAATTAAAAATATATTGAAACATATTCATTCATATATGATTGGCATTTCTTATCAACTAGAAATAATATTTTTGTGCTATATATACTTTTATGAGAAAACATAAAAATAAGGATAAAAGAGTTCAGCAAGAAAATGCAATTCTTTATTGTTTTCTTTTTTTAACATACAAGCCTCAAAGCACATCGTTTTGATTATTACCATGTGCAGAACGTTAATATAACATATTAGTCAGGAACACATACCTTAATTATTTTGTAGCTCTTAGCATCTTACTAAGATATTTTCTTGCAATACTTAAATTAGGTTGCATATGGCAGAAAATTCATATGATTTGGTTCTTATTTTTTTGAGATAAACAATGGCATTAACTTGTTCATATATATATCCTAACTTAAATATAGCATGATTTGCATGACTACATTCTATCGATGACGAACTAGAATTATTCATGTTCAAGAATCAGGACCAAACATTTCTATTTCTCAATCTACTCTATATACATTTTCTTTTCTTTTATTCCTTATTTCGCAAATCTATGCTATATACTCATTTGCCATGTTAACATGTATGACCAACTCTTCAAGTCTCTTTCAGTTAGAGTTATCACTGCACATGAGCCCCACATGGCATTGCCATTGAAAGTCTGTTGAGTCTTGAATTATTGCTTCCTACACATCAATTCTACATGGAATGTGTGAGCTTGTGGCTGCAATTTTGTTCAACTTGACTCATCTGTAAACCCTAAAATATCTTGAGATAATCTCGAACCGCTTTATATATTATTTCCATAGTGTCGCTCTATGCAAGGCCGGAACCAGTATTGAATGATGAGGGAGGGCAAGAACGTAAGCACATGTTTTTGCAAAAGTTTAGGGAGGAGCGATACACTAAATATTTGAGAACTTCGAAAATTTATAAAACTTTTCAAAGTTTTGAGAAGTTATGGTGATTTAGTTTAATACTTGGCTCTAAGTTCAGGTGATGAACATGAAGTACTCTAAAAACATTCAAATTAAGGCATGATATTTGATCTGGACCAGTTGACTTGAGAATCTGGATTGAGTCATGAAGGGATAGTAGGAATCCCATCACCAACCATCTGCTTGGCTGCCCCGTACCCGCTTTAATATCAAATGCCCATGTTTATCGCAGCGACTCCAAACTAAATATACTTGTGGATGTGGTGATCATAGGGAAGGTTCTTGAAGGGGTTTACCCCTTAGATGTTCAACTGGATGCGAGATACAAATCCAACAATACGAAAGTCTCTGTCTCGCAACTTTTGAGGTAAAATGATAAGATATAGCAAAATAAGCCTTCCTATCCTATGTGCCATTTGTACCTATTTTGACTATAGGTTCAAATCTTGTTGAACTAGGCTCTCATCTCACATGAGCCCCCCACATGGAGATCAACCCCCACATGTTCGACATATACAGTGTGTTAGAGTGATCAAAGGAGATTAAGGTGTGAATCTAGCAGTATTCAAACAAAGTAATCAAAGTACTCTGATTATTAGCAATGGTCAATTGTAGTCACTGAGCTCTATCGTGTGGGGTGAGGAGATAGAAGAAAGACTATAGATTTCTCTCATGATCATCCCTTTCACCTGACTATTGTAGATGTTGTACAACATGCAGAAGGTCACACACAAATGACCTTGGGATGATGAGAATAACAAGGCACAATAACCCGAACAATAGCAACAAAAACAAACATGTAATATTTAACGTGGTTTGGTCAACCTCGACCTACTCTACAAGACAAATGGAGAAATGACTTTATTAAATCAATGAGAAAAAATCTTACAAGGATTACACACACAAACTATGATGTGACTCTTACAAGATCTCCAAAGATTCTCCTTCAACTTTAGCTTGAATCGTTAAACTATTCACCGACACAGTCTTGCCAGAACTGAGTACGGTTATTGACACATACCCATAACCGAGAAACTACCTTTGACATGGTCTTTTCCCAGAATTGAGAAACCACCACGACCCTCCTACCGAGGTCGAGAACCTTGCTCCAACCGGAGTACCTGAATAGAAGTCAATGCCGACTTAAATTTCTCCGTAGGAATTACCTTTGTTAGCATGTCCGTCAGGTTCATCTTAGTATCAATCTTCAAGAGATCAATATCCTTATTGCATCACGTCCGCATCTTGTAATACCACATGTCAATGTGTTTCGCCCGATTGCGGTATACTGAATTCTTCGCGAGATGAATCACGCTTCACTACTAAAAAATGTGGGATTAGCGACGTTTTTAGCGACGTCCAAATAAAACGTCGCTGAATTATAGGTATTTAGCGACGTCCATATAAAATGTCGCAATACGTCAGTGATAGCGACGTGGAGCGACGTTTAGCGACTATAATTATTATAAATATATAATATTTCGCTAGGTAGTCGCTAAACGTCGCTAACTTTTTAATTTTAGCGATGTTTAGCGACGTTTATGTATTTAAGTCGCAGTATATTATTATATCCGCGACGTTTAGCGGCGTATAGACCGACGTCGCTAATTTATTTCATATAGGGTTTGACAAATTCCCCCCCCCCCCCCATTTCATCGAAATCTCAAAAAAATTTCTCCCATCCGGGCGTCCTACCTCGGCGACCCCCTCCGGCCGCGTCCTCTGTCACGCCCCAATCTCCTACAAGCTCAAATGTCCCCGCTGAACGTGAATCACCATGTTGCAGCTCTCCCGCAAGACAATTGTTCTCATCGGGACGTGATGCCGTACGAACCTGGAGTTGCGCTCGTACAAGGCGATGTTGACAAACACCAAAGTTATCATCGAAACGACCAAGTTGCAACGAAAGTCAAGTATTGTGTACCAAGCACACATCAGAGTAATACGCAGCGAAGCTCTCGATAGGGTCCAAATGAAATGCCACAAAGGCGATTGCCTCAAAGGCGATCAAATATTCTTGCTCTTTTCTCTAACCCACAAAGGTACTTACAGTTCATACATCATGTCCCGTATATCCAAGCAGCGCCACTACACCTGCATACCTGAAATAATGCCCACAAACGTGGGTCAGTACACAGCCGTACTGGTGAGCGGGGTAACCCACTCGTCTAAGCCGACACTAAGTAAAAATAGTGAATGCAAACAGTTATATGGTGATCTTTCTAGTTGAATCCTAGATTCATTTCATGGCATATGGATGACATGTTAAGAAAAGCTGTAAAGCAGTTTAAGCATGCAAGCATTCAACTCAAACCAATCGACAAACAAATATATATCCAACCCGAAGGAAACTAGCATGCAAACCGTCATACTCAAAGCCCAAGCAACGCGACTATCGAACCAACAATCCAATGCCTCAATATCCTTCCTCAACCAAAACTTACAATCCAATCTCAAAGTGCACACTCTTGCCGAGGCAAGGTGGCCGCGCCTACACGAAAGCACAAACCAACCAAAGTAAAGCAAACCAACTCTTATCTATATGAAGTCACTGGCCAAGCCACAAAGGACATTGATCGGACTAATCAAATGCGGTTCTACTCGAAACAGCGCTAAGTAGCTAACCCACCTGAATCGCATTAAATCGCCGGCACCGCGCCCAAGGCACGTTACCAAGTTGTCTCCTCCATGGCCGGACGATTTCGGTGCCCCGGAGCGTTCCCGTTCGAGGAGACCAAATCCCGTGCAACACAGGTTGTCCGTGACATGCAGACACCAAGTAGGTATGACGAGAGGATAGAACATTCTAGCCCCCACCAAGCGATCATAGACTCGTTCAACCGAATATCCAACCAAAACATCCATAACCATTCTTCCAACATATTGCCCAAGGCACCAAATCCAAGTTATTCCCATAGGCACAATACCTCTTCTCAACATAGTGTTTCCAAATGGTGCAACACCCCAACAGTGGCACAATGCCGCAACAGTGGCACAATACCCTCGCCGATGCAGTTGTTCGGTTTTGAACCATAACTGCGCGCTTTGCAAGACAAAGCACCCAAGTGATACTCGTGCACGGATGCACGCTCGCTCACCCGAATTCCCGATATTTCCAATGCCTCAATGTATCATTCCAACTGTCCAAGCATAATCCTAATTATTCAACCAATTGCCTCAAATGCAATATTCCAACTCTAGCTCCAACTATCCAACGCGCAAACCAATTCAAGCCACAATCATATCCAAACAAACGACGTACACTCTATGCATGCCTTAGTGTGGTGATTCCCAATGTTCCAGTCCGAGTGTTCAAGCCTTTACGTGTTTCCATATTATTAGGCATGAAGGAGTAGAGGAGAAGGGAATGAGCCCACTCACAAAGTTTGATTCGTTAAGCATCATGTCCTGCCGATACGGCCGATCCCTTGAACCCGTGGTCCGATGCAAGCGCGATCTACTCAACTGGTATGACCGTGCGAACAGGCCGTGCTCTCTAAATCATCCGACCGATCGGACTAAGGAAGACGGTATTATCGTTCCAATCCAGCTATCTCAGTACTGCTCTGAACGAACACATGAATCCCATCGAACTCCGCTAGCCATCTGCACATGAAACCAACTCAATCAATACTTCTTCCCAAAATCCAACAAATCAAATGTAACCAGCATTTGTTTCATTCAATCCGACTCAGCGTAACGCACCGTGTGGTTGCGGGGCATTACATCCTCCCTGTAAGCCCCCTGATTTTCAGAATTTTAAATTTGGATTTTTCCCCAATTTCTCTGCTTGTTTTCGGGAATTGAAACCCTAGGCCTTTGGCAATTTAAGGATTTTTAATTTCGGTTAATTAATATTAAAATATTATGAAAATAATATTTTATGGTGTAAAATGGGAAACCGGACATAGGGTAATTTTTGGTGAATTTATTGGACTCCGAAATCATTTTTAAAGCCCTAGAAACCAATTTAGAATTTAACCGAATTAAATCCGTGTGACGCCCGACATCCCCAGGAGAGCCGAAGCCCAGCCCAAGGAGCGTTGACCCGTTGACCCAGCCCGAATCCTAGGTCTAACCCTAGTCCAATTTCTGTAATGTATAAATACCTATTTTTCCTAAGTTTTCTCTACAAAGAAAAAGAGAAGAAAAAAAAAAAAAGATCCCCAAATTCTAAAATCCCGAATTCCTAATTAACAATAATTCTAACCTAAACCTAACCCTAAGCAGCCGCAGCCTCC
The DNA here is from genome assembly GCA_036927795.1 of Iris macrosiphon. Classification (NCBI taxonomy): domain Eukaryota; kingdom Viridiplantae; phylum Streptophyta; class Magnoliopsida; order Asparagales; family Iridaceae; genus Iris; species Iris macrosiphon. The sequence goes on along the minus strand of JAYESA010000014.1, from coordinate 171,876,702 downwards.
CCCTCGCTCCGCCGTGACGCTGCCCTAGCCCAGCCCACGCCGGTCTCCACCTGAGCCCTAGCTCTTCCGCCGCCATCGGCCCGACTCCACAGCCCCTAGCCCCGCTGAACACCTCCGCCGTCGACCACCCCTCGATTACCTCTTCCACCTCGCCGTGCCGATCGTCCTCTCCACCGGCCGCCCTAACCTCCTCCTCCGCTTCAGCAGCATCCCCGAGCGCCTCCCTCGCCGGGAGCCGCCGCAGCCGCCAACATCACCCCGCCTGCCGTTCCCTTCCCGCAGGGCCTCGAGTCCCTCCAGCCCTCGTCGCTGTCGCCGTCCGGGCCGCCTTCGACAGCAGATTCGCCCAGCCGACGCTGATCTCGCCGCCCTGAGCCCTCCAGACTCCGGCGCCACCGCCCAGATCCCCGGACCTGTTCGCCCTATCTCCAACACCTGATTCCGGCCGCCCTCGACCGCCAGGACCCCGACCAGAACCTCCAGCGAGCCCGACTCCAGTGTTTCCCCCGTCTCAGGCGCTGATCCGGCCACTCAGAGCGTCGACGACCACCCCAGAACCGGCGCCGCCTCAGCCCGCACCCCGGGCCGACTCCAGCAGACACGGACACGACCCAGAACGCGAGTACGATCCTGGACACGATCGGACACGGGATCTACAGAACAGGACACAGCCCTAGTTCAGACGAGTGTCAGACACGATTTGTACTTGGTTTTCAGGCCCAGTTCAGGTATCCATAACTTTCTGCTCGTAGCTCGGTTTCCTATTCCGTCAGTTTTATCACGAAGCCTATATGACCCCCTCGGTGTCCGTGCAACTCGCTCGGTGCATCGCGTCCTGTGGTGATCGTACACCGCGATCCAAAAACAGGAAAACCAATAACTCGTTTCACCCCGGAACTGAGTACGCCCCGCCAAACGGGACGACTTGGTCGCACACGGTCTTTACCGAATCGTGCGTGACGTTGATACGGACGTGTGAGATTTCGTAGAAGTCGATTCGGATGTGCGTGTACACCGGAATCAACGCGTATCCGCCGACACCGTCCCGTATCCGTCGATTCTGGAATATGCTGTAACTTTGTGTACACTCGTCGGATCGAGACGAAACTTGTGCCATCGGACTCGTAGCAATACGCTGGTCCTGTGAGCCAAGTTTGGTTTGATTCTGAGAACGTTGACAAAATCGTGTGTCGTGGGCCCCACAGGTTCCACCCGACGGGCGATTTTGTGACCGGCTCATCGGAATCCAATTATGAAAGTTCCGTTGGGTTTGTATCATCGTTCCTGACTTGTTGACACTGAGTTTGACGAATTTGGAGACCTTTGACCCTGACACGCTTTTCGGTGCAAAGTGGCCCACATGTGGACCCCGCTTTGGCCCGAAAATATCATTTTTGCCCTTGTGTCCAAATTGGACTCAAGGACAGGCATTTTTAGCTATTTGATATTTTCTGAATCTAATGGTGATGTTTATTTCAGCAACCGGAGTAGTAGCAGCAGATCACACTAAGACCAGAGCTATAGTTGGAACCAGGACCGCAGTCAAGTGTACCTTGCCAAACTCTGCAGTATTGTTACATATTTCCTTGTTTTATTTATATTGCTGTGCATGCTTAACCTAGGACCGTGTGACGTACTTAGCGTCCGATTATTAGTTGGGTGCCAACACTGTACGCGGTGTTGAGTACGGTCATCTAGAGATGGACATTCGTGACACTATATACTCTCGTACTGGTCTTACCAAGTACACTTTAACCCAGGACACTTGACACTACTCATGAGACAGGATCTTCTCGAGATATTCGTGGTGATTCTGTATAGGATACAGGACATGGAAATTATATTCTTAGATATAGTATGACTTGTTGCATTAGATATGATCCCGCTTGACATGGACATGAGACGTTATGGTCATGATATGCGTGGTTACATTGGGTGGGGAGAGACACACAGGCTACAAGCTGTTTCATATATCTATCTACTACTATTGTGAGGCCTCAGACTCTCGTAGCAGAGCTAGGCACATTACGTGTTTATTACCGCTACCGGCTCCATGACACAGAGCTTGTAGTGGCTTCGGCCTGAGCACTAGTGATGCTCTCACTTGCATTTTCACATAGATGGTTATATAGCTTACCCTATTTATTGCATTTTTTGCTGCACTGCATTTATTTTTGGCTTGTATTTTCTGTACCTTGCTGTCCCCTGAGGACCTGGATCCGGACTTTGTCCCCAGGACTAGCAGAGGAGATCCCCCTAGAGTTATACAGTACAGGAGCATTATCAGGAGCAGAAGCAGGAACAGGAGCAGATACAGGAGCTGTACCGACACCTGAGGACGAGATTGTGCCAGAGGACTTCTCCTGGGTATTGCCTAGAGATACTCATTTATTTCTATTTCCAGTTCCTTTATTTTCCAATCTATTGCGTTTATGTATCAGACTTGTTCTCGGATTGTTCTCCGAGACACTTTTATTAAGATTTGTCAGTTTAGTATATTTGCTTTATTCTGGCATTTGATCTGTGATTATCTGTTGTGGATGAGATTAGTATAGACCGACATATGTATTATTGGACCTGCTTATTATTACATTACAGCTTAAGCATGTCCCGATGGATCCTTTAAATTGGGTTTGTCCATCGGTGTGTGCTGCTGGCCATTGCCACGCGTCCGGTCCCTCGATATTTTGGGACTGGGGCGTGACATGGTTTTTGTGGTGGCCCATGCAGGTCAACGACTAAATTGTTCGGTTTCAACTTAGGGACCGAGCAAGCCTGCAATAAGAATAGGATAAGTTTCTAGGATCTCATCCACTTGCTTGAAACGTCCTTGATATCTATATCTGATTCAAATTAATCTCTTGACTCGTATCCTGCCTTGATTCCTGAGCGCCCTTATAGTTTATTTTGGTTGCAGAGAAATGAATCCCCAAGTCGGTAAAGAGACTCATCCAGGAACACCACAAGGTGTTGTGGTTACCCACGAAGATGAAGTAACACCAGTTAGTGAAGGACCATCATCACAGCAAGCAAGTCAGCATGCCCCGAGAATCCAGGAAGATGACGTTCCACCATCGACGCAGTTGGCTCCACCGACGCCTACCGTTCCACAAGGGCAGTCTATGGACGAACGACAAATGTTTCGAATGTTCTACGCGATGATGCAAGCCCACCAGAAGGTTCAGAAAGAAGCACAGCAGATCCAAGCGGAGAAGTTCATCGACAGATTCAGCTCAGAGTTACGAAAGTTAATCAGCCCCGCTGCAACTACCTTAGACGAGTATGTTCTTACTACAGCAAGACCCATGGAGTGCGACACAAGGCTGGAGTCCAGCCAGAAGCGGCCGTATGCATCAGCACCAGACCAAGCACAACAGGAAAGAGCTGCAAAGCGACCACAGATGAATCCACCACCGAGGACAGCACCAAGAGCCTCATTCCTTCCTACTTGTCAACATTATCGCAATATAGGCCATACTGAAAGAGAGTGCAGACGCAAGTTAGGATTATGCTTGATTTGCGGAACCAGTCAACACTTAGCCAAGGATTGTCCTCAGCATCGAGAGAAAGTATTCATGATTCATCAACCATCTACATCAGCACCAGCCCTAGCACTACAGGAAGAAGCTATAAAGAAGTCTCACATGCGCCAGCCACCAGAAGCATCTCCGCAAGTACTACCTATCTGTCAATATTGTCGTAAATGAGGTCATATGGAGAACGATTGCAGGCGCAAAAGAAAATTATGCTTAGCTTGCGGATCCAGTCAGCATTTAAAGAAGGAATGCCCCGAACGTCGAGACAAAGCACCAATGAATAACCAACAAGCGTTACCAGCACCAAGGCCAGCCTCTCCAGCATTGGAAGCACCGCAAACGAGAGTTGAAGGAATCAGACCACCAGCCCCAGGAGGGAATCAGCCGAGGCCACCCCTGGCACCACAAGCAACACTCTTCCAGCAGGCTCAACAGCAGCAGAGGAATCGACTACGAAGACGCGGACAAGCTCCAACGATGACTTTAGAGGACGCGCAGACTCATGGAGTAGCTAATGCGCGTAATTCTTCGTAATTTTCTGTTTCTAGATTTGTTTTATCTCGTGCCTATTGGTTCGTGACCTCAGACTTAACATATGTAATTTTGAACTTGCTTATAATTGATAACAGTAGAGATTATAGAGTCTTTTGTGATTGTGCTTATTTTGGGTTGTTTTGTGAACTTGAATTAAGTTGTACCTCCTTTCATCATCATCTAGCGTACTTATAATTGTTATACCACCTTGACTTATGCTGCTAATATAGCCTAGTTTTTGCAAGCTTATTCTTTATCAAGCTTGTTCATGACATATGTATTATTGGGTCGACACACTAATATAATTGTCTATTCAGAATCAGTGTATTACGGTCTGATCAACCTTAGTGCATTTTGGTTCGCTCTTCGCACGACTACTTTACGTGGATTGAGATACATAGTTGACTAGTATACTTGCCCTCTAGATATGTCTGAGCATGTCGTATCAGTTACATAACGGTACTAATACGAGCATACGAACAAAGGATTACCAGAATAGGATTTTAATCCACAATTGTCTTGACAAATCCCATTTGAATTCGTTAAACGCCTTGATCCTGATACTCCTGCTCAATTAACTCACCCTTGAACTCTTTACCATTGATCTTCGTCTTTCCTTAGTTCGGAAAGACGAAATCTCGTGCTTGGTATAAGTTTGATATATAGACGGTACTAGATATACCCTACAGGCCGATCACATTGTGGATGACCCTTTTATATATGATTAAGGGAATACCATAGGTGATATATTTGGTGTTAAAGGCTTGAGGATTCAATAACATGATTAAATAAGTTAGGGGCATAGCGTTATTAGATGTATAACCTTAGATGATAGATGGGTAAATTCTAAGTTGGGTAGAGACCGCAATGATCACTTGAGAGGAATCCTTTAGACTGTAATCAAGTGAGATTGGATAGAGAGAACCTTACCATATTTTAATTTTGAGGACGAAATTTTTATAAGTTGGATAGATTGTAAGCCCCCTGATTTTCAGAATTTTAAATTTAGATTTTTCCCCAATTTCTCTGCTTGTTTTCTGGAATTGAAACCCTAGGCCTTTGGCAATTTAAGGATTTTTAATTTCGGTTAATTAATATTAAAATATTATGAAAATAATATTTTATGCTGTAAAATGGGAAACCGGACATAGGGTAATTTTCGGTGAATTTATTGGACTCCGGAATCATTTTTAAAGCCCTAGAAACCAATTTAGAATTTAATCGAATTAAATCCGTGTGACGCCCGACATCCCCAGGAGAGCCGAAGCCCAGCCCAAGGAGCGTTGACCCGTTGACCCAGCCCGAATCCTAGGTCTAACCCTAATCCAATTTCTATAATGTATAAATACCTATTTTTTCTAAGTTTTCTCTACAAAGAAAAAGAGAAAAAAAAAAAAGATCCCCAAATTCTAAAATCCCTAATTCCTAATTAACAATAATTCTAACCTAACCCTAACCCTAAGCAGCCGCAGCCTCCCCCTCGCTCCGCCGTGACGCTGCCCTAGCCCAGCCCACGCCGGTCTCCACCTGAGCCCTAGCTCTTCCGCCGCCATCGACCCGACTCCACAGCCCCTAGCCCCGCTGAACACCTCCGCCGTCGACCACCCCTCGATTACCTCTTCCACCTCGCTGTGCCGATCGTCCTCTCCACCGGCCGCCCTAACCTCCTCCTCTACTTCAGCAGCATCCCCGAGCGCCTCCCTCGCCGCGAGCCGCCGCAGCCGCCAACATCACCCCGCCTGCCGTTCCCTTCCCGCAGGGCCTCGAGTCCCTCCAGCCCTCGTCGCTGTCGCCGTCCGGGCCGCCTTCGACAGCAGATTCGCCCAGCCGACGCTGATCTCGCCGCCCTGAGCCCTCCAGACTCCGGCGCCACCGCCCAGATCCCCGGACCTGTCCGCCCCATCTCCAACACCTGATTCCGGCCGCCCTCGACCACCAGGACCCCGACCAGAACCTCCAGCGAGCCCGACTCCAGTGTTTCCCCCGTCTCAGGCGCTGATCCGGCCACTCAGAGCGTCGACGACCACCCCAGAACCGGCGCCGCCTCAGCCCGCACCCCGGGCCGACTCCAGCAGACACGGATACGACCCAGAACGCGAGTACGAGCCTGGACACGATCGGACACAGGATCTACAGAACAGGACACAGCCCTAGTTCAGACGAGTGTCAGACACGATTTGTACTTGGTTTTCAGGCCCAGTTCAGGTATCCATAACTTTCTGCTCGCAGCTCGGTTTCCTATTCCGTTAGTTTTATCACGAAGCCTATATGACCCCCTCGGTGCCCGTGCAACTCGCTCGGTGCATCGCGTCCTGTGGTGATCGTACACCGCGATCCAAAAATAGGAAAACCAACACCCCGTTTCACCCCGGAACTGAGTACGCCCCGCCAAATGGGACGACTTGGTCGCACGCGGTCTTTACCGAATCGTGCATGACATTGATACGGACGTGTAGGATTTCGCAGAAGTCGATTCGGATGTGCGTGCACACCGAAATCAACGCGTATCCGCCGACACCGTCCCGTATCCGTCGATTCTGGAACACGCTGTAACTTTGTGTACACTCGTCGGATCGAGACAAAACTTGCGCCATCGGACTCGTAGCAATACGCTGGTCTTGTGAGCCAAGTTTGGTTCGATTCTGAGAACGTTGACAAAATCGTGTGTCGTGGGCCCCACAGGTTCCACCCGACGGGCGATTTTGTGACCGGCTCATCGGAATCCAATTCTGGAAGTTCCGTTGGGTTCGTATCATCGTTCCTGACTTGTTGACACTGAGTTTGACGAATTTGGAGACCTTTGATCCTGACACGCTTTTCGGTGCAAAGTGGCCCACATGTGGACCCCGCTTTGGCCCGGAAATGTCATTTTTGCCCTTGTGTCCAAATTGGACTCAAGGACAGGCGTTTTTAGCTATTTGATATTTTTTGAATCTAATGGTGATGTTTATTTCAGCAACCGGAGTAGTAGCAGCAGATCACACTGAGACCAGAGCTACAGTTGGAACCAGGACCCCAGACAAGTGTACCTTGCCAAACTCTGCAGTATTGTTACATATTTCCTTGTTTCATTTATATTGCTGTGCATGCTTAACCTAGGACCGTGTGACGTACTTAGCGTCCGATTATTAGTCGGGTGCCAACACTGTACGCGGTGTTGAGTACTGTCATCTAGATATGGACATTCGTGACACTATATACTCTCGTACTGGTCTTACCAAGTACACTTTGACCCAGGACACTTGACACTACTCATGAGACAGGATCTTTCTGAGATATTCGTGGTGATTCTGTATAGGATACAGGACATGGACATTATATTCTTAGATATAGTATGACTTGTTGCATTAGATATGATCCCGCTTGACATGGACATGAGACGTTATGGTCATGATATGCGTGGTTACATTGGGTGGGGAGAGACACACAGGCTACAGGCTGTTTCATATATCTATCTACTACTATTGTGAGGCCTCAGACTCTCGTAGCAGAGCTAGGCACATTACGTGTTTATTACCGCTACCGGCTCCCTGACACAGAGCTTGTAGTGGCTTCGGCCTGAGCACTAGTGATGCTCTCACTTGCATTTTCACATAGATGGTTATATAGTTTACCCAATTTATTGCATTTTTTGCTGCACTGTATTTATTTTTGGCTTGTATTTTCTGTACCTTGCTGTCCCCTGAGGACCTGGATCCGAACTTTGTTCCCAGGACTAGCAGAGGAGATCCCCCTAGAGTTATACAGTACAGGAGCATTATCAGGAGCAGAAGCAGGAACAGGAGCAGATACAGGAGCTGTACCGACACCTGAGGACGAGATTGTGCCAGAGGACTTCTCCTGGATATTGCCTAGAGATACTCATTTATTTCTATTTCCAGTTCCTTTATTTTCCAGTCTATTACATTTATGTATCAGACTTGTTCTCGGATTGTTCTCCGAGACACTTTTATTGAGATTTGTTAGTTTAGTATATTTGCTTTATTCTGGCATTTGATCTGTGATTATCTGTTGTGGATGAGATTAGTATAGACCGACATATGTATTATTGGACCTGCTTATTGTTACATTACAGCTTAAGCATGCCCCGATGGATCCTTTAAATTGGGTTTGTCCATCGGTGTGTGCTGCTGGCCATTGCCACGCGTTCGGTCCCTCGATATTTTGGGACTGGGGCGTGACATGGTTTTTGTGGTGGCCCATGCAGGTCAACGACTAAATTGTTCGGTTTCAACTTAGGGACCGAGCAAGCCTGCAATAAGAATAGGATAAGTTTCTAGGATCTCATCCACTTGCTTGAAACGTCCTTGATATCTATATCTGATTCAAATTAATCTCTTGACTCGTATCCTGCCTTGATTCCTGAGCGCCCTTATAGTTTATTTTGGTTGCAGAGAAATGAATCCCCAAGTCGGCAAAGAGACTCATCCAGGAACACCACAAGGTGTTGTGGTTACCCACGAAGATGAAGTAACACCAGTTAGTGAAGGACCATCATCACAGCAAGCAAGTCAGCATGCCCCGAGAATCCAGGAAGATGACGTTCCACCATCGACGCAGTTGGCTCCACCGACGCCTACCGTTCCACAAGGGCAGTCTATGGACGAACAACAAATGTTTCGAATGTTCTACGCGATGATGCAAGCCCACCAGAAGGTTCAGGAAGAAGCACAGCAGATCCAAGCGGAGAAGTTCATCGACAGATTCAGCTCAGAGTTACGGAAGTTAATCAGCCCCGCTGCAACTACCTTAGACGAGTATGTTCTTACTACAGCAAGACCCATGGAGTGCGACACAAGGCTGGAGTCCAGCCAGAAGCGGCCGTATGCATCAGCACCAGACCAAGCACAACAGGAAAGAGCTGCAAAGCGACCACAGATGAATCCACCACCGAGGACAGCACCAAGAGACTCATTCCTTCCTACTTGTCAACATTGTCGCAAGATAGGCCATACTGAAAGAGAGTGCAGACGCAAGTTAGGATTATGCTTGATTTGCGGAACCAGTCAACACTTAGCCAAGGATTGTCCTCAGCATCGAGAGAAAGTATTCATGATTCATCAACCATCTACATCAGCACCAGCCCTAGCACCACAGGAAGAAGCTATAAAGAAGTCTCACATGCGCCAGCCACCAGAAGCATCTCCGTAAGTACTACCTATCTGTCAATATTGTCGTAAACGAGGCCATATGGAGAACGATTGCAGACGCAAAAGAAAATTATGCTTAGCTTGCGGATCCAGTCAGCATTTAAAGAAGGAATGCCCCGAACGTCGAGACAAAGCACCAATGAATAACCAACAAGCGTTACCAGCACCAAGGCCAGCCTCTCCAGTATTGGAAGCACCGCAAACGAGAGTTGAAGGAATCAGACCACCAGCCCCAGGAGGGAATCAGCCGAGGCCACCCCTGGCACCACAAGCAACACTCTTCCAGCAGGCTCAACAGCAGCAGAGGAATCGACTACGAAGACGCGGACAAGCTCCAACGATGACTTTAGAGGACGCGCAGACTCATGGAGTAGCTAATGCGCATAATTCTTCGTAATTTTCTGTTTCTAGATTTGTTTTATCTCGTGCCTATTGGTTCGTGACCTCAGACTTAACATATGTAATTTTGAACTTGCTTATAATTGATAACAGTAGAGATTATAGAGTCTTTTGTGATTGTGCTTATTTTGGGTTGTTTTGTGAACTTGAATTAAGTTGTACCTCCTTTCATCATCATCTAGCGTACTTATAATTGTTATACCACCTTGACTTATGCTGCTAATATAGCCTAGTTTTTGCAAGCTCATTCTTTATCAAGCTTGTTCATGACATATGTATTATTGGGTCGACACACTAATACAATTGTCTATTCAGAATCAGTGTATTACGGTCTGATCAACCTTAGTGCATTTTGGTTCGCTCTTCGCACGACTACTTTACATGGATTGAGATACATAGTTGACTAGTATACTTGCCCTCTAGATATGTCTGAGCATGTCATATCAATTACATACTTTCCTTTTTCGTCTGCACTCGTCCTCAGTATGGCCTCGCTTGCGACAATATGGACAGACAGGTATTGTCTGTGGAGTTGCTTCTGGTGGCTGGTGTACTTGAGGTCTTTGTGTAGCTTCTTCTTGTGGTGCTCCGGCTGGTGCTGATGTGGCTGGTTGTTGAATCATCAAGGCTTTCTCTCGATGCTGAAGACAATCCTTGGCTAAGTGTTGACTGTTTCCGCAAATCAAGTATAATCCTAACTTGCGTCTGCATTCTTTTTGAATATGGCCTATCTTGCCACAGTAGTGACAAGTTGGAAGAACTAAGGCTCTTGGTGCTGCTCTCGGTGGTGGATTCATCTGTGGTCGCTTTGCAGCTCTTTCCTGTTGTGCTTGGTCCGGTGCTGATGCATACGGCCGCTTCTGGCTGGACTCTATCCTTATGTTGCACTCCATGGGTCGTGCTGTAGCAAGAACATTCTCGTCTAAGGTAGTTGTAGTGGGGCTGATTAATCTCCGTAGCTCCGAGCTAAATCTGTCGATGAACTTCTCTGCTTGGATTTGCTGGGCTTCTTCCTGAACCTTCTGTTGGGCTTGCATCATCGCATAGAACATGCGAAACATCTGTTGTTCGTCCATAGCCTGCCCTTGTGGAATGGTAGGCGTCGGTGGAGCCAACTGCGTCGATGGTGGAACGTCATCTTCCGGGATTCTCGAGGCATGCTGACTTGCTTGCTGTGATGATGGACCTTCACTAACTGGTGTCACTTCATCTCCGTTGGTCACCACATCATCTCGTGGTGATCTGGCAGGAGTCTCGTTGTTTGTTCGTGAATCCATAACTCTGCAACCAAAATAAACAATAAGAGGCGCACAAGAATCGGCAGGATGCGAGTCAAGAATTTAAATTCGAATCTGATATAGATATCAAGAACGTTTCAAGCAAGTGGATGAGATCCTAGAAACTTATCCTATTCTTATTGCAGGCTTGCTCGGTCTCTAAGTTGAAACCGAACAATTTAGTCGTTGACCTGCATGGGCCACCACAAAAACCATGTCACGCCCCAGTCCCAAAATACCGAGGGACCGGACGCGTGGCAATGGCCAGCAGCACCCACCGATGGACAAACCCAATTTAATGGATCCATCGGGGCATGCTTAAGCTGTAATATAAGAATATGTAGGTTCAATGATACAAGTCACAGTCTAAGCTAATCTCATCCACAACAGATAATCACATATCAAATGCAAGAATAATGCAAATAGGAATAACTAACAAATCTCAATAAAAGTGTCTCGGAGAACAATCCGAGAACAAGTCTGATACATCAATGCAATAGACTGGAAATAAAGGAACTGGAAATAGAAATAAATGAGTATCACCAGGCAATACCCAGGAGAAGTCCTCTAGCACAATCCCGTCCTCAGGTGTCGGTACAGCTCCTGTATCAGCTCCTGTATCTGCTCCTGCTAATGCTCCTGTACTGTATAACTCTAGGTGGATCTCCTCTGCTAGTCCTGGGGACAAAGTCCGGATCCAGGTCCTCAGGGGACAGCAAGGTACAGAAAATACAAGCCAAAATAAATGCAGTACAACAGAGAATGAAATAAATAGGGTAAGCTATAACCATCTATGTGGATTGCGAGAGGGAACATCAAAAGTACTCAGGTTGAAACAACTACAAGCTCTGTGTAGGGGAGCCGGTAGCAGTGATATCATGAGGTGGTCTAGCTCAGCGGGAGACTGAGTAGCCGGCATAATATAGTCAACCTGTAGCCTGCGGGTCTCTCCAGCAATAGATAGAACAATAAGGGAATACTAAAATAACCAGCTAAGTGATATGCAAGATGAGAGCAGCACTAGAACTCAGGCTGAAGCATACTACAAGCTCTGTGTAGGGGAGCCGGTAGCAGCAGTAATAATGAGTAATGGGCCAAGCTCGGGCTTCAGAGTCTTGTGCCTCACGATAATAGGGGTGTATATATATATGATCAGCCTGTAGCCTGTGTGTCTCTCCCCACCCAATGTAATCACACGTCTCATGTCCATGACACGCACAATCATATCTAATGCACAAGTCATCTAATGTCTAGGGATATAATATCAATGTCAGGCCCTGTATCCTATACAGAATCACCACAAATATCTCGGGAAGATCCTGTCTCATGAACAGTGTCAAGTGTCCTGGGTCAAGTGTACTTGGTATGACAAGTACGGGAATATAAAGGGTCACGAATGTCCATCTCTAGATGACAATACACAACACCGCGTACGATGTTGGCACCCGACTGATAATCGAACGCTAAGTACGTCACATGGTCCTAGGTTAAGCATGCACAGCACTATAAAGAAGCAAGAAAAAATATGTAACAATACTGCAGAGTTTGGCAAGGTACACTTGCCTGGGGTCCTGGCTCCAACTGTAGCTCTGGTCTCAGTGTGGTCTGCAGGTACTACTCCGGTTGCTGAAATAAACATTACCATTAGATTCAGAAAATATCAAATAGCTAAAAACGCCTGTACTTGAGTCCAATTTGGACACAGGGGCAAAAAGGTCATTTCCGGGCCAAAGCGGGGTCCACATGTGGGCCACTTTGCACCAAAAAGCGCGTCAGGGTCAAAGGTCTCCAAATTCTGCAAACTCAGCGTCTACAAGTCAGGAACGATGATACGAACCCAACGAAACTTCCAGAATTGGATTCCGATGAGCCGATCACAAAATCGCCCGTCGAGCGGGGCCTGTGGGGCCCACGACACACGATTTTGTCAACGTTCTCAGAATCGAACCAAACTTGGCTCACAGGACCAGCGTATTGCTACGAGTTCGATGGCGCTAGTTTCGTCTCGATCCGACGTGTGTACACAAAGTTACAGCGTGTTCCAGAACCGACGGATACGGGGTGGTGTCGGCGGATACGCGTTGATTCCGGTGTGCACGCACATCCGAATCGGCTTCTGCGAAATCCCACACGTCCGTATCAACGTCACGCACGATTTGGTAAAGACCGCGTGCGACCAAGTCGTCCCGTTTGGCGGGGCGTACTCAGTTCCAGGGTAAATTGGGTTGTTGGTTTTCCTGTTTTTGGATCGCGGTGTGCGATCACCACCGGACGCGATGCCCCGAGCGGTTTGTCCGGGCACCGAGAGGGTCATACAGTCTACGCGATGCAACTGACGGATTTGAAATCAGAGTTACGATGAGGAAGATACGAGTACCTGTACAGGGCTTCGGGAAACTGCGAATTCTCGTGTCCTTGTGTCTCGAGCCGTGTCCTGCGTCGTGTCCAAGCCGTGTCCTCCTATGGCTTAGATTTCTGCTGTGTCCGAGCTCGACGGAGGCTACGCTGGACAGAGATGGGTGTCGCCTGAGTCGGGAGGATGCTGGTCGGCTAGTCGGAGCTTCGCGGAGGCAACTGGCTCGTCGAAACTTCGCCGGAGGGAGGAGATGAGGAGCTGGAGGCGTTTGGGTCGGTGGACGGCGGGGTCGGGCTGAGCCTAGGGTGGCTGGGCGGAGCTGCTGGAGGGAGGCCGGAAGTGGGTGGTGGAGTAGGGGAGTAGGAGGCGTCGACTCCGGTGGGGTCCGGAGGCTTCTACGGCGAAGTCAGGCTCTACGGCTGGTCTCGGGCGGCGCTTCGTCGTGAAGAGGGCGGAGGGTACAGGGCGCTCTGCTGAAGGAGAAGACCACCGGAGCGGCGAGGTGGGTTGGTGCGGGAGGCGCGAGGTCTCGGGGATGAAGGCGGAGGGGAAAATCGGGTGGCCGGAGGTGTACAGAGGGGGCGGCGTCCACGCGGGTCGGGGGCCGCTCAGTCTGGTGGGGAGCACAGCGCGGGTCGGTGGCGCTGCAACCGGAGCAGCCGCGGGGGTGGAGCACGGCGGGGAGAGGGGAGACGTCGCCGGACGGAGAGGCGCCGGAAAGGGGTCGGCAGAGGGTGGCGTAGGGTTAGGGTTAGGGATTTGAAATTAGGTAATTAGGGATTTGGTAATTAGGGTTTCTTTTGTTTTTCTTTTTCTTTGTTTGTGGAAAAAATTAGGGGAACATGTATTTATACATGCAGAAATTGGAATAGGGTTAGACCTAGGATTCGGGCTGGGTCAACGGGTCAACGCTCCTCGGGCTGGGCTTCGGCTCTCATGGGGATGTCGGGCGTTGGCACGGATTTAAATTCGGTTTAATTCTAAATTGGTTTCTAGGGCTTTAAAAATCATTCCGGAGTCCAATAAACTCACCGAAAAATGCCATGCGTCCGGTTTTCCGTTTTACACCATAAAATATTATTTCCATAATATTTTGGTAGGAATTAACCGCAATTAAAAATCCTGGAATCAACAAAGGCCTAGGTCACGATTCCCAAAAATTCAGATAATTTGGGGAAAAATCCAAATTTAAAATTCTGAAAATCAGGGGGCTTACAATCTACCCAACTTATAAAAATTTCGTCCTCGAAATTAAAATAGAGTAGGGTTCAAAGAATTTCTCTCAAGTAACTATTGCGGTCTCTACCCAACTTAGATTTTACCCATCTATCATCTAAGGCTATATATCTAAGAAAGCTATGCCCCAACTTATTGAATCATGTTATTGAATCCTCAAGTCCTTAACACCAAACATACCACCTATGGTATTCCCTTAATCATATATAAAAGGGTCGTCACAATGCGACTGGCCTGTGGGGTATATCTAGTACTGTCTATATATCAACTTATACTAGGCACGAGGTTTCGTCTTTCAGAAGTAAGGGAAGACGAAGATCAATAATAAAGAGTTCATGGGCGAGGTAATAGAATAGAAGTATCAGGATCAAGGCGTTTAACAAATTCAAATGGGATTTGTCAAGACAATTGTGGATTGAAATCCTATTATGGTAATCCTTTGTTTGCATGCTCGTATTAGTACAGTTATGTAACTGATACGATATGCTCAGATATATCTAGAGGGCAAGTATACTAGTCAACTATATATCTCAATCCACGTGAAGTAGTCGTGCGAAGAGCGAACCAAAATGTACTAAGGTTGATCAGACCGTAATACACTGATTCTGAATAGACAATTGTATTAGTGTGTCGACCCACTAATACGGATGTCATGAACAAGCTCGATAAAAGGATAAGCTTGCAAAACTAGGCTATATTAGCAGCATAACTCAAGGTGGTACAACAAATATAAGTATGCTAGATGATGATGAAAGGGGGTACACTTAATTCAAGTTCTCAAAACAACACAAAATAAGCACAATAACAAAAGGCTCTATAATATCTACAGTTATCAATTATAAAAACATTCTAGGTTATAAATTATTAGCAAGTTCAAAATTACATAGGTTAGGGCTGGGGTCACGAACCAATAGGCACGAGATAAAACAAATCGATAAACAGATAACTACGACAAATTATGCGCATTAGCTACTCCATGGGTCTGCGCGTCTTCCAAAGTTATCGCTGGAGCTTGTTCACGTTCTTGCAGTTGATTCCTCTGCTGCTGTTGAGCCTGCTGGAAGAGTGTTGCTTGTGGTGCCAGGGGTGGCCTCGGCTGATTCCCTCCTGGGACTGGTGGTCTGACTCCTTCAACTCTCGTTTGCGGTGCTTCCAATGCTGGAGAGGCTGGCGTTGGTGCTGGTGACATTAGCGCTTTTTCTCGACATTCGGGGCATTCCTTCAGTGAATGCTGACTGGATCCGCAAGCTAAACATACTTTCCTTTTTCGTCTGCACTCGTCCTCAGTATGGCCTCGCTTGCGACAATATGGACAGACAGGTATTGTCTGTGGAGTTGCTTCTGGTGGCTGGTGTACTTGAGGTCTTTGTGTAGCTTCTTCTTGTGGTGCTCCGGCTGGTGCTGATGTGGCTGGTTGTTGAATCATCAAGGCTTTCTCTCGATGCTGAAGACAATCCTTGGCTAAGTGTTGACTGTTTCCGCAAATCAAGCATAATCCTAACTTGCGTCTGCATTCTTTTTGAATATGGCCTATCTTGCCACAGTAGTGACAAGTTGGAAGAACTAAGGCTCTTGGTGCTGCTCTCGGTGGTGGATTCATCTGTGGTCGCTTTGCAGCTCTTTCGTGTTGTGCTTGGTCCGGTGCTGATGCATACGGCCGCTTCTGGCTGGACTCTATCCTTGTGTTGCACTCCATGGGTCGTGCTGTAGCAAGAACATTCTCGTCTAAGGTAGTTGTAGTGGGGCTGATTAATCTCCGTAGCTCCGAGCTAAATCTGTCGATGAACTTCTCCGCTTGGATTTGCTGGGCTTCTTCCTGAACCTTCTGTTGGGCTTGCATCATCGCATAGAACATGCGAAACATCTGTTGTTCGTCCATAGCCTGCCCTTGTGGAATGGTAGGCGTCGGTGGAGCCAACTGCGTCGATGGTGGAACGTCATCTTCCGGGATTCTCGAGGCATGCTGACTTGCTTGCTGTGATGATGGACCTTCACTAACTGGTGTCACTTCATCTCCGTTGGTCACCACATCATCTCGTGGTGATCTGGTAGGAGTCTCGTTGTTTGTTCGTGAATCCATAACTCTGCAACCAAAATAAACAATAAGAGGCGCACAAGAATCGGCAGGATGCGAGTCAAGAATTTAAATTCGAATCTGATATAGATATCAAGAATGTTTCAAGCAAGTGGATGAGATCCTAGAAACTTATCCTATTCTTATTGCAGGCTTGCTCGGTCTCTAAGTTAAAACTGAACAATTTAGTCGTTGACCTGCATGGGCCACCACAAAAACCATGTCACGCCCCAGTCCCAAAATACCGAGGGACCGGACGCGTGGCAATGGCCAGCAGCACCCACCGATGGACAAACCCAATTTAATGGATCCATCGGGGCATGCTTAAGCTGTAATATAAGAATATGTAGGTTCAATGATACAAGTCACAGTCTAAGCTAATCTCATCCACAACAGATAATCACATATCAAATGCAAGAATAATGCAAATAGGAATAACTAACAAATCTCAATAAAAGTGTCTCGAAGAACAATCCGAGAACAAGTCTGATACATCAATGCAATAGACTGGAAATAAAGGAACTGGAAATAGAAATAAATGAGTATCACCAGGCAATACCCAGGAGAAGTCCTCTAGCACAATCCCGTCCTCAGGTGTCGGTACAGCTCCTGTATCAGCTCCTGTATCTGCTCCTGCTAATGCTCCTGTACTGTATAACTCTAGGTGGATCTCCTCTGCTAGTCCTGGGGACAAAGTCCGGATCCAGGTCCTCAGGGGACAGCAAGGTACAGAAAATACAAGCCAAAATAAATGCAGTACAGCAGAGAATGAAATAAATAGGGTAAGCTATAACCATCTATGTGGATTGCGAGAGAGAACATCAAAAGTACTCAGGTTGAAACAACTACAAGCTCTGTGTAGGGGAGCCGGTAGCAGTGATATCATGAGGTGGTCTAGCTCAGCGGGAGACTGAGTAGCCAGCATAATATAGTCAACCTGTAGCCTGCGGGTCTCTCCAGCAATAGATGGAACAATAAGGGAATACTAAAATAACCAGCTAAGTGATATGCAAGATGAGAGCAGCACTAGAACTCAGGCTGAAGCATACTACAAGCTCTGTGTAGGGGAGCCGGTAGCAGCAGTAATAATGAGTAATGGGCCAAGCTCGGGCTTCAGAGTCTTGTGCCTCACGATAATAGGGGTGTATATATATATGATCAGCCTGTAGCCTGTGTGTCTCTCCCCACCCAATGTAATCACACGTCTCATGTCCATGACACGCACAATCATATCTAATGCACAAGTCATCTAATGTCTAGGGATATAATATCAATGTCAGGCCCTGTATCCTATACAGAATCACCACAAATATCTTGGGAAGATCCTGTCTCATGAACAGTGTCAAGTGTCCTGGGTCAAGTGTACTTGGTATGACAAGTACGGGAATATAAAGGGTCACGAATGTCCATCTCTAGATGACAATACACAACACCGCGTACGGTGTTGGCACCCGACTGATAATCGGACGCTAAGTACGTCACACGGTCCTAGGTTAAGCATGCACAGCACTATAAAGAAGCAAGAAAAAATATGTAACAATACTGCAGAGTTTGGCAAGGTACACTTGCCTGGGGTCCTGGCTCCAACTGTAGCTCTGGTCTCAGTGTGGTCTGCAGGTACTACTCCGGTTGCTGAAATAAACATTACCATTAGATTCAGAAAATATCAAATAGCTAAAAATGCCTGTACTTGAGTCCAATTTGGACACAGGGGCAAAAAGGTCATTTCCGGGCCAAAGCGGGGTCCACATGTGGGCCACTTTGCACCGAAAAGTGCGTCAGGGTCAAAGGTCTCTAAATTTCACAAACTCAGCGTCTACAAGTCAGGAACGATGATACGAACCCAACGGAACTTTCAGAATTGGATTCCGATGAGCCGATCACAAAATCGTCCGTCGAGCGGGGCCTGTGGGGCCCACGACACACGATTTTGTCAACGTTCTCAGAATCGAACCAAACTTGGCTCACAGGACCAGCGTATTGCTACGAGTCCGATGGCGCTAGTTTCGTCTCGATCCAACGTGTGTACACAAAGTTACAGCGTGTTCCAGAACCGACGGATACGGGGTGGTGTCGGCGGATACGCGTTGATTCCGGTGTGCACGCACATCCGAATCGGCTTCTGCGAAATCCTACACGTCCGTATCAACGTCACGCACGATTCGGTAAAGACCGCGTGCGACCAAGTCGTCCCGTTTGGCGGAGCGTACTCAGTTCCGGGGTGAATTGGGTTGATGGTTTTCCTGTTTTTGGATCGCGGTGTGCGATCACCACCGGACGCGATGCCCCGAGCGGTTTGTCCGGGCACCGAGAGGGTCATACAGTCTACGCGATGCAACTGACGGATTTGAAATTAGAGTTACGATGAGGAAGATACGAGTACCTGTACAGGGCTTCGGGAAACTGCGAATTCTCGTGTCCTTGTGTCTCGAGCCGTGTCCTGCGTCGTGTCCAAGCCGTGTCCTCCTATGGCTTAGATTTCTGCTGTGTCCGAGCTCGACGGAGGCTACGCTGGACAGAGATGGGTGTCGCCTGAGTCGGGAGGTTGCTGGTCGGCTAGTCGGAGCTTCGCGGAGGCAACTGGCTCGTCGAAACTTCGCCGGAGGGAGGAGATGAGGAGCTGGAGGCGTTTGGGTCGGTGGACGGCGGGGTCGGGCTGAGCCTAGGGTGGCTGGGCGGAGCTGCTGGAGGGAGGCCGGAAGTGGGTGGTGGAGTAGGGGAGTAGGAGGCGTCGACTCCGGTGGGGTCCGGAGGCTGCTACGGCGAAGTCAGGCTCTACGGCTGGTCTCGGGCGGCGCTTCGTCGTGAAGAGGGCGGAGGGTACAGGGCGCTTTGCTGAAGGAGAAGACCACCGGAGCGGCGAGGTGGGTTGGTGCGGGAGGCGCGAGGTCTCGGGGATGAAGGCGGAGGGGAAAATCGGGTGGCCGGAGGTGTACAGAGGGGGCGGCGTCCGCGCGGGTCGGGGGCCGCTCAGTCCGGTGGGGAGCACAGCGCGGGTCGGTGGCGCTGCAACCGGAGCAGCCGCGGGGGTGGAGCACGGCGGGGAGAGGGGAGACGTCGCCGGACGGAGAGGCGCCGGAAAGGGGTCGGCAGAGGGTGGCGTAGGGTTAGGGTTAGGGATTTGAAATTAGGTAATTAGGGATTTGGTAATTAGGGTTTCTTTTGTTTTTCTTTTTCTTTGTTTGTGGAAAAAATTAGGGGAACCTGTATTTATACATGCAGAAATTGGAATAGGGTTAGACCTAGGATTCGGGCTGGGTCAACGGGTCAACGCTCCTCAGGCTGGGCTTCGGCTCTCATGGGGATGTCGGGCGTTGGCACGGATTTAAATTCGGTTTAATTCTAAATTGGTTTCTAGGGCTTTAAAAATCATTCCGGAGTCCAATAAACTCACCGAAAAATGCCATGCGTCCGGTTTTCCGTTTTACACCATAAAATATTATTTCCATAATATTTTGGTAGAAATTAACCGCAATTAAAAATCCTGGAATCAACAAAGGCCTAGGTCACGATTCCCGAAAATTCAGATAATTTGGGGAAAAATCCAAATTTAAAATTCTAAAAATCAGGGGGCTTACACACTGGGCTCCCATCTATATGGCATTTAGGCCCATATGTCATAGAGGTATTTATAATGGGTGACCCAAAATGAATAAATTCTACTTTATTACCAGAGATTTTAACCAAGTAGAAAGAGTAGAACCTGCCCACATATTTTGAGCTCTATGCGACTGCGAGTACCATCCTTTTTGTCATGATCAGCTAGCTTCATGCCTTCCTTGTGAACAGCTGACATAAGTTCTCCTCTCTCCTAATCTGCAGCTAGGAAAACTCGAAAGTCAGGAAAGATAGACATCACTGTTTTGACTTGTCCTTCACTTTATTTATCATATTTAAGGGTGCACTTCATTGGTGCACTCCATTATTTTAGACACAGACCCTAACCCTATCTCTCTTCTAGTTAGCTGTCTGAGTTTAGACGCAACCTTGCGTATCTGTAGCGTATATAATACGATGTAGATCTCGACTCAAGGAGAGTCGTATACACGGACACGGGAATGACTCTTCAAAGCTGAGAAACGATATACGGTATTGGCTTCTTCTAGAACTCGTATCCAACTTGGGCTGATACTTCTTGCTGCATGAGTTATTGCTTTGGCTACTGCAGACAGTTAAACCTGCTGTTGAAGGCTCTGCAGTGCACTGGCTCTGCTGCTACTTGCTGAGTTTACTTGCTGCTGTGCATCCTTCCTGCTGTGCACTACATAGTATTATTGTACACTGATTCCTCACTGCTGCACTGTGCAGTACAACTAGCTGCTACTGCTATAAACTGCTATATGCTTCCCCTTGTACTGCGATAGCATAGAGCTGCACACTGCTCAGTGGTGCTCCCCCTTGCTGTGCTAGCACAGAGCTGCACACTGCTCTCACTTCAGTTGATCACTGCCAAATGATGCACACTAAAAACTGTGAACTGCTCTCCCTAGTGACCCGAGCTCACTCAGTCACTCAAACAACCATACTTGAAGGTAGCAGTGAGTATCAGTGCATGTCCTGTATTTAACGATGAGTATATATGCTAGGACTAGGAGTATCAGTGCATGTACTGTATTTAACGATTAGTATATGTTTGAGGGTAATTGTATATTCATTTTTGCTGCAGAAGTATCTAGAAATGGATATAAATTACTATATGCATCATCGTTCGTGGATGTACAACCGTCATCCTGATGACATGTGCGGTGTGCGGGATGAATTCATTGAGGGTGTACAGCAGTTCCTGCAGTTCATCAAGGCGTTTCCTCAGTACATGGATGGTACCGAAATTAAGTGTCCGTGTGTAAGATGTCGCTGTCACGACCCGATTCCGTGGAATCGTTGGGGCGTCCCCCGAACCGTGACCACCGTACGGGCCCGGGGTTGCGCCCGCACAAGGCTTTAATGTTTTGCATAACGAGCACATATTCAGAATACACAGATAAATTGAAACACAGATTTGAAACATGGAAAAGTTCTCTTTATTGATAATAAACATCTATTACAAACTCTTGAACGAGTCAGCTAATTTGCCGCACGGGCTTACAAAAGTGTTGACTGAAAATGAGATAGCAATCATGTATATTACATCCCTTTACTAAACTTCAAAATGATATAGACCTCCAGGCTGGAGGACGGCTTTGCCACGGAGCTGCATCTTTGCTTGGGTTCTAGCTCCTTTCTTCAAGTACTTCAAAAAATGGTGCGATAAGGATGCGCTTATAGCTGGACCAGATCGGGAAAGACAACTTTGGCTCCTCGCTCGGTTCGCCTTAGTACGGAGAACCTGTTTCAACGATGGTTAGTATGTCGAAACATACTGGTGAAGGCGAGCTAACCCAACTATACCAATCAACACGTTGTTATAATGAAGCATGCATATTATTGTGGGTTTCTATCTTGCCTTAGTTCATTTACAAGTAAGCAGCATATAGAATTTATTGAAATGAACTTGTCACCGTTCGGTGACTTTTACCTGTCCGTCTGAACGACCTGCACAATACTTACCATGCCTTCCCTGCCACGAAGACACAAGTTAGTTTGCAACAGGTTTAAATATACAGTGGATCACTGGCGGGATGCCAAAATGGACGACTTAGTCTTGAACGAGGATGGAATGCAGCAAAGATTCAGTAGTGGCTACAAACCATCCCGTCCAGATGCAGTAGACTACAGTGAAGTTCCATCCGGATCGGATCGGTGCTAGTGCCCCAGAGACCGTCCGCAGGAACCAGTGACCTTGTGCACAAGTTATCCGTGATCGAATCGGTATTCTTTGTTAAGTTAACAGTTCATGCAGTTGAGGCAACACGAGTATAAGACAAGCAGTATTTCATGATTCAGTTGCATCGCCTCTCGGTTCAGTGTATTTCATTCAGGATAAGCTTTTTTCATAGCACAATTTAAAGAAGAGCATACATTCTAACTTGTATTTATACATATGATAAATATTCCAAACGAACAAGCATGCAAGTAAGTAACCGTTCACAAGTTTGATTGACAAGCAGTATTATCCAAGTCTATTCTCTTTTTATCTTGGTATCTTTTATTATTACTTGGTATCGTCTGATCAGGGCAACAAGAATGGAAGAGTTTTTGGTGTGAAGACTTGGAAGCAGGGCTAGCTAATCGAGATGGTAGCCACTCACTTAGATGGTTGTAAGGGAGAAGGAAAGAGGTGCTTCAAGACTCCGCTCGCAAGCCGCCTACTGCTCGTTCACCTGCATCACGAACAGCTTGATCAATACTCCTTCCTCTCTTTCCAAACTCGGAATTGAAGTGCAGTTCAATGAACGAAAACAATGAAATCCATCGAAACCGTTCAAGGAAAACAAGCAAATCCGAAAACCAACTCAAAGCACAAAAGTAACAAGCGACATCGAAATCCGAGGCAATAAAAGATAACAGCGGAGAGGTCCCTCCTGACTCTGCCGCTAAGTCGATCCCGGGGGCACGGTCCACTGAATATGGGAATCGATTCTGAAGAAACAAATCCATAACGAGGACGAGTTCTTGTTTTAATCTATCCCGATCGAACGATACCGTCTTGTATTTCTTAGCCGCGCTCCCCGCACCGTAGGAACGGGTCGCTACATCCTACCCAACTAATTAAAAGTTTCGTCCTCGAAACTTAAGAATAGGACCAACCGTTAGGGAGCATTATGTTGAGGCCGACTATTGAGGCGGCTCAAGGGACAGCCAGGAACGGTATGATCTGGATCCCCACAAATGAGGCATTGCCCAAGTTTCTTTCGGCACTTTTTAGCTGCGTGCCCTGGTTTCTTACAATAAGAACATGGCTGCCATGGGTTTCCTCTCCGTGGACCGCCGTGGTTAGGACACTTTGCAGCGGTGTTTTCTCTCTCGTTGCCTTGGCGTTTGTGATTGTAGGTATGCACAGCGCCGGTGGAAACGTGAGGATACTGCGGTTCAAGAGATAGAGCATGATTCATGACTTCCCGCATTGTCCGATACTGATGAACGACCATGTGCACATGGATGGCAGGACGTAAACCACCTTTAAACCTTCTAGCTCGACTCGCTGCATTAGGTAAATAGGCCCTAGCGAATTTGGAGAGTCGGTTGAATTCGGCGGAGTACTGTTTAACTGTCATGCTGCCTTGCCTCAATTGCACGAACTCGTTCTCCATCTGACGTTGTACTGGAGGGGGTATAAACTCCTCTTCAAATGCGGCACGAAAAGTCGTCCACGAGATCGCCTCCTCTCCGTGATCAAATTGGAGAGATCATCGATGCACGTCCTACCAATCGTGCGCGTTGAGGCGGAGCTGTAGCTGCGCGCAGGCGATACACTTCTCTTCGGGGACCACTAGCAGAGCGAAGTGGTCTTCAAGTTCGGCCAACCAATCTAGAGCCACAATTGGTTCCTCGGTCCCGTTGAATGGGGTGTTGCAGACTTTCTTGAAGTGGCCAAAGTCGAAGGCAGTCACTTCCCTCGGCCTTGGGATTTGCGGCATCTCAACTTCAAGCACGGGCTGTTCCACTGGAGTCGCTGCTGTTTCCGCGGACTGGTTGGAAGCCAAAGTCTGCACGATCTGTTGCAGGGCATCTACCTGCTTTTGTTGGACTGAGAATCGGGTCTCTAGATTGCTTTCGAACTTGGCTTGGCGAGCATCGTCTCTTTGTCGTTGTGCTTCTAACATTTGCATCACCCGCTCAAGCAGGTCGACTTGAGACATGCCCCGTTGGCTCCGAGAGCTTCCCGAAGTGCCCGAACTACTTTTTTGGCCTTGCATTTCGTCCGGTGCTTGTGCTGCAGATTGCGCTGGTGTCATTCTTTCAAAAGAAGGTAAATTACATTAGGATCATAATGTATTATGGACTCATTGCATGAACGTATCTCATTTTGGCCTAGCGAGTTCAAGAGTTCGCACAGGAATTTGATCGTTAAAGAAACTTTTCCAGTGCGAGAGTCTAAGAAACTTGAATCTGCGCTCTGATACCATTATGTTACGCCCCAACGATTCTACGAAATCGGGTCATGCACGAAGAACTTGTTTCTTTAGCATCGGAATCGGAGCCTTATGTGGAGCCGTATATGGATGTCCACGACCATGCTGCTTACGACGACTGGTGGGTGAACATGGTTTTTGATGCGACGGAGCCTAGTTTCGATCCGGACAATCATGATGCAGCTGAGGAGGCACCGAATACCGATGCTGCAAAGTTCATGGAGTTGCTGGAGAATGCAAGGACTCCATTATATCATGGTTGTGAAGATCATTCATCGTTGGAGGTTGTTACAAGATTGTTGAGCATCAAGTCCGATTTTAACATGTCGCAGTAATGCTATAACCGACTGATGGATTTGATTATAGAGATCTTACCAGAGGATGCAAAGTTGCCTAAAGACTTCTACCGATCTAAGAGGATAGTGAGATCGCTCTGGATGGGATATGAGAAAATTGATGCATGTCGCAATGGGTGCATGTTGTCACGCCCCGATCTCCCGCAGGCAATCGGCCATTCCCGCTAGGCGGGAATCACCCTCGCCAGCGCTCCCGCGGAACGATCGCTTGACCCATCCGGGCGTGATGTCGCACAAGCGTGAACCGCGCCCGTGCAAGGTCGTGATTCATTGGTTGGCGGTATGAGTTCTAAGCCACAGAGTCGTACAGATTGTCCGAGTGCAGCGGAGTCATGAACGCATAGGCGATCGGTAACAGGTTCACTGAGTTGACAATATAGCGGAAGCATTGAAACACAAGTTAAAGTAAAGCAAGCTCTTTTTATTGATATGAACAAGTTTTACAGGCAGCATATAGCCTAGATTACAAGTCGCTCAAGCCTCTCTCTCTGAAACAGTAAAAGCGTGCCAAGTGGCTACAACTGTGGAATGATTGTACAGGCGATGTCCAGGCGAGTTCGGGCTATGTTCCAACATTATGTCTTGTATATGTGCTTCTGACCCGGACGCACCGTTGCTTCGGAGTGATCTCCACGCCTAAGCACGCACGTTGGAGGCATCCGCACCGAACGAGGTTCTCTCGCACCCTGCACACAAACTAGTGGATTATTAGTACATTGAATGCACTGGTAGGGAAGCTACTCGCCCGCTCGACAAATCCAAACACGTAATATAAGTTCCGTGCTCCAACTATTAAGTTGTCTTTCTAGTTGCCTTAGGATCAGTTTCATGCAAACATTGAACAGCCTAATCGTGTCGGGCAGTGCGCCGTGTAACATGAGAGAAAACACGACGAGACTTACCAACTTACCATTTTACCTTTCCTGTCCAAGGCAAACATTATAAATCAGAGCACGACAAGTATAAACATTCAGGAGCATAGCATATGCAAACACGAGTATTTATTTCAAGATCGTTCAGGTGTTTAGTTAATTTGTTTCATGCGATACAGTATCTCGCACGCGGATAGCCGCTAAGCGAGAATGACTTGTTATCTTTTATTATTTTTACCAGCAAGCATGCAACAAGTTAAGTACAAGGCGATCACTGGCGTATGCCATAATAGACGGTATAGTCTTGACGAGAATAGTATGCAACGAAGTACAAGAGGCGCTGCAAACCACTCTGCCGAACAAGAGACTATATAGTCTTTGATGAGAATGGTGTGCAATGAAAGTACAAGAGGCGCTGCAAGCCATTCCGTCGAACAAGAGACTAAAACAATTGGTCTCGTCTGGACCGGGACGATGCTAGTGCCCCAGCATCGCCCGCTAGACCATCCCTGTGCACAAGTTGTCCGTGATCGAACGGCGTCTCTGGTAAGTTATCCATTTACATGGTTGGGGCAACAAGCTTACAAGACAAGAGTACAAGACAAGAGGCAAGCTGTTGAGGCTACAATAGTACAAGACAAGATGCATTGCCTGATTTCCATTCTCATAGTCGTTCTGAACAATATCCTGTATAACAGGGTGTTGGCATAGCCTATGTTTCAAGCATTGAGTCGAGGCAACGTACAAGCAGACAAGCATGCGTTTTCTAAGGAACATAAGCAGCACGTTTGCTCGGGCCCGAAGGTAAGCCGAGGGATGAAATCGTTAGGGACTTAGCATGCGAGGGTCTGAACATATATGAGCAGTATTTTATTTCCATGTTCTAGCATAAGCAATACAAGTTGGGATTATTCCCTTAGCTAGGTGCGTTGGATTTATTAGCATGTAGGGGGTGATTCACCTAGCGACTAGCATAAATATTCCAGATTTTATGTGTGCTGGCGAAGCAAAGACAAGTTCACCGTAGCCACCCACCTTAGCGATGATTCGCCTCGGTAGAGCGATACGTCAAGCGAGCCTCTGAAAGCCTAAGCCGGGTTCCCGTAGGGACAAGTCTGGATATCCTTTCCTTCTAGTTTGAGGCAAAGCGGGTCGGGACAGCTGCACTTTTGTCGATTGAGTCGGCAGTCCGCTTGAGCGGAACAGGGTGTTACATCCTACCTAACTCAGAAAAAGTCTCGTCCTCGAGACTTACTGAGGACAAGCAGTAATCTAGGGTTAAGGCAATCCTAGACAAGTCGTTGTACTTGTTCATTTGGATATTCACTTGCACAAGCATCAAAATCAGCATATCGCTTAGTCTGGATCGTGCACACTTTCGAAGTGCACTTCTAGCGTGAACACGTCATCCAGCTTAGTGATAGCGAAGTCTCAGTACTCGAGTTTCACCTTTTCTTAAGTCTTGGATGGTGCACTAGTTCAAGGCGTCCCTCGAATAGATGCATTCAACCAAACTTAGAGTCAGTAAAATCGGACAAGCTACTAACGATACTCTCAAGGGTTCGCACAGGTTGGCACAAAGGCCACTCGCAGCACAACAGCATACAAGCAAGCATATCATTACATTCAAAACGCATTTTGAAAGTATTTAGACTTATTGTTGGAACATCCTATCGAGGCATTGAGAGAGAACGTGCACACGAACGAGCTTTCGAAACTGAGATATTGAATTGAATTCCAAAGGCGTAGAAGCCTGGCTCTGATACCAACATGTCACGCCCCGATCTCCCGCAGGCAATCGGCCGTTCCCGCTAGGCGGGAATCACCCTCGCCAGCGCTCCCGCGGAACGATCACTTGACCCATCCGGGCGTGATGCCGCACGAGCGTGAACCGCGCCCGTGCAAGGCCGTGATTCATTGGTTGGCGGTATGAGTTCTAAGCCACAGAGTCATACAGATTGTCCGAGTGCAGCGGAGTCATGAACGCATAGGCGATCGGTAACAGGTTCACTGAGTTGACGATATAGCGGAAGCATTGAAACACAAGTTGAAGTAAAGCAAGCTCTTTTTATTGATATGAATAAGTGTTACAGGCGGCATATAGCCGAGATTACAAGTCGCTCAAGCCTCTCTCTCTGAAACAGTAAAAGCGTGCCAAGTGGCTACAACTGTGGAATGATTGTACAGGCGATGTCCAGGCGAGTTCGGGCTATGTTCCAATATTATGTCTTGTATATGTGCTTCTGACCCGGACGCACCGTTGCTTCGGAGTGATCTCCACGCCTAAGCACGCACGTTGGAGGCATCCGCACCGAACGAGGTTCTCCCGCACCCTGCACACGAACTGGTGGATTATCAGTACATTGAATGCACTGGTGGGGAAGCTACTCGCCCGCTCGACAAATCCAAACACGTAATATAAGTTCCGTGCTCCAACTATTAAGTTGTCTTTCTAGTTGCCTTAGGATCAGTTTCATGCAAACATTGAACAGCCTAATCGTGTCGGACAGTGCGCCGTGCAACATGAGAGAAAACACGGCGAGATTTACCAACTTACCATTTTACCTTCCCTGTCCAAGGCAAACATTATAAATCAGAGCACGGCAAGTATAAACATTCAGGAGCATAGCATATACAAACACGAGTATTTATTTCAAGATCGTTCAGGTGTTTAGTTAATTTGTTTCATGCGATACAGTATCTCGCACGCGGATAGCCGCTAAGCGAGGATGACTTGTTATCTTTTATTATTTTTACCAGCAAGCATGCAACAAGTTAAGTACAAGGCGATCACTGGCGTATGCCATAATAGACGGTATAGTCTTGACGAGAATAGTATGCAACGAAGTACAAGAGGCGCTGCAAACCACTCCGCCGAACAAGAGACTATATAGTCTTTGACGAGAATGGTGTGCAACGAAAGTACAAGAGGCGCTGCAAGCCATTCCGCCGAACAAGAGACTAAAATAATTGGTCTCGCCCGGACCGGGACGATGCCAGTGCCCCAGCATCGCCCGCTAGACCATCCCTGTGCACAAGTTGTCCGTGATCGAACGGCGTCTCGGGTAAGTTATCCATTTACATGGTTGGGACAACAAGCGTACAAGACAAGAGTACAAGACAAGAGTACAAGACAAGAGGCAAGCTGTTGAGGCTACAATAGTACAAGACAAGATGCATTGCCTGATTTCCATTCTCATAGTCGTTCTGAACAATATCCTGTATAACAGGGTGTTGGCATAGCCTATGTTTCAAGCATTGAGTCGAGGCAACGTACAAGCAGACAAGCATGCATTTTCTAAGGAACATAAGCAGCACGTTTGCTCGGGCCCGAAGGTAAGCCGAGGGATAAAACCGTTAGGGACTTAGCATGCGAGGGTCTGAACATATATGAGCAGTATTTCATTTCCATGTTCTAGCATAAGCAATACAAGTTAAGATTATTCCCTTAGCTAGGTGCGTTGGATTTATTAGCATGTAGGGGGTGATTCACCTAGCGACTAGCATGAATATTCCATATTTTATGTGTGCTGGCTAAGCAAAGACAAGTTCACCGTAGCCACCCACCTTAGCGATGATTCGCCTCGGTAGAGCGATACGTCAAGCGAGCCTCTGAAAGCCTAAGCCGGGTTCCCGTAGGGACAAGTCTGGATATCCTTTCCTTCTAGTTTGAGGCAAAGCGGGTTGGGACAGCTGCACTTTTGCCGATTGAGTCGGCAGTCCGCTTGAGCGGAACGGGGTGTTACACATGTTGTACTACAAAGACGACAAGGATGAAGATGTGTGCAGATTCTGTGGTGCTGATCGCTACAAGGCTACTGAAAGAGGAAAGTCTGTCGGTGCAAAGAAGCCTACCAATTCGATGCATTACTTGCCTTTGATGTCGCGGTTGCAGAGGTTGTTTATGGTGAATGAGACTGTAGAAAATATGAGTTGGCACAGACGAAAACAGATTGAAGGAGTATTGGATCATCCATCTGATGGAGAAGTGTGGAAGCACTTTGATCGAGAGTATCCAGATTTTGCTTCGGATCCGCGTAATGTCATATTGGGGCTCTCCTCCGACGGTTTTACCCCATTCAAACTTTCGGGCTCCCATTATTCGTGTTGGCCTGTGATTGTCACTCCGTACAATTTACCGTCTTGGATGTGCATGAAGACTCCGTATATGTTCCTAACCGTTATCATCCCGGGTCCGAACAATCCGAAGAGGAGCATCAATGTATATTTACAGTCTTTGATAGATGAGTTGAATCAGTTATGGAAAGTAGGTGCCAACACGTACGATGTTTCCAGAAAGCAGAATTTTCAGATGAGGGTAGCACTTATGTGGACCATCAACGACTTTCCGGCATATAGAATGTTATCGGGATGGAGCACTCATGGTTGTCTCTCATGTCCGTATTGCATGGACCGTACTAAGGCTTTTCGTTTGAAACACGGAGGCAAACCGTGCTTCTTCGATTGTCATTGACAATTTCTGTCGAAGGATCATCCATACCGGAGGAACATGAATACTTTTCGTGCGGGCGTTGGGGAGAAGGCCAAACGCCGAAAGTAGCCGCAGAGAGCAGACCGCTGAAAGCAGCAACGTGGCACAGAAAACCACGCGCCGCACGACGCCGCCAACAACATATCTTATCCCCTCCACATGCGACTTGCTCATACAAGCTTGCGGCCAACAAAGCGCCACTTTGCGCCCTTGAGCCCGAGTCCGAGTCGTTCGGAACTTAGCTCCTAAGAAAAACTTTCCAAAGGTGGTAACAAATTAAAAATTGTTATAATGGAGTTCACACTTAATCCCTCTAGAAAAATCAATCCACATGGGCCACCATCCCATGTGCATATACCAATACTAAGCAAAGTATATATTGAGATATACACATTGATGGTTTCCGATGTGGGATTAAAACTCCCAAAGCAAAGCCATATACCTATACATATTTGCACTAAAATCATTTTTTTTTTATGTCAAACTCATCACTGTACCGTCTCTGCAAACAAACTGCACAAGCCAATTTTCCGTCCCAAAGTAAATACTTCATGACACATACATTCACATCTATGGCACACAACAACGTCAGCCCAGATTATATACTTCAATGATGAGGTTAACTTTGTAAATTTCACCATTAAAATCTTCTGAAAAGAACACAGATTCATTAGTAATGCTATGGGGACACATTCCCCTTGATACATTCTATAGCCATACTGATGTGACAGTACATTATTGGAGCAAGAAAAGTCTTAAAATGGAGAAAATAATTAAGGTCCAATAATGCACTGTGGCTATGGGTCAAGGAAAGTGTGTTCCCATAGCATTTTCCTAGATTCATTGGTTGCATCTGGATATAACAAAACACAACCAAACCCTATTGAAAGCATTGCTTCAAGACTGCAGCTCTACCGGATATTGAAACTGCATGGCCAAGACTTGTCCAACATCTAAAATCCTTGAAGAAAAGATACAAATGATACTTGATTACTTCAACTCATAAGCATCATTAAGCAATTGCATAGTCAGAAAACAGTATATACAATAGACGTGCTTCTTAACAGGGAAAACTGCACCAATCCCTTAAGATGAAGTTACAAATAAATTAAACATCAGGTAGTTCCTTCCTGCATATTTACACTTAAGGGCAGAATCTCCTTGTTTGCTGGAATTCTAACAATTCGTTGTGGTTCTGGGACTAGTAAGTGCACAAATTTTAGACTTTTGGCACCAAATGCCAGATCCCGTTGTACATATGCAACAATCAAGAATGCACATTGTTGAAATTAGTTGATGATTTTATTGATTGTCTCATTGGCATTATATAGCCTTACAGTCATTAATACAATGATCTCAATCATTATGACAATAATCTCATAATGGAATATCCTGTGACATATTCTGGCATCCCAAATATGTCCTCAGGATATTCCCATGTGCTTATACTATACTTAAATATGACACCCAACATACCATATCAACACTCCCCCTCAAGATGGGTGAAAGATATTCACTAAGCCCATCTTGTCACATCCTCTAATCATGCTCACTGAGGCGAGTCCCTTGGTTAGTCCATCTGCTACTTGATCCCTGGTTGGAACATGGCCAAGCTCCAGTAATCCACTATCCAACTTCTCTTTGATGAAGAATCTATCAATCTCGATGTGTTTGGTCCTGTCATGCTGTACTGGATTGTTGGCGATACTAATAGCTGACTGATTGTCACACCACAGCTTCATCTTGGCTCCTTGATCCAGCTTCAGCTCCACCAGCATATTCTTCAACCATAGCAGCTCTGCAACTCCCAAGGCCATAGCTCTGTACTCTGCTTCAGCTGTCGATCTGGCCACCACAGACTGCTTCTTACTCCTCCAGGAGACCAAGTTACCTCCTACAAATATGCAATATCCTGAGGTAGACCTCCTGTCATCAGCACAACTAGCCCAGTCAGAATCACAGTAGCCCTCGATGCTCACGTGATTGTTCTTCCTGAATATTAGTCCCTTCCCGGGAGCACCTTTCAGGTACCTCAGAATCTGGTACACTGCATCCATATGACCCTTCCGTGGGTCATGCATGTAGCGGCTCACCACACTTACTGCAAAGCAGATATCAGGACGTGTGTGGCTCAAATAGATCAACTTGCCAACCAGTCTCTGGTATCTGTCCCGATCAACTGGTTCTCCAGCCTCAGCATCAATCTTGAACCTCTGATCTATTGGTGTCGCTGCAGGTTTGCACCCCAACATCCCAGTTTCTGTGAGAAGGTCCAATGCATACTTCCTTTGAGAGAGAACAATCCCCTCTGCTTCTCGAGCAATCTCAATCCCAAGGAAGTACCGAAGAAGGCCGAGATCCTTCACCTCGAATTCCTTGCCAAGCTTTCCTTTGAGTTGGGCGATCTCCTGCTCATCATCTCCTGTGATAATCATATCGTCCACATACACCGCAAGCATGGTGATGTGGCCTCCACTCCGACGGAAGAACACAGTATGATCCGCATTGATCTGCTGATATCCCATCCCTATCATCGCTCTTCTGAATCTGTCAAACCACGCTCGAGGAGACTGCTTCAGTCCATAGATGGACTTCTTCAACCTGCAGACCTTGCCTACTGTCTGATTGGTGCCAAATCCTGGTGGTATCTCCATGTACACCTCCTCCACTAGATCTCCGTGAAGAAACGCATTCTTCACATCCAGTTGGTGTAGCTTCCATCCACCATTCGCTGCCAGAGAAATCAGAGTCCTGACAGTGCTCATCTTTGCAACTGGTGCAAAGGTCTCGTCATAGTCGATGCCGTACGTCTGACTGTATCCTTTGGCTACTAGTCGAGCTTTGTAGCGCTCAACCTGTCCATCTGGGTTCTGCTTCACGGTAAAGACCCACTTGCATCCAACTGCTCTCTTCCCCTCTGGCAATCTCACAAGCTCCCAAGTGTGGTTCTTCTCCAGAGCTCCCAACTCCTCGTGCATTGCCGCTTTCCACTTTGGATCGTTCTTGGCAACCTGCCAATTGTTAGGTACAGTAATACTATCCAAAGATGCTATAAATGCTCCATGAGAAGAAGAGATATGGTCATAAGAAACAAACTGAGCAATATCCCAACCATATCTGTTTGGAGGATTTCCTGCATTGCTGCGAGTGGTCCTCCGTACAGATAGTGGTGTGGGAGGAGTAGAAGTAGGAGGAATGATATTTTGTGAAGGAGGGGGTATCACCTGAAGGGGGGTTGGTGTCGGTGCCTCAGGAGTTGGGACGAACGCAGGCAAAGGACTTGGCACTGGCACTGTCGGTACTGGTCCTGCAGTTTGCTTCTCTCTCCTGCTGTAGGTAAGTAACTCTCCCTGAGCCGTAGGCCTAACACCTTCACCTTCTTGTCCCTTCTCCGTGCCTCCATGCCAAACTTCTAAATCGGTTACCACAAAGTTCTCCATCTCCCCCTCTCGCCTAATACTGGCAGTATTAGGCGTGTTGTGTGAAGTTCCGTCCTGGTGGTAGTATGGCTCATGCTCCCGAAAGTGGACATCCATACTGACAAACTTCTTCTTCTCTACTGGACTCCAGCACACATACCCCTTCTGGGTCGCCGAGTAGCCTACGAAGATGCATTTGACCGCTCTAGGGTCAAGTTTCCCAACTGATGGCCTGTTGTCCTTCACAAAACACACACACCCAAACACCTTCAGTGGGAGTATCCCACTATTATTGCCTTGCAATACCTCACATGGGGACTTCCATCCGAGGACCTTCGAGGGCATCCTGTTGATGAGTTGAGCTGCTGTCAACACTGCATGCCCCCACAGACTCTGTGGGACATTCATGTCGATCATCATACTTCTTGCGACCTCCAGAAGGTGTCTGTTTTTCCTTTCTGCAACTCCATTTTGTGCTGGTGTGTATGCACAGGTGGTCTGATGCTGTATTCCGTGTGCTGACAAGTATTCTGCAAGCGTCCTGTTGGTATACTCCGTTCCATTGTCAGACCTCAGTACCTTCACAACTGCTTTGTACTGAGTCTGGACATGCTTATGGAAATCCCGAAAACAAGCAGGTACATCATTCTTATTTTTCATCAAATATAACCAGGTAACACGAGAGGCACACTCAATGAAAGAAACAAAGTACTTATAACCATTCATAGTGTTAGTAGCACATGGACCCCAGACATCAGAATGTACTACCTCAAAAGCAAAAGTGCTCCTATGACCCGTGCCAACATATGAGTTCCTAGTAAGTTTTCCTAACTCGCACGCATCACATACTAATTTCTCTTTTTTTGTTTTTGCATAAATCTCTGGATATAACTTACTTAGAGTATCAAAGGAAGAATGTCCCATCCTCCGATGATGGAGCATCAAGGTATCCTCAGTCCTCTGCTGCAGTCCTTCCATGCCAGCCTTCTCTGCCATAGATACCAATGCTGAGTCCAGTCCTTCTCGATCTAGGTACCACAGTCCCTCATGCCAAGTGCCAGTCCCAAGTCTTCGTCCTGTCCCTTTCTCCTGGAAGGTCACCTTAGGAATATCAAAAGAAACAATGCATTTAAGTTGAAGGATTATAGAACTAATGGACAAGAGACTGACTGGAAATGATGGAGCATGTAAAACATTGGATAATCTTACTGAACCTGTACAATTAACAGTACCCTTACCGACCACTGGCTGGAAAGTGCCATCAGCTGTCTGAATGCTGTCTGCTGATGCTAGGTGAGTGTAGGAAGAAAACTCACTAGCATTCCCAGTCACATGTCGAGATGCTCCCGAGTCGATAATCCAGTCTGATGATTTAAGGGAAGAGATAGACGCAAGGGCAAGTGATTCGTCAGTACCTTCTGATGGATGGGCATATATGGCAGCGTTGCCCCTAACAAAGAATGAGGTGGACGCCTCCTCTGTTCTACTCCTCATGTCTCCCAGTGCCTGGTCCTCCACAGTAATGGTGCCATCAGCTTCTCCGTTCCCTTCTGATATCAGGAGGTTTGCTCGATAACCTCCTCGGCCGCCTCGTCTACCCCCTCGACCACGACCACGTCCTCCATTATATCTTCGTCCGCCGAACGGTCCTCGTGCACCACCTGAGTCTCCCTCCCTAGGTGGTTTGGTACAAGCATATCGATGATGACCCATCTTCCCACAGTTGTAGCACTGCCGGTTATCCTGCCAGGGTTCTCCCTTAGATCGTGTGTTACCTGAGCTGGTGATCGCTAGTGCTGACTTTGCTTCGGGGGGACCACATGTCCCTGCTTGCAGCCTGATGCGTGTCTCCTCCTGGATCATGGCTGAGATAGCCTCCTCAAGGCTAGGGATCTTTGGTTGGGCTAGAAGTAGGGCCGTCCTCTGTGCGAAAGCTGCAGTCAGCCCTTTGAGAAACTTCATCGTCCTCTCCTGCAGACACACCTGTCTCTCCTTACACTTAGGGTCCCCGCAGCTCGCCCGATCTGAGGAGTGATCATAATCCAACCACAGACGCTCCAACTCCGTGGCATACTCCTGCACCGTCTTCTCTCCCTGTACGGTGTCATCAATCTCCCCCTTTATCTGGAAGACCCGTAAGTTGTTCCCCACACCATCATAGGTCCTTCTCAACTTCTCCCACACATCTTTCACCATCTCAATACCGTCTACTGTGGCGGCAATAGACTGGACTAAGGAGTTGAGAAGCCAGATGTAGATCACCATATGAGTGGACTTCCACTCATCGCGTCCTGTCGAGCCCTCGTCCGGCTCTGTCGTCTCGCCCGTCAGGAACCCCTCCATGTTTTTTCCTGCGAGGGTTCTTCTCACCTGCCGTGACCAACTCAGATAGGTGGCTGGTCCATCTAATTTCAGATCGATGGAGGGAAGCTTCAACTCCGGTGACGTTCGTGTCGTGTTCTCACCAGCCGACATCGTCAACAACTTCATCAACGTCGCCACCTCTGCAGAATCTAGCTTCTTGATGATCTCCTCCATCGATGCTTCGTCTATCCAATCACGTCACGTCCGCTCCACGACTCACGCTCGTCCTCGTCGTCCGCTCCTAGATCCGAACATGTCCCCCCTTTTTCCAGATCTAGGCATCCCTATTAGGCGATGTCTAGTGCTGGTGTGGAGGAGGCGGCAGCACGCATGTCACAGCCGCCGTCGCAGCAGTCGCAGCAGCCGTGAAGTTTTTTTTTTTTTTTTTTTTTTTTTTTTTTTTTTTTTGAAGGGAGGGGGGTAGACGAGGCGGGAAGGGAGGGGGGCGTGGAAGAGTTCGGTGGAGGAGATCTAGAAAATCCTCCTGTGGGTTTGTGGAAGCTTGGTGACGGCTAGGGTTTGTGGAAACTTGGCTCTGATACCATGTTGAAATTAGTTGATGATTTTATTGATTGTCTCATTGGCATTATATAGCCTTACAGTCATTAATACAATGATCTCAATCATTATGACAATAATCTCATAATGGAATATCCTGTGACATATTCTGGCATCCCAAATATGTCCTCAGGATATTCCCATGTGCTTATACTATACTTAAATATGACACCCAACATACCATATCAACACACATGGACCAGCAGTTAATCAATGCATCCCATTTAAAAATTTGGGTTCTGCCGCCTTCTATCACCCACAAAGCAGACAACCATAGTAGGTATTTTACAGTATATCTGTGCTGGTATTTTTCTCTTTTTATTGAATGGAACTCCATACTGGAAATGTGTAAATCAGTGCAGTTCATCCCGAGCAGTAGCAGTCTGATGATTGTATCCCTTAAGTCCACTCAAAGAAGCTTTTTTGGGGCTTATGTACAAGCTCTGGAATTAATCTGTGTATGTTCTTTAAGTAATCAACTACTCATTCTCATAGGTAGATAGCCGAGAATCTAATAGGACTGAGAAAAGCTGCGTGTCCACGAGGAGCTGCATCATAAATTAATTTGACAGTAAGAAAACCAAAAATGTAAACAGAATAACCACGAGTGTGGTACACAGTACTATGGGAATAAGATTCTACCGCACTGTATCAGTTATAACTAATCAAAAGGTCTCCCTTGACACATAATGAAGTCAATGACATCTTAAATCAAACGAGCCATACCAAGATATGTTCTGGCATGGGACTAAATATAAACCAGAAAATCAATTTAATAATCAAAATAGAACTAAAGGCAACCTAAAATTAGAACTAAC
The DNA here is from genome assembly GCA_036927795.1 of Iris macrosiphon. Classification (NCBI taxonomy): domain Eukaryota; kingdom Viridiplantae; phylum Streptophyta; class Magnoliopsida; order Asparagales; family Iridaceae; genus Iris; species Iris macrosiphon. The sequence goes on along the minus strand of JAYESA010000014.1, from coordinate 171,839,249 downwards.
CTACAATTTTGATACTCATGTTTGATAATAGTGACATTTACCTTCATGTCACTTACAGGCTATGCTTGTGATAAAAATCCTAATTTATTGAACTTTTTCAGCATCAACTGTACAATAAAATGGGAAAACGCAGTTTTTCCTCAATTTCTTGTCAAAAGATATTTTCCAGCATTTAACCATAGAAAATATTCGAATCTTTCATCTATCAAGTTGTTGAAAACTACCAACTTTTCATATCAACCAACTTCATTACTTTTAATCGATTTGTAAATGTCTCGCCCCGCAGATGTATAAATCATACCCTTTCAAGATGGCATAAAATTCTGAATTCAACAATTTGTCCATCTCAAGGGAATCACATTGGGCCACTGAGTCAAAATGTCTAAAACCTGCAGTGTATACCTTTCTTCAACTCCAAACCAGCAGCGATGGAGCATTCCAATTGTTCCTTAATAAACTAAATAATCCAGATCCAACTACAATAATAACACCAGGTCATAGTCCTCCCTACGAACCCATAAACAAAAGAACAGGATCCTAATAAAGGCTCAAATACCATAAGGTACCACTTGACTCAACCCTAAGATAAGACCAAACAGCTAGATGGGCAAACTGGTTCTACATGGACAACAATGTCTTATCGAAGATTTTCTGGTTGGGTAAATGAATTGTTTTGTTCCACCCTACTTAAAATCTTAAAGGTCATTCTCTCGCTAACATTAGCAAATGTAAATCATTTTTCACGGCCCCGTCCAAGTTTAGGTCCACTACTTAGTTCTAGGCACTAGTATCTTAAGGTCATTTCCTAACATATCTTAGAAAAAGGCATATCATTTTTCACAAGCCCAATCCATCTATAGGTCCACCCCCTAGTCCTAGGGGTTTCTTTAACTCGAGTCCCTATGACGATTACTATCCGGTGCATCTAATGGTCACGATTGCACTCGAAACTGTCTTCGATGTCTCTCATTAAATCCTCAATTGATACCACTTCCAATATTCCAAGAATGTACCAATTTCTTAATGTGTTTTTCAATTTATTTCCAGTTTGTCACACATCCATCTCAACATTCTTATTTCATAAATATTTTTTGGATATATTTCTTAATTGCAACATTCCAACCATGGTAGTCAAAGGCACGCCTCGGACGCACCTAAGGTGCGCCTCACAAAAAGGCGCAGTAGTTGCGCCTCGCACCTCACTAGGTGAGGCGCCTTTCTCCACGCGCACCCAAGACGTGCCTAAGACATGCCTTTCGACAAAAAAAACCAAGAACAAGGCTCGCATTATGTTTTTTTATATAAAAAGATTGAGGCATGGAGATAGTCCTTACCTCATACAAGTGGGAGAAAGGTATCCCTTCCCACAGTTACCAAAGTTAACTACAGTTGAATTAGAAAACTAAAATTTACTAAAAGTGTGATGGGGAATATAAACTCTTTTATGTTGACTGCTATTGATGCTCTATTAGTTAACTTTGTTATGTTTGAGAGTAATGCCACAGTTACAACCAAATGCTTACAACCCTCTTACAACCAGGATCACTGACAAGTGGGGCCGGGTGGGGCCCACCTGTCAGGGTAGGAGAGAGAGGTTGTAAGAGGGTTGTAAGCATTAGGTTGTAAACTTAGCATTATTCTATGTTTTAACATATTTTTTGGGATTTGAATATGTTATTTTGTTTGTTTCTTACATTACTAATTTATTTATTTATTTATGTATATTTTTATTATTTTTTATTTTTGAGCCTCACTTCGTTCGGGCGCGCGCCTTAAGTGTGCCTTGCACCTCAGGTGATATGGACCATTTGCACCTCGAGTGCGTCTTACGCCTTTGACTATCTTGATTCCAACCCATAAACCTCCACCACTTCAATTCCAAGGTTATCCCATGATCACAAAGTATTCTAGTCTTCCATAAGCAATCCACTTCAACCATCCCATTTTAATTCTATGAACATCCTTTTCAACTTCTCCATTACGTGAATTGGATCAAAAGAAGCAAGAACTCTCTTTAGTATCTCTTATCCATCAATAAGGACCCACACATTTCATCTAGAAAATTTGCCAAAACTACTTTCTGTATACTCTTTTTTCACCCAACTAATTCTAATCAACTTTAGTTCAAAGCTTACAGTTAGCAACAACATGTATCAGGGAACCTCATCTTGAATGTGCCTAATAAGTTCATCCATCACTAGTGCAAAGAGCTAAGTACTTAATGCCAATGTACTTGAATCAGGATTCTAAATTGTAGCAATTCATTTTGTTTTGGCTCGGTGGATTACAAATTCCATTTCTACTTAAGAATCTGAAATTCACCTTACACAAAAGATAAGGAATTGGGACTCACTTATTTCGACGGGATTACATTTCCATTATTGGAAATACAAACATGACTATTATGTAACCATGGTAATTTCACCTCTCAAAATTAGACGATGGGTACACCACTAGAGCTGTGTACTACTTGAAGTTGGTTTACCTGAAAATTAAAAGGTGATCGGAGAAATAATTCAAACTAACCAGAAACATCGAAGGAACTAGAATAGAAATTAATATTGAATGCCAACCAAACATATGGAGACTAGAACAGTGCACAAGGATAAATATGGATATGGAGTCTAATGAGGCAGGCTACAGGCCAATTTCTAGTAAAGATGAATTGGAGAGAGATAAAGTGGAGAGAATGCTATAGTAAAAGGTCTACACCATGAGGCCCGCTAGTGGCTTCTGGATGAACAACGAAGAAGATTGAGAATCTATCATCATAACTTAATGTCTGCAGCATCAAGAGAGGTCAGCATGGGGCATGAAGAAAAATCATTAAACCCCTCACAGAAATGAGCAAGACTCCCAAGCATTTGGAGAAGGATAGCCTGTCTGATAAGACAAATTGATCCATTAAGAGGAAATGAATGCAATAAGAAAAAAGAAAGACAATTGCAACTCATCACTACATGTATCATCTTATAGAATTAGATGTAGACAGACTCGAGTAAAAGGAGAGCTAGATTTAGAAACAGAAAACACAACCTTAATAAATGGCCGTTCCTTGATAGGAAATGAATCTACAAAACTGTCCTTTAGAAGAAGTGAAACCTGGATGCATAAGTGAACTTCTGTATTAGTTATCAAAAATGGGATTCCGACTATTTAATATAAATCCTGTCATGCTACTGTAGGTTGCTAACAAAAGCCAAGAATACAGTGCAAGATAGTTACTCCTAACCTTGTCATTGTTTGATTGTACATTAGTGATGGTATATGCACGTAAATTTGAACAAAATGATTCCATGTAGCGCTTCATGACATGTAAGAAGTGCCCAGCTGCTTCTGCCTGCAATGCGACCATACATGATAGATCCTCAGACAAGGAAGAGCTTGCTAAAAAAAAACATAATACAACAATGGTGCATAAAATTAAACGTGATCATGAAGCTAAAGAAGTGATTGAACAAAAAAATCGGAAATATGACTTCAATTTGAAAATACCAACTAGATTTGATACCAGGAGAATGAAAAGGACGTTTTCTCATTGATAAAATTGTTGGAAAGACAGAAAAGAGGAAGAATATTTACAGGGTACTCATTTAAGTCCGTTAAGAAAAAATAATACACAAATATAAGTTCAAGCTAATACGGACAAATTAGGAAATCAGCAGTAGTAATGAGATAATTAGCACAAGAAGTCAGAAGCAACCCCTCTTCTACGCTAGCCATAAATATGTAACTGAAAGGTTCTTACTTCTCAAACAGATAAGTTCTGCCAAAAACACGACCTTTAATTTACGGAAGATTTAGATAATTAGTTATCAGCCATCAATCAAGAAATGCAAGCATGCATTTTGGTAAATTGGAACAACCATATTCTTTGTGTTGACAGTTAAGACTTTATAATATACAAGTATATAGTCCTTTTTCTCTTGTATACAAGTAACAAAAAAGCTTTTGACAGGGGTTAAGGGTATTGAGACACCAGGACACTGACAACCATAGCACAAGATTTAACCATGAACGTCAAACCTTGTCCCTCTTTGTCCTTACTCGTGCAAAGTGCCTATGAAAGTATTGATTGTACTCATAGGTCCAATTTAATTGCATAAATGAACGAAATAACAGCCACTAGAGAGAATTGGAGAAATCAAGAGATGAAGGGGCACATTCGCCCTAGATAATTCAGGTCAAGTGGCATTCACCCACGTAGTGGCATGGGAATGATGGTACTGCAGTCAGGAAGTCAACAAATTTAGTGAAAAAAGAGAGGAAAATATTCATCTAAAATGGTGAGAAAGAATTTGGAAAAGCTGACGACAAAATAAGTATCCCTTTGTAAAATTAAGTGACATCAAGGGTTGCTCTCGTAGAGTGAACTTGGCACAGAGGTTTCTCTACAGCATAGTGAATACAATTAAAGTCTTGCAATTAGTTTAAAGTCTTAATCTTAATTCAAGATGGTTGATTAATAAAATAACATGAGGAAAAAGAGGTTGCCCATCCTTCTCTTAGTTTATCAGCTTGCTATATGAATGGAGAACTCAGTAGCTGCAAGTGTGTCTTTAACTATTGCCTTTTCCGGAGTGTGTCTAGAGATCCTATGCTCCATCTGAACTATAAACAATCAAAATCCATATCTTTCTTCCTAAAGTATATGTTAAAGAAATCATATGTTGGTCGATGGCAAATAGGAAGGTCCCTAGGTTTCTTGTCTTTTGCTATTTTCTGAGCAATACTCTTGTGACTGTAGCTATGCTGCAAAATGATCTGAATGGCAAAGTGGTTAGTTGTACAGTATCCAGTTTGAAGTAATCTTAATTAGTTATGAGATGATATCCCCATCCTTAACACGTGTATATGTCAAACAAATACTGGTAGAAATCTGAAACCAATAGCTGGTCGATTCAAAAGATTAAGAGAAGAAGACCATAAATTCAAGCAGTAACTTAGCATATGAATGAATCATGGGAGCACCTGAACTTCACTGCATTTGTAAACAGGATGTCTGTTTGCAATAGAATTTTCACCATTGAGCCTAGCATGAATTGGAGACAACTCAGAGATAAGTTCCCTATGACTGGGAGTTGAGGCAATAAACATCATTTCACCTGCTTAATAGAAATATCTAAAATGAGGACAAACAATATCTCATGTTAAGAAAATCAATGTGAAATAACAGGAGCATCTATGTGAGACATCCAATTCCTCACATCATAATTCCTATAAGACAACAGATACTGCCTCTGCTCAAAACGTAGGAGCGTTCGACCATATATTGTGATTATATGTGGAGGATTGTTGGTGTTTTCTACTTAGTTTTGGGAGTTTTAGTCCCACATTGGAAAACCACCAATGTGTATAACTCAATATATAGCTTTGCTTAATATTGGTATATGCACATGGGGTGGTAGCCCATGTGGGTTGACTTTCCTAGAGGGATTAAGTGTGAACCCCATTATGACAATCTTTATTTTGTCACCACCTTTGGGAAGTTTTTCTTATGAGCTAAGTCCCGAAGGGACTTAGCGACTCGGACTCGGATTCGAACTCGGGCTCAAGGGCACAAACTGGTGCTTTGATAGCGCACTTTGCACTTATCACGTCAGCATCGGACGCATAAGCGCTTGTGCGCATATGATGCGCTCATGCACTTGTTTTATGCGTCGAGGCGCTATGCGTCGAGACGTTATGCGTCAGAGTCGTTATGCGTTGAGGCGCTATGCAACAGAGGCGTTATGCGTCGAGGCGCTATGCGTCTGGGTCGCTATGCGGACGGGGGCTATACGGCCAGGATGTATGCGGTCAGGTGTTATGTGGCCTGAACGTATACGGCCAGGTGCTATGCGGCCAGCGAGTTTGTATGAACGAGTCTTTCGTGGCGGGGACATGGTCTGCTGTTGGCGGCGCATGGTTATCGATGTCATCCGGAACATGCGGCGCATGCGGCGCGGGGATGTCTGTGCACAGCGGCTGCTGCTTTCGGCTTTTGGCTGCGTTAGGAGTCGATGTTCTGTGCAGCATGACAGGCGGCGGAGGCTACGCATGCGGCTCCGATGACGCATGCGACTTGATGTCTGGTCGGATGGAGCATATGTGGCACGAGCTTTGTCATGCCGCATAGGTACTGATTTCATATATATATATATATATATATATATATATATATATATATATATATATATGAGCTTTTCTTTCATTTGAGATATTGAAAAAAAAAAACCGATAGCACCAGAGCACATGCGGCCCAGAGAGCACTCATTCCACATAATGTTTTTCGAGTGAATTCGAAGGTGACCTAGAGCGTTCCAGAAGTTCTCGTGGGAACTTGCTAGATCCTGGGGCAGATCGTCGTGCAGGACGAATCTTGCCTTAAGCACCGGTGGTTTTGATTACCCTAACAAGTAGTTCTTTGTGTCTTCTTTCTTGTGCTCATTCTTTCTCATTGTAGCGTCTGCGAACGTAAAGGGAATACGGTTTTCTGATTCTTATTATATTTTTCTTTTTCTCTTTAGTCCGTTTGTAACATGTTCTTGGTATAGTGCTTCTCAGGAGTTGTGTGTTACTCAAGAGAAACTCTTTTGTAAATCTCAGTGCACCACCTTCTCTCATGGATCTCTCCACTTCCGAACTAACAGCTTACACTTAGCAAAAAAATATTCCAATTTATAGTTCAAGAAGGCGTGATTCTACACCTTCGAATTGGATTGGATCTGGTACCACTCCCGCTTCTAGTTCGCCATCATCTCCAGGTTCATCGACGCCCTCATCCGCTCCTCCCTGTCCAGATCCCCTCCCCCGGCGGGACCCCACCGCCAAGCCAGCTACATCTGCCGCCGCCACCGCTGGAAGCTCCCGCTCCGCACTTGCCTCGCATGCGACGGCCTCCCCACGGCCGCCGCCGCCGCCGGAGCACCCTCGGCGTCGCTGCTCCGGCGATCTGGTGGCGGTGGTGGTACCTCCGCCATTTCCGTCCGCTGCTCGAATAAATTCCCCTGCATTTCGAATGAAGTGACGACGTGCAGGAATCGATTTAAAAGGGAGGGGGAGAGAGAGCGCTCAGAGGGGGGTGGAGGAACTCTGTGTTTGGAGGCACGTGCGGAGGAGAGCGTATTATTCGGACGTTTTTTTTTTTCCCTCCACCTACCGGGTCCAGAATGTACCGTCATCATATTTTCTCATACAATCGTGTGAATCCTCGTTCGTACAGACAACTTCATCATCGCCACGGGTCTTCTATGATACTGGTATCCATCAGCAGCTTGTATGTGACGAGGACTTCCTATGGGACTGGTCACCTCGGCCGCCCACGCTTACCGCTCTCGCACCAGACGAACGATTTTCTTATCAGTTAGATTAGGATAGTTTATGTGTGACTTTTTATAAAGATACTACAAAAATTGATCATAATATTTCATTTATTTATTTATTTTACAATTTTTCACTCAAATATTTACTTAATGCTAGTCCAAAATTTAATTTATGACTGTTAAAATTTTGACAGTCCTTCCAATAGATAAGACCGTTGAAAATTTTGACATTCAAAAAAATATAATATTCAATAAACAATGTATTTTATTTAGGACTATTAAAAAAAATTGGCAGTCTTACATATTGGAAGGACTGGCAAAAATTTTGACAGTCCTATTCAATACCTCTTATTATTGTTGTTGGTGCTGGCCTTCTGGATGAGGGTCTTGAGCTGGTCCGATGAGGAGGTGAGGTCGAGGGAGAGGAGAAGGGGGGGGGGGGGGGGGGGGGGGGGGAATCTCATGGAGCTCCGCGATATGGTTGTCGTCGAGATCTCACGAGGGCTGCTCAAATCGAGGTGGCGGAGGTCGAGGAGGGAGGGGGGGGGAGTGGGGGGGAGGGGTGGTTTGTGGAGAGGCCAGAGGGAGAGAGGAGCGGGAGGAGGAGAAGGAGGAGAGGACGGGATCGATGGAGAAGGATGGTTGGACAGCCCTTATAAATTTTTTAATAAAAAATTTGTGAAAAAAAAAACTAATTTTGAATAAGAAATGTTGTGCCTTTATAAAAAGTCTTTAGGAGAGAGAGAGAGAGAGAGAGTATTAATTATTATTACAAAATGGGAATCAAACATTACTTTCTAATTTTGATTTCATATGTTAGAATAAAGAATGAGACATATAGAGAAAATATATTTCAATTAACATTTTGGGTAGATATGGGTTGTTTTTACAGGAATTTCCGTATAGAACATCAAAATTTGATTAAATTACGGAAAAAAATAATTGTGTTAAATTTGCAAAGAGAATTGAAATGCTCTTATTACTAAGGGCATTTCGGTTCTCTGCGGACTTAAAAATAATATACAAAACATCCTTGGTATAGACGTTTTCAATTTTATTAAAAAAAAATTATTTCGTATTTGAAAGAATATAAAAAATTATTATTATTATTATTATTATTATTATACAAAATGTCCTTAGTAGGAGCATTTTCAAGTTTATTTATTTTATTTTTTCTTGAAAATTATTTAAAAAAATGAAAATGCCCTAACCATGAGAGTTTTGAAGCTTTTTTTTTCTGAAAAATATGCATAGAAGTAATAAATAAAAAATTAAAATACCTCGAAAATGCCCAAGACATTTTTATTTTTTTATTCTTAAAAAAAAAATTAAAAACACTCATTGTATGGGCATTTAGATTTTTTTTATTTTATATAATTTGGTCTCTATAATCCATTATTTGTATTATGGTCCTTTAATCAAAGTAGTGAGTAAAATTATTTTATTTATTATTATTTTTTTAATCTTCAGTCAAACACAAACATAAAAAATAAATTTAATGGAAAACAACCCTACTAGAACGTTTTAACATTTTTTTAAGAACCAAACTATTAAAAAATTTGAAAACAATAAATATATTTTGTTAATTTTTTTCGGTCCAAAAAATAAAAAGTCAAAAAGACGTTTATATATATATATATATATATATATATATATATATATATATATATATACTTATATTTTTTTTTTCATTCTTTTTTCATTCTTTCCGACATGAAACGTGAGAGATGTTTTTGTTTGGTTTTTAATTTTAAATACGAAAAAACTAAAACGCTCTTTCTAATGACGTTTCTATTCTCTCCGTATAAATTTAGCAAACTTGTTTCTTTGTACATAATTTAATAATACTTTAGTGCTCTATACAAATTTTTTTATTGTTTTTATTCTTTTGTCAATGGTCAACATTTTTGGTGGATATGGTGCATCAATTATTTTTATTCTTTTGGCAATAGTTTATATTTACTAGCACACTTATGTACATGATTTGTATGGATATTTTATACTAATTTATTATATCAATTATTATACGAAGGTGCATAGTGCCAGGCATACGCTGGAAACAGGAAGAAGATTAACAAGAAGACGAAGAGAACGTTTATCGAAAAATATTTGCTCAGCTGTTTGATTAATTTTCTTCGATTCAGTTCTACTAAAGGCCAAAGTGGAAGAAGATTCCGCAAAATACAAAATCAGAAAAAAAGAATCCCTAGCAGCTATTGGAGAAATCCGTCAATAAATCATTGTTGCAAGTAGTATCATTTCTAGTTCTTTCTGTTGCTCCGAACCACAGCACATGACCAGGAACTGATATCACCACAATAAGAAGAGGAAAAAAAAATACAATAGAAATGCATTAACGAGTACCCTTATGTACATTTTCAAAGCTCCAAGTAGCAGTTTGTTTCAAAAGAGAAACAATGTTTTATGAGTTTAAATGTCCAGAGTGTCTGCTCTATGACAAACCACGACGGCCTAGATGTCTATACTGAGTTTTATGACAATACAAAGAATATATATATACTGCTAATGTCAATAAATCTACACCTAAAATCATTCCATTCCCCATCATGCGACCTTGAGACCATTCCTTGAAGTGCTCCATAAATTCCAACCCAGTGACTTCAATAGCCTCAAGAACTAATCAAAGACTGATGTTCAACAGAGCAAAGGGCAGTGATGTCAGATCAGATTTCCATATCAGCATAAAAATAGACATGGAAATGCCAATGATTCATGGGTAAGAATATTTTCAGATATAATTACCCGAAAGAAAGACATCTTCACAGCTACTCTTCATCAGGCCTGGACCTCATGAACCTCCGCCGCCTCCTGGGTATTGGAATGTCCTCGTCCAAGTTCCTGTCATCATCGTCATTGCGCAGACCCAAAAGGTTTTCACCCCACAGATTGCGGTTGTTTGATGACCGTCGGTGAGTCCTCCAAGTTCTAGAAGATCCCCTGGGTTCATCAGGTGAGGCAATAGGACTACCAAGCATATGGAACATAAGGAAAGTAGGCCACCATCCTTCATCTGAGCCAATGTTCTCACGATCACGTGCTAGTGCATCGCCACTGTCGATAACATAATCCCCAAGCACAATAGCTCCTGGCATTGCAGACCTAACAGCACTGAGGATGTCCCCATGTTCTCTCTGGTGTTCCAGGCGATGCCAGGCACGCTGCCGCGTTGGGTCTACATCTGTAGGCCTTGTCGTAGGGTGAATCCTCCTAGCATGTCTTCTTAGCTCTCTATAGTTGCCAGAGAACGAGCAAGATTCACGGGAGCAGCTCCTTAGCTTGAGGTCCAGATATTGTCTTGCTTCTTTTACAACCATCAAACCTAAGACATTTCCTCGGCAGAGAGGACACTTCAAGCAATCTAATTCCGGTGCATTCCCCTCGCTAGACACATCAATGGCTGTTCTTTCTTCTCCAGGACTACTATTATTTCCTTCCAGTTCTTCAATCATGCCAGTGGTGATCCTGTTGTTGCTTTCATCTATATTGTAATTTTCATGCGTTTCAACTAAGTTCCTTCTCGTTCTTGCCTCCGAATTATCGAGGGAAGAATTCGGTAGAGAATTGATGTTTACACTATTGCTTACTTTCAGTTTCTTGAATCTGTCAAGGCAATTGGAATGCCTGTAACTTGTGTCACAAATGTAAGACCTGCAGCCTTTATCATGGGAGCTGCAGATGAGAAGAATGGCATTATGTGGATGGTCCATGCAGATTGGGCATGAAACGTCGTCCCATTGCTTGTGCAAAGCATGAAAATCTTTGACACCTGAGGTACTTCCTTTCATATCCGTCATCTTGGGTGGACTCTGGTTTTATTGATCAAGTGTTAGACAAGCTAATATAGAACTCATTTATGGCTCCAAAACTCAACATATCTACCTGGGATTATGCTATCTAGAAGAAGAAAAAGTACTCTGGCAGGAGCATAACATATTAAAGTGAGCATATCAATTTGCACCAGAATTTGGCATTAATGGGAAGGAATAAATCTCAAGCAAGACAAGTTCTCCAATTGGTTACATGACAGTTACAAGAAAAGTTGTAGGTACCATTGCTACGGATAGAAACCTAGACCAAGTAAAGGACAATAATCCCCATATGTTCTCTAAAATTATAATAGCAATTAGATGGGTAGAACTTGGGTAGGACCACTATTTTAAAAAGCTATAGGCGCTCCTAGGCGAGTTGTCTCGCCTCATCGTCTGGGAGCACCTAGCCTAGTCCGGACTAGAGAAGCACCACCTAGACAGCTTCTCAAATTCCATTTTCATGACATGTTTTGTCACTTTTGTACCTCATGTTAGGTTATCCAAAGTTGTCTTATACTCTCCTAAGAACTCATCAAATTTAAGATTTTAGACAATAACCTAAACAAAAGAGTAAAAACAATAGCGAATTACCAATAAAAACAACAAAATAACTTAACAAGATTACAAAATATTATATGAAAACAACATTAAGTTTAAAAACAATAACATCACACATAAATCATTATGATAGATGACAAATTGTTCAAATGAAAAAAAAACATAAAAAAAGCATATATAAAAAAGCACATCAAAATGGGTTGTGTTAAATAGGATTGTTTGTGTGAAATATGTTGCCTTTTGTAAGAGTTATATAGAGAGAAAGAAAAGAAAAGAAAGAATAGAAAGAGTAAATACCATTGAAAGAAAAAAAAAGGATAAACAAACCCTAACTTTTTGTGGGTGAGTGCAAAGAAGAATATAATCATCAAAGAAGAATAGAAAACGGAAAAGGAGATGAAACTCACCTTAATTCGGCCAACAACAGTGAAAAAAAGCCTAAAAATTGCTCCAAGGAGGAGTCCAGCTGAGAGGAATGTCGATTTTGTCTTTTCTCGTCATCGCACGATATTCTCCTCTCCTTTTTTTTCTCCTATATCTATTTAGTTAGTAACTTATAATATTAAAACTTGAAAAAGTCTCTATTGGTGGAGCCTTTAAAGCGTAAGCCCTCAACTTTAAAAATAAAACCAAACCAACCCATAAAACTTATAGAAAAATCCAAACAAAGCCGAAAAAGATGCATAAAACACCCAACACACCAAGTGTGCGTCTAGGCTCACCTAATTACCCATTCGCCTAATCTTGCATAAGCATCGCTTAGAGAAGATACCTCGCCTGCATTTGGATTATGCGGTGAAACATCGCCTCTTACCTTTTGGACACCCAAGAGCGCATAGGCGGCACCTTTAACAACACCGGATAGGACTAAAAACGCCCAAAAATACAATAAACATAAATTGTAAGTGGGTTGGATTCAAGCCGGTCCTAAATTGAACAAGATCAACCTAAACATATATTTCTCTCCAATCACCTAGACCATTGTTATGGTTGTTCATTGATAATCAGTCTTCCAACTCCTTCAACGAATCTGTCATGCTACGGGCACAAGAAGTTGCCAGCAAGCTCAAATGGCTATACACAACATGAGTTCGATTGTAAACCCTACTCTACCGGTGGCGATGAAAGTGAGTGTGAAGCCTACTCTACCAACGGTGATGAAATTGAGTTGTAGAGGAAAAAGGTATAATCACCCCTGATGTAGGGAATGGATAACAAAAGGAATGCTATGATAGTTGGAGATTGAGGATAAATATTGGGATTGTCTCAACCCAACTTAGAGGGGGTATCTCTCACCCCAAAAGGAGATTTCTCTCACCCAAAACAATGGCACAATTGGCTTCCTAAAAACGATAATATATTTTCCAAGTTGTTTCATTCCATTAAGAGAGCCCCCATTTTATAGCAATATATAAGCCAAAAAATGACTATTACCACCATAAATGACAACTATTTCTAACTTTATTGGGTGGCTTTTCAAGGCAACAGTCAACCCAATTTTCTAGGGGGCTTCCTCCTTTCTAGGAGCCTATAGCTGATAGTGCATCAACAACCCTCTTCCTCTTGTCTTTTAAAGGGAGAGGAGGTGGGGGAGAGAGAACCCATGCTTGCTAGTAGATGTGTATTTGGTTCAGCTAACCTACAAACTAGGACCAGCCTGCATCCGAAAAACTGGATTGAGTCTGAGCCGGTACAAGCCAAACCTGGACCCGCTCTATCCACGGGTTGTGATGCTTTCCCATTATTCAAGTTCGGCCCTGCTAGGGGTTCTAGCTGGGCTTACCCGTAAATTAGCAGGTTCAACAGAAGCCCAATCAGATCTCAACCCATGCCTAGTACGAGTGTGTGGTGGGGTGCAGTGCAGGGCGAAGGACCTCTTCTCACACAGTTTCACTTGGGTTTTGCACCAAAATTCCCCGGCATACGTATACTCGTTTATCGATGTAGGGTTATCTTAGCCATTCTGACCCAAAGTGACCAAAAAAAACCTAACAGTCATATTAGGAAGATAATTTGGTCAATATATCTGCCAAAGAAGTCAACAAATATTAAAGCCCTCATCTATCGATTATTGCAACTCAAACTCTTCTCTCTTGCTTCCTTCATCAACAAACCTTCTAAATGATGGATCAGGGGGCATAAGCAACCACAGGGATCACACGATCATGGGCATGGGCAGCCACAAGGTAGTCTCAACAATTTTAGGGCCCGTTTGCTTATGATTTTAAACCTTATGTTCTGAATGAAAATGCTACAGTACCTAAGAAAGAGTTTTTGGTTGTTGCTAATGGGAAAGAATTTTCAAAGAAAAAATTGGGAAAGTAGAGTTACAGAAAGAGGAAAAACCTCTTTTCCGAGAGACGTTTCTGTCTCTCTCTCTCTCACGCGTTCTCTCTTCTCCCACGTGCTCTCTTCTCTTTCTTCTCTCACACAGCTCAAAAAAAAGGGAAGAGTGCTCTCAGCAAAAGAAAAAAAAATCTTCCCTCCGGCCTCGTCGACCTCTTCCTCGATGGCTGCGACCGGAAGCTCCGTCTCGTCGACGGCTTCTTTCCCCTCTCCGACACCGCATGCTCGGGAGTTGGGGTTTTCTCCAACGACCGCAGCCATCGTCGTCTGGACTGGGACCAAGGCGGTCTAGAACCAAGACTGGAGTCGACGCGGCGGACGAAAAGATCGGAGGTGCCGGCTCTAGCACCGAGTGAAGCCGCCAGACAATATCCGGTGTTTCGGCCTCTGGAACAGGCGGATCTGCGTCTCGTCATAGCAGCAGACACAAAAACAGTGGGGTCGTACACTGTGTCTCTGTCGACTCCGGGAAGATCGGGGTCGGCCGGTTTGGGAGAGTGCTGCTCCGACGAAAATGATCGGCAAAGAAGCTCTGAAACGTGAGGTTCGAGGCAGACTCCGGCGAATCGGTATCAGAGATGAGGCGACAGCAGTGGCTCTGGAGATGCAGCGTCGGAAAAGACGAGTGTTGTCGGTTATCAGACAGAGATGGACTCGGTGGATTCAGGACACAGATGGACACGTTTGAGAGGGACACAGTGTTAGTCCCGAGGCTTAACCAAAGATGGAAGAACGCGTGGTCGAGATCAGAGGTTCATACAAAAGTTTTCACTCTGACTATTCTCGATTTCCACGAAGAACAATATAAAGATTCTGATTACAACTTGCTCTCAAGATTACAAAGGAATCAGAAAAAATAAACTTCACGTTCTTCCTTGCACTCGCAGATGCAGACGGATAGAACGAAATTACAACTAGCAGAAGAGAAGAGAAAGGAGAAGAAAAAAATCTGCTTGCTGGGGTGATGAAAATCACCGTTGCTCAAAGCAAGATTCGCCCCACACGATCTGCTCCTAGAAACCAGCAAGTTCATGTAGAACTTCTGGAACGCTCGCTGTCACCTCCTTACTTAGACTCGCACGAACTTCCTGGACTGCAATGGCGGCTGCAGCAACTCTTTTTGTCTCCTCTATTTCGAAGGAAGTCCTTAATAGAGGCACGAAGAGAATATTTATAGAGGAGCCTGACCGCCCATTAGTTACGGAAAGATAGAAACAACTTTAATTCGAATCCTATAAAGATAGAAACGAATTAATTCAAATCCCACAAAAAACATAACTGAATAACCGACCATATCTTTCCATAACCGTTCAAATATATCAGATAGCAGCAGCCATGCAAGCAACCGCTCATGCGGTCGTTCATACAGCAGCGCAGCAGCCACGCACTTAGTAGCACATGCACCCGCTCATGCGTCCAGCTCATGCAACGGCGCATGCAACTCGCGCATAACCGAGCGCATTAAATGCGCACAAGCGCCATACGCCGATTCTGACGTGCTAAGTGCGCCAACAAAGTGCCACTTTGCGCCCTTGAGCCCGAGTCCGAGTCGCTAAGTCCCTTTGGGGCTTAAGCTCATACGAAAATAATTCCAAGAGCATGACAAAAAACATAAATTTTTCATGAGGAGTTAATCATTTTTCCTCTTAGGAAAACACCCCCACATGGCACCCATGTGTCCCACCATACCCCATGTGCACACCTCAACTCATACAAAGTATTATATTGAGATATCCACTTGGTGGTGTAGCCAATGTGGGACTATCTTTACTAGTCCAAAGGTAAAAACACCAACAATCCCCCACATATCTCAATATATATGGGTTGAGCGTTCCCCACAGTGACTGTCCATCATGCATTAGAATAGATTTCGTTTCGTCTTGAATCTTCCTGCATGGGTCGAACAACAGTATCATATAAGAATGGACAAAGCCTTGAATTCTGTACCATAGCTGCAATTATTTCCACTCACACAATGACATCGGGTGTGCTTCCGGTTGCACATTAAATGTCCTGTGCATATCTGGTTTCGGTGTATGTATTTTAGGGATCGACAAATTTTTTCTCAAGAGACGGCCTATATCTCTTTCCATACACTCTAGGTGAGTTCTTTTAAAGAGTCCTTGGTATTAAGCCTCGAGCTTCCTTGCGGTGCTACTCCGCTTTGACATGGCCCAGAGCCGAGGCTATACCTTATCGTGGTATCATGAGGTCCCACCCTCTTTGTAGTGCCAAACTACCCAGCATGAAGCCTTTCGCTTCCTTGCAGTGTTAAGCCGATGTGACATGGCTCGCGTAGCCGAGGATTTACATCTTTTACCTTTGTGGTGTCACATCACTGTAACATAAGGACACTGGCATCTTTGTAGTGTTGCCTACACTTTTCGTTCTACATCATTAGGCTACCTGCCTATGTGTCGTGCTACGCCGCGGTGACATGGTTCGCGAAGCCGAGGCATTACCCTTACCGAGGAACCTCTTGGTGGTGTCACCCATTGTAGCATGGAGACCTTACGCTCCTTTGTAGTGCTACGTTACCGTGCTTCCTGTTAAGCACATCAGACATTCAAAATGCTTGAGAACTCATTAAGGCATCTAAGCCATCCTCCAACAGGACTTGTTCTACACAAAAGAACAATTAGTAGACAACAGTGGTTCTGAATCCGTAACCCATCAATGTCTCAAATGACTACCCAATATTCCTGATATTCTCCCAGTCAATGATCCTCCCTTGAACCAATAATTAGATGCCTAGTAGATTTCTCTTTGAACTAATAGCATAAAGCTAAATGATAGGATTACAAAGACACAATATCAGAATGTCTTCAAGCCCATCTTGATTGCTGTATCCACGACCAGCTGGCGCTTAAGACCTTTGGTGAACGGATCGGTCATATTTTTCTGGCTCCGAACATGAATCACGGCAATGACTCCGGTCTTGATAAGATCATTCACTACCCTATGTCTCAGTCACACAGTCCTCTTCTTACCATTGAAGAGATCATTTGATGCCACCGCTGCAGTCGCTTGGTTGTCGCAGTAAATCGGTACCGCCGAAATCTGCGCACCCACCACTGGAAGATCATACATGAGCTCCCGAAGCCACTCTGCTTCATTTGCTGCAGCTGCCAGTACATAGAACTCAGATTCCATCGAGGAATGAGAGAGTATTGTATGTTTCTTCGACTTCCACGATATAGCTGCTCCACCCATGGAGAAGATGTATCCTCCTGTGGACCTTTCGTTCTCTACTTCTGAACACCAGCTTGCATCACTGAAGCCTTCCACCGCTGTTGGATAACCGCTGTAGTGCAGTGCATACTTCTGAGTCCTCCAGAGATATCTCATCACTCTCTTCACAACTTTCCAGTGCTCCACTCCTGGATTGCTCGTGAACCGACTCAGCATCCCCACAGCGAAAGCTATGTTAGACCTTGTGGCAGTTGTTGCATACATCAGACTCCCAATGACGCTTGAGTACTCCAGATGCCTGACACTTTTCTTTGGATTTGGCTTCAACTTCTTGCCACACCTGTACGGAGTATCGATCCCTGGAAGATACTGATATCCATAGCGTGTGAGCATCTTCTCAATATAATAAGACTGTGACAGCGCCACTCCAGTGTCTGTCCGGATGATCTTTATCCCCAGGATAACATCAGCTTCCCCTAAGTCCTTCATACTGAACTTAGATGAGAGGAACTTCTTTGTCTCAGTGAGATGTGCTAGATCCGTACCCAAGATTAGCATGTCGTCCACGTATAGACAAACGATGACTCCTTTCCCGTCAGCGAACTTAGTGTAAACGCACTTGTCCGTTTCACTGACCCTGTAGCCGTTTGATCTTATGACTTTATCATACTTCTTGTGCCACATCTTGGGAGCTTGCTTCAAACTGTATAATGATTTCACCAACTTGCAGATTTTGTCTTCAAGCACTTTGATGACAAATCATTATGGCTGTTTCATGTAAATCTCTTCGGTCAATTCTCCATTCAGGAATGCTGTCTTAACATCCATTTGATGAATGACTAACTTATGAATTACACTGAGAGCAATCAACATCCTGATGGTCGTCATCCGCGCTACTGGAGCATATGTGTCGAAGTAGTCGATCCCTTGCTTCTGAGAAAACCCCTTGGCTACCAGTCTTGCCTTGAACTTGTCAACAGTTCCATCGGCCTTCATCTTCTTCTTGAAGATCCACTTGCATCCGATCGGTTTTGCTCCTTCAGGTAAATCGACCAACACCTAAGTGTTGTTGGAGGTTATTGAATCATACTCATCATTGATAGCCTCATTCCAGAAGACAGCATCTCTGGTCTTCATCGCCTCATCATAGGTAAGCGGATCTGCTTCCACATGATAGGTGACGAAATCTTCTCTTAAGTCCTTGTGTCTCCTTACTCGCTTAGACACCGGCTCTGCGAGTTCTGATTCAAACGTTGTCTCTGGAATGACAACTTCTTCTTGGACTACATCTTTATTGGAAGTGTTGCCCTCCTATGCACTCACACTATTCTCCGGAATGTCTGCAATAACAATGTTCTTGTGCCTTGCAAACTTATCTTCAAAGAATTCTACGTCACGAGATTCGATGATATGATTTGACTCAATATCAAGAAACCTCCGAGCATTACTCTTTTCAGCATATCCCAAGAAGATGGTCTTGGTAGTCCTCGTATCCAGCTTATGAATATTCAAGTCTGGAAGCTTTACATACGTCAGACACCCCCACACTCAAACGATATTCAAGTTGGGTCTGACTTTGAACCATAGTTCATAAGGAGTGACATCGGAAGTTGCGTACGATACTCTGTTCAGAATAAATGTAGCCGTAAGCGCAGCTTCTTCCCAGAAGCGGTTTGGAAGACCTACAGTCAACAGTATTGAGTTCATCATCTTTGTCAACGTCATATTCCTTTCAGTTACTCCATTTGATTGAGAATACGAAGCAGTTGTCTCATTGACAATTCCATGTTCTTTGCAGAACGATGTGAATTTAATAGACCTATACTCTCCGCCTCGATCACTTTTGAGTCTCTTGAGTTGTTGCCATGTTTGACGTTCAGCCTCAGCCCTGAACTCCTTTAACTTCTCGAATGCTTCGTCTTTTGACTTGAGCAGATAGATGAATGCATACTTCGAGTAGTCATCGATGAATGTAATGAAATACTTCTTTCTGACCTTTGTGGAGAACTGTTTGAAGTCACAGATATCTGAGTGCACCAACTCCAGAAGATTTGTGCTTCGGTTAACCTGTTTGAACGATTTTCTTGTGATCATTGTCTGTGCACAGATCTCACACTTCTCCACCTCCTTACCCCAACATTTGGAGATAAGCCCTAGACTAAACACACATTGTTTATCCTTTTACAGTGAACATGTCCTAGTCTATTATGCCATAACTCAAGAGAGTAACCAGAAGAAGAGACTACATTAATATTGTTTGCAGGAGTTACAACTGAAGTTTAAACATCCCTTCGGTACAAAATGCTTTTCCGAGGTACGTTCCTTTGTACGACATCACCATCTGTCCAGCTTTGATGTCCCTCCTCGAGCCTGTGTTGCAGAGCAGATTTTTCGAACCAGATTTTTGGCTATTACCGGTACGTGCTTCACATCCTGAAGCGTTAGTGACTTCCCCGAAGTCAGATTTAGTACCACCGTTCTGGTCCCAAGTACTTCAACTTGTGCCTGGTTTGCCACCATAACCTTCTCAGATGTAGACTTGTAGATGGTAAACAACTCCTTTGAGCAAACATGGCAGGATGCGCCAGTGTCCACCCACCAGTCAGTGTCAACACCAGCCATCACAACTTGTGCAATCATAGCAACCTTGTTAGGCTCACCTTGCTCTGTCTGTTTGGACTTGAATTTGCAGTCTCTCCGATAGTGGCCCTTCTTGTCACAGTTAAAGCAAGTCACATCTAACTTGGACTTTGGCTTCGACTTGAACGAAGCCGACTTCACCTTGAGATGGTTGAAGTCCTTCTTGTGTGAGAAGCCTTCTGCTTCCCTTTGGAGTCGCCCGCATGCACCAAGTTGGCTTTTGCCAACTGCTTGGACAATATGTCTACTTTGTTTTGAGCCCTCAACTCATCTTCAACATGGATGTTGTGCAGTAGTTGATCAAGGCTAGCTTGCATCTTCCGGTGCATGTCCGAGATAAAATTGCTCCATCCTAGTGGAAGCTTGGCCATAATACCCCCACGACAAAGGTGTCGATTAAGGGCATGCCATCATCCTCAAGTTTTT
Source organism: Iris macrosiphon (assembly GCA_036927795.1). Taxonomy (NCBI): domain Eukaryota; kingdom Viridiplantae; phylum Streptophyta; class Magnoliopsida; order Asparagales; family Iridaceae; genus Iris; species Iris macrosiphon. The sequence continues at coordinate 171,818,953 of JAYESA010000014.1, read as the reverse complement.
GACGTAACTTGAGAAACTCCTTGACTTAAGGCAACATAGTCTTGTCGTCTTCTAATCGCATGTTCCAGACCTTTTCAGTCACATGAATCTTGTTGCGATTCTCATCCGCCTTGTAATACTTGTCTAGAGACTCCCAGACGACCTTAGCATGGTCCGTCTTGCTGTATGACTCCGCCAGAGTATCCTCCATGGAATTCAGAATCAGTAGCTTGGAAAGGTTATTCTTTTCTCCACTTGTTCTGCTTAGCAGTTGCAGTAGCAACTGCCCGAACAGTAGCATCATCACCGTCTGGAATAACCGGCTCCGGTTCTGTCAGAACGTAGTCCACCTCTGCGAGTTGAAGATTAAGGTAGACCTTCCTCTTTTAAGCATTGTAATGATCCCCGTCAAACTTCTAAAGTTTGTTAAAACTAGTGTCAAGAAGTTTCGCACGGTTGTTCTCCATCTTTCTCGGATCTTGCTTTGAGATTGTTAGTACCGAGGCTTAACAAGGATGGAAGAACGTGTGGTCAAGATCAGAGGTTCACACAAAAGTTTTTACTCTGACTATTCTCGATTCCACGAAGAACAATATAAAGATCCTGATTACAACTTGCTCTCAAGATTACAAAGAAATCAAAAAAATAAAGTTCACGTTCTTCCTTGCACTCGCAGATGCAGACTGACAGAACGAAATTACAACTGGCAGAAAAGAAGAGAGAGGAGAAGAAGGAAATCTGCTTGCTGGGATGATGAAAATCACCGTTGCTCAAAGCAAGATTCGTTCCACACGATCTACTCCCAGGAACCAGCAAGTTCACGTAGAACTTCTGGAACGCTCGCTGTCACCACCTTACTTGGACTCGCACAAACTTCCTGGACTGCAATGGCGGCTACATCAACTCTCTTCGTCTCCTCTATTTCGAAGTAAGTCCTCAATGGAGACACAAAGAGAATATTTATAAAGGAGCATGTCCGTCCATTAGTTACGGAAAGATAGAAACAACTTTAATTCGAATCCCACAAATATAGGAACGAATTAATTCAAATCCCACAAAAAACGGATCTGAATAACCGACCATATCTTTCCATAACCGTTCAAATATATCCGATAGCAGCGGCCATGCAAACAACCACCCATACGGCCGTTCATACAGTAGCACAGCAGTCGCGCACTTAGCAGCGCATGCAGCAGCTCATGCGGCAGCCCATGCGCCCGCTCATGCGTCCAACTCATACGCCCGCTCATGCGCCCAGCTCATGCGCCCAGCTTATACGGCCCGCTCATGCGCCTAAGCTCATGCGGCCCGCTCATGCGTCTAGCTCATGCGACCCGCTCATGCAACAACACATGCAACTCGCGCATAACCGAGCACATCAAATGCGCACAAGCGCCGATGCTGACGTGCTAAGTGCAAAGTGTGCCAACAAAGCGCCACTTTGCGCCCTTGAGTCCGAGTCGCTAGCTCATATGAAAATAATTCCAAGAGCATGACAAAAAGCATAAATGCTTTTATGAGGAGTTAATCATTTTTTCTTCTAGGAAAACACCCCTACATGGCACCCATGTGTCCCACCATACCCCATGTGCACACCTCAACTCATATAAAGTATTATATTGAAATACCCACTTGGTGGTGTAGCCAATGTGAGACTATCTTTATTAGTCCAAAGGCAAAAACACCAACACACAGTTGGACACGAATGAACACAGTTACAAAAATCACTTTCTAAAAATATTTTACCAAACAAAATTTTCAATTTTTGTTTCTTAAAATCACTTTCCAGATAAAAGTAACCAAACGCAAAACCAAAATTTCTATACTCAGAAAACAACTTTATAACTTACTTTCAGAAAACTGTTTTCAGAACAAAATTTCAGAAAGCCTATCCAAACGGACCCTTAGTATTTGGGGATATTATCATAGAATAAAAGTAATCAAAGCACAAGGATGCCTGTTTTTGACGGTGCAGGACAACCAGAAATGAAGGATGAAAGCATAAAAAGTAAAAACCCAATATAAATAGAGAGGAAAAAAAGGCATTTTGAAGATTGTAGAGCCTCCTGAAGCTTTGAAAAATGAAGAGTTTGGGTAAGCTGCCAAGCTTGAAGTCCTACTGTATTTAAAGTTATTCGGCTATGTTCTTGTACTTTGTATTCGAGTTCTGTTAGTATAGCACATTTATTCAGAATTCCACAAAATAAAATGATGTAAGATAAAGATATTGACATTTTTGGCATCTTAAGATATTTTAAACCTACAAATAACTTCGTACTCTTTTATGATATTTTTGGATGTTGCAATCTTTTAAGATGTTTTAAATCTAGAATACCTTTTAGGATCTCTGAAAGGATTCTTATATTTGTTTAACAGCTCCTAAAATCTTTTAAGTTGCAATTCTGATAACTTAGAAATTCAACCGACTTCGAAAAGGCTCATTCTACAATATAATCGTGGAACCACTAGACTGCAAGTCTATGAGTTGGATCATTATTCATACTATTAATATTTGTTTAACCGCTCCTAAAATCTTTAAGTTACAAATCTGATAACTTAGAAATTCAACTGACTTCAAAAGGCTCAACCTACAATATAATCATGGAACCACTAGACTGCAAGTCTATGAGTTGGATCATTATGCATACTATTGTGTAAATTTTGGATTTTTACTAGTTGGTAGTGGGCACCATAATGAGCACCTTGAACCAAAGGAAACATATTTATCCATGTACAACCCTTCTCTCCATTTTGAATTGAGCCACTTTACTCAAGCAATCTAAAATAATAGACTAAAATTTCAAAATTAAAGGATCTCATACACATCCCTTCCTCTTTATCTCGAGCCACTTTACAGTGAGCCTTTTATCAAGTTAGACTTGAGCGCAACTAAAATCTTTTTACACAGGCGCCTTGTACAGTTACGGGAGCAATGACAACCAAAGCAAAATTTAGACTCTGCAGTCCAGAACAACAATAAAGTACACTATGGTTATGGTTTATCGGGTAGTAGTTAAACCCACCATGGCATCACTGCTGCTATCTAGGACAATACACGAAGATTCAATTAAACTTATGGGTGAAGGTATGTTACCCCTTTTATTTATAGAAACTTTATTCTCAACGATGAAGCATACGATGAACTTGTGCGAATGAGATAAAACTATAAATAGCATATGAACACAAATCAATGATTGAGAAGAAGCCTTTCAACCCATATACCAAATCTTTGCAAAGAGGAAATGCTTCTTCACCGGTAAAAATCTATACTAAACCATCAAGACCTACTCATATTGCAAACAATTTTCCTCGATATTTGGTTGGCATTTGACATCTTTATATTAGACATAAGCTGCTCGTTGCACGCACGTAAATTGATCTACCTACTCAAAAGCATTGCAACTAGAGATAAATCATTTAATTGTTCCTAGAATTAAAATACGCATAAAGCTTATTCGAGGCTAAGTAACAATTCTTCATCTTGACGCATAAGAACAAACAAGACTCACCAGGCAAGGATTCTGAAATTTCCGCAGTCAGAGCTGCTTTCTGGTTAGTATATAAACTAGCTTGGCTTAAGATATGATCTCCTTGAGCAATGAAACAAAATCAATTTCTTCCAAATCATGCAACAAACAACCCAATTTATCTACAAATCTTGAACAAAGTACAAGCTTGGACTCATCCACTACAAGTCTAAGTTTAAGCTCCAAGCCCTGCACTTGAATTGTGGAACAATGACAAGTTCTGTAATCAAAATCAAGAGAAAAACCATAGCAATTTGCAAAATTTTAAAGCCAAGATTAGTTGTTGATGCAAAATTTCAAACCCTAAGTAAAATTTGGCAAATATAATCAAAATAAGATCTTTTGAAGGTTAGATTGAAAAAAAAAAGTTTTTTCCCCATAGAAATAGGCAAATCTATCATAATCCAAGCTCAAATTCAACCCAATCCAACCCTAACCCTAACCATAACCAGATTCCGATCGAAGCCCACCAAAAAAAATCGGATTTTTTCGAGGATCCATCAAATTCCCAGATCCAGAAGAAAACCCCAGAAAGGAATCGGAAAAAAGCAAGCAGAAAATTGCATTAAAAATAGGTAAGGTCCGATTTTTACAGCAAATTCTTGGGAGAAATCCACAAATTCCTCTCCTTTTTTCTTCTTGGCAGAGATCTTTGGGTTTGTTTTTAATACTCTCTCTTTTATTCTTCTTTAAAGTAGGAGTTGGGAAAAGGAGAGCCTTTGGAAAGGGTTAAAATAGAGACGTGAGAGACAATTATGGTGTATTATAGCCTTATTAGTATTGGGTGGATGTTTGAAGAGTTGGTTATCTTGTTGGCATAACTTTACTAAACTTCTCTCTCTCTCTTCCAAGTGGTTGATTAGTTTGATCAAACAAGAAATCATGGGTTTTAAGCTATTTATTAATCAATTTATGCTTGTGGTTTCCCCTAACTAGTCTGGTCAACCCTAGTTAGTCTAAATGTGGAGGGCAACAATAATTTTTATGTATATTACAGAGATGAATTCATCTTAGGTGTTTACAATTTTGGATATCAGAATTGACTTCAGATCCCTATTAAATTGATAATTTCAAAAGAGTTCAAAGAATTTTAATTGGTTTTCAATCGATTTGGTTTCAGTAGCTCAATAATTTTAGTATGGAGTTTTAGTCGTTTCAGTAGTTCGGATATTGGTATTTGTCGATACTACAAACTATGATTTGAAAATGTGCAATAGTAGACAATGGAGACATAACGAAGGATAACTAGATAAGTTAATCGAGCTATTAGAACTAGGTTAGGTAGACCTAACCAACTTGCATTGAATTTGTTAAAAAGATATGTTATGGTATTTAAAATTAAGAGTAAAGACTTTATTGGGTAACCAGTGAGTCCTTGAACCCAAAAAAAAAAAAATAGAGAAACAACCACAGAGAAACCACCACAAATATGTTGATATTTTGACATATTTATAAGTATTGGTTGACTTACAATTATTTTATAAAGTGGTTGCTTGAAGGAGAGGGTGACGTGGGAAATAGCTTAGTGATAACAAAGTTAAAAAAAAATTGCACTTAAATACCATGAACTTTTCAATTTTTATAATATGATATCATAAAATATATTTTTTAAGCAAATGAATATCATGAACTTTCAAAGTTGTTGTGAGTTACCTATGTTATCATACCATGTTATTCTATTGTCAAATAGGACAAGTTTTTCCTAAACAATTTAACAATTATTTCTATTAAAATTAATAATAAAAATCTAACACATCATATTCATGCACCCGCCCCTCCCCACCCTCATGCGGTCGCCGCTCATGCTGTCATCTATGTCTCCCATCATTTTTCAACGCCGCACATCCTCAAGCGATTGCAATATCAATTGTGTGCTCACGAGACTGTTCTTGTGGTGGTTGCTAGCAACTTTGGATGCAAATGGTGAGAAGACGAATGTGGGCGACGGCAACAAAGACAAAACACATGCGGGCATGGCTATAGAGAGGGGGTACAGGACGATGACCGGGAGGAGGAGAAATATTGGTTAGGGTTAAACTTTTTTTTATTTCGCTTTTATTTGGCCTTTTTTTCTATTTCTATTTCTCTTTTTTTTCTAGGAGGATTTGTATGATTAGTAGTAACTTTTGAGGTTTGGTAAAAGGGAGGAGTAGATTGTTTTTACGAATTATTTTAGTTTTTTGTTTAAACTAGGATAATCAAATAAATTATTTAATATGAGTAATTAATTTATTAGCTTTATTATTACCAAGGGTATTATCGTTTGGACACATCGTTGTTCTAACTTTCCAAAAAAATGATATTAAGTGATAAATATAAATTTATGTTATCAAGTTGCTTTAAATAACAGTTTGTGGTTTTATATTATAAAGAACAATTTACGTTAGCTATTCTTATGTTTTATACTTATTACACTATTCTTATTTTTATATTTTCTATAAAGAATTATAATACTAAACATTCTTATTTTAAAAATAAACATAAAGAAGAGGATTCCATATAATTATTTTCAAAATGGGGCTTATTTATTTTTATTGTAAAAAGTATAAGAGTTGATAGTATTTAAGTATAAATTAGCCTTAAAAGAAAGGAAATAAAGTTTTATTATGGTTTGTAGTGTTGTAGTTATGATTCAATGGCAAGAAAAGTCAATTTCAGGAAGCGAAAAGAATTGACATATTCTATGCACAATAACATAAATGTGTGGATATATGGTTTGGTTGTAGAAGCCTAATTTGTTTTGACAATCCTTTTCTTCTTGAACGTGGCAACTTAGTATATATATATATATATATATATATATATATATATATATATATATATATATATATATATATATATATATAATTTTGACACGGTTATCCCAACGCCGGGGGTCAGATCCAAGTACACAGCTCATTGCTTAAATTGCATCCTTAGGTTCCAAAACTTTCATATCAAACTACTACATTCTAACCAAAAACATTTGTTTATGAATATATTTTCAGAGTTCAGTCAGATTAAATACAACTGCAAAGAACAATTACAGGCAATATATGAACATGTGCAATAGAAATCATTAATTACAGAAATATAACTATATATAACCATTATGTAACCCAAAAGAAAAGAAAAGAAAAACTATTGAACATTACATATCAGCAGTTTGCTTTCACATAGAGGCAAATCCGGTATCGCTGTAACTTGAAATCTTCAACGATCAGAATATAGTTGAAGATGAAGTTCAAGCATTAATGTACAACCATGAAAGTGATAATATCTCAACTGTACGCATAGTTGATGTATGTAACTCAACCATCAGAGTATAGTTTTTATAAATTTTAGTACATCGATGTTGGTATTGACAACTAAATATGCTTTACCTGGTACTTCCAGCGAAACTTCTTTTACGTGGGAAGGAGAGGCGATATTTGAGGTGGAGATATGAATTTGGTTAGGGTTTCTTTGTATGAGAAGTCCTTTCTCTTTCTCTTTCTCTTTCTCTTTCTGTTTCTATTTCTATTATAAGGCTTTATAAACAACTTAAAAATTATCTCTCTAAACCGTATGTATATTCTTAATTATTCATTAAAAATATTAAAGATCTTTTTAACTACCATAGTTAAAAAGAATCTAAAAATAAAATCTTCTAAAATATACAAATTCTAAAATATATTTAATATCTAAATTAAATTAAATTAACTACATAGTATTATCTAACTAAACACATATTTAAAATTCTAAAAATATATCTACTATTATAATACATCTTAGAAACGGTTCAAAAACAAGATGTCTAAGCTGTATGCATATAATCAATTTTTAATATAAAAAATTGAAAAAAATAAGTACCAGCACAAGTTTTTTCTTGCGTAGTTGAGGAAAATAAAAATAAAAATTTCACAAACGTATAACAAATCCTAAAATATATTCAAAATTTTAAATATATTTAAACTAACACCATGGTATTATGATATCTAATTAAACACATATCATAAATTCAAAAATCATAATTAAAATATATTTATAACAAATCATAATTAAAATATATTCAAATTATATTTAAAATATTCTAATATAATTTAAATTTTTATCTAATTTTTTAATAATATTATTTTTTATAAGTGCAACGCAACGTGAACGTGACTAGTATTTATAACAAATTCTAATTAAAATATATTCATATTATATTTAAAATATTATAGTATAATTCAAAATTCTATCTAAATTTTCAATATCATAAATTTTTTTGGTACGTGCGGACACGTGAACGTGACTTAGTCTATACATAGGCTTTAGTAAGGAATCCTTAATGGGTGCACCATTAATGGACAAAGTATCCATATTGGACTCCGACCCACTTAGGACAGGTCAACCTGAACAGAAACCGGCCAGGACCGGCCAGATCGGTCCAAGGTCTAATGCCAACTAATTGAATTTAAAAATATTCTATTTACTTTATCTGCCCTTTCTAAATGCTACTATATATGGAAAGTTTGGTACACAATATTTTTTTATTTTCAAACAAATTTATGGTGGAAAACATATTCATATGTTTTGGTTCAGGTTACAAAAATATATTATCGAAAATTACGAATATCCGAATAAATAATTTATCCACAAAATATGAGAATTCTATCCCTTACGAATATGTGGGTATATATTTTTTTGTCCGGACAAATTTTGTTGTTGTTGTTGTTTTTTCTATGCTCTTTTTAATTTTTGTTTCTTTTTTTTCAGAATCTTTTTTGTTTTTTTTTTGTTTTTTGTTTTTGGTGGGTTTCAGTTTGTAATTTTTTTTCAATTTTTAAGAATTTTTTTAGTTTTTGATTTTCGAAAAAATATAGAATTTCTGACTATATAGTATTTTGTATATCAAATGTCCAAGGAACCCTCCTACCGAAACTGCTCTGGCTTATGTTCGAAATTCTATATTGTGGTGAGTAAAACTTTAATCTAATGGTAACACAAAATATGACATACCTGTAGTATTTATGAATAAGGTTGTGTTAACACGCACATGTTAACAAAATCTTACAAATATTGGAGGAAATTATGAGCACATTTAATTAAGTGGATTGAAATTTAATTATGTTCTTGAAACCAGTGAAGAGCCAAGTTTCTTGACAGCATTCTTGAAGCAGAATTGAATTGTATCTCTTTTTTGTTATTGGATTTCTTTTCATATCGACGTCACTGAATGTAGAACAGATCGATAGAGGATAAATATGCATGGAGGACTAGCTAGAAGAGGAGAAATTATTGGATGTGTCGACCTCAGTGAATTTTCTCTCTCTCCAACCGTTTAAATTGTATGAAAATATGTGCATACATATATTCTCATACAATCTAACAATTGAAAAAAAAAATGATACACTGAGGCCGGCGCCTAACAATTTCTCCACTTCATGGTAGCAAATGCCAACGTAACCAGAAGACATGACAATATTGTAAGGTTTTGATTAGAAGACATGGCAATACTACAACAACAACAACAAAAAGAAAAAAAAAAGAAAGAAAAACATAAGCGCCTATCAAAGATGCAAGCTGCAATTTCCATGCTCTCTATTCCAAATCATATATAGCATGACGCGCCCTATAGTTGCTACTTCAAGACCTTCATCAAGACATTCTTGGCACCACGAAAAACTCGTGTATCATGGATGAAAACTGGCACAATTCACAATCCAAGTTTATGGAACGACACGAACACGTGTGCTTTTTGGCTAAAACTTTTTCATACAATTAAGTATCCAGAACAAGCTAGCTCATGTACGTAGATCAATGAATTAGCATACTAAATCCAGAAATCTACCAAGTGAGGATGGTTGAGGAGGAATTAAAGAAGAGAAGAAACTAATTTTCATGAAAGTTTTAGTTTTAGTGCACTCGATTTATGCCGCTAAACTCCGTTTCTTGATCAGCCTTTCATAATACTTGATGGTTGGTAGGTTTGCTTCTTTGTGCATGCTGTAACAAATAGACCAACACAATGTTAAAGAAGAAAAAAAGTTGAACTCTCACAGATGGGCAACCATAATCAAAACAAAAACACTTAATGGCCCTTTCTCTTGGCTCCCAACCGACCCCACCCACGTGTTAAACCCACAGCCCCTGGCTAGCATGGGGTCTACTTCCAAAATTTTTGCTTCCCTCCCCTCTAATCAAAGTCGGCCATGTCATCCGGGGGCCATGGCCTCCTCGGACTATAAAGCAGTTCTGTAATCAAAATCATAGGTAGATCACAATCACATTGATTATACCTTAATTCAGTTCTAGTGTAATATCTTCTCTTTTTTTTTTGGTAGGAATAATTTTTTTTTTTTCAAGAGTAACAAGTTACTCATCAAGGTTGATTAAAGGGACGAGTTACGTACCAATGCCTTTGGTGTTGAAGGTCCTCATGATGCGTAATCTCTTCACAGAGCTCACGAACGTCCTAAAGATGCATAGACGAAAGTTAGACAAGTATATACATGTTTAATTCAAAGCAGGAAATGTGTAACAATTATGCACATATATGATTCAAATGATAGAAAGTTCCAAATGTTTGTACTGAAATAGTTCACTATATATTCAAAGCAGGAGAAATAGTTTTGAGAGATGAATAGCATTACTGATCATTCTTTATATGAATCCAAACAGTTAATATATACTCATACTAGTCTTGAAATTAAGAAGGGATCATGCATGCAATGCAAGCATACATACCCCCATGGAACATCTGCAACCAGCATCCAGTCCCCATCCCCGTCTCTGTACGTCAATGAAAACTCCGATGTTCCATCCAGCAACTTCGCGGCACTTAAAGTCATCTAACACCATGAAAATTAATAGCATATATATATATATATATAAATGAAAATAGTAAATAAAAAGACAGAAAACACCGATAAATTTTGCAATTCAAAGATGCATGTGCCTAGCGGAATTGAAACAGAGGTGCTTGTTGATATATAATGAGTCATGGGCTTACAGAAGGAGGCTGAAACATGGACTCGAGGGTGGAAGCAAGTTTGTCATAGGAGCAGTGAGCCTCAAGATCCACCTTCCTCCCTATGGGGTCTCCGTCCATGTACACCTTGACGAGTAGAGATTTCCTCGAAGGACCACCTCTCTCTTCCTCATTCTTCTGCTCGCAAGCGCCTCGGCAAAGAATGTTGTCGCAAGTTCTCTTACTTCTGTTCTTGTTGGTTATGATGCACCTCTTCCTTGAAGCCATCACCGGCGGCCATCCCACAACTGCGCGCCTGCTCTCGTCAGTGAACATTGTATCATATTTCAGTGTAGTACTAGCCTAATATGTGCTATAAGACTTCTTTCTTTTCTTTTCTTTTTATCTACTATGGTTGCTTTGGATTTGGCTACATAATCCGAAGGGAGTACACAATTAACGAAAACGAATACGTACCAAGACTCACCTCTGTGGAGTAGTCGATACCAAGGTGGTACCGTGCAGTGCATCGGAAGAAGGTGGCGGTGCACGAGTACACGTCCCCTTCTTCTTCCCGAGGCTCAGGCCGAGCTCCAACTCGTCTTCCCTATCGCCTTCACAGAAACCAAACTCCCCTTCCATTTGTTCAAAGAAAACAAATAGGCGTGCCAATGATGGATGGAGCTGCAAATGGAAAGGGGGTTGCTTATATACAATGGAGAAGAAGATCGAAGCTAAAAAAGGATGAGTGATATCTTGTTCTCAAGAGTCCCTTGGTCTGCTAAATGTGACAATTGATGACAAATGTTAAGTATGTGATCGAGCTTCTGTTATGGAGCACAAAGGATGTTTGTTCTTGTCATCATTGAGTCCCTCTCTTCCTCCTGTTTCTTCTTGTTTCAGCCATGCATATGCATGGTACTATAGTAATGCTGCCTTTGTTCTTGGATTTTTCTCATACTAATTATCGTTAATGAAAAAAATGGGAGGATTATTATTATTATTAAAAATAGTGTAGAATTATGTACTTGCCAGCCGGCAGGGCTTGTATTTTTCTCTTATGAGAGATCTGTATTGACTTCAACCGTTGTCGTTCTAGCCGGTTTATGTAAGTTAATCTGTTGCGCTAATTTGTCCCCCCTATTTGAACCATTGCTTCAAATCATTTTTGTATCTGAATTGTTTAGTTAACAAGATCTCTTGACTGAAGTTTCGGGAGGGTTTCACTCAAGGTTCGCAGTATCGGTATCGGAATCGGCATCAGACCATTGCTATTGTTGGGAACACGTGCGCTCTAATACCACACGTTGGACGCGTTGCGGAAGCATTTGCCAACCCACCTGAGATAACCAACCAATCTATAAACACCAAGCACAGATGAAGACAAATATATGGCGGCGACTACGTCACCTGGACAAATCCCAACTTTTATAACTCAGATGAAATTACAAGATTGCAAAAAACTAATGTTGAAACCCTTTGCCCTAATAGGTATAACCCCCTCACCACACTCAATAAGAAAAATAGAATATTACAATTGAAATCACTCACCAACCCGTAGCAATCTCCCTAACCGAAGTTGACGACTCCTCGATTAGATCTCCTTCTTCCTTCTATTTTGGATGACCAAGTCCTAAGAGCAAAACACGAAATTTCTCTTAGATTTTCTGTAGACGAGCACCCCGAATCTTCAACTTGTTCTTCTCCTTTGTGCCTCCACCCTCCTCCCTATTTATAGGATGAGAAACCTATTTTAGGTCTAGAAAACCCTAAAAATAGCCAACCATAAGATCCAGTGGTCCACTAGCATCCAACGGTCCAAAATATAACCTAAAATCTCCAAAATTTGTTCAGCCTCCGCCGACACTGAACTCGGACCTAGTTTGGTTCGATCCTCATATAACGGTTCTGGAATGAACCACACCGAGTTCGGCCCGAACTCGGCCAGTATAACGACTCGTTCCGCTCAAGCGGAGAGCCGATTCAAACTGCGCAAGTGCGATGACCCAACCTGCTTTGCTCAACGAGAAGACTTTGCTTGAGGCAAAGTTTTTCAGACTTGACCTTCAGGAGTTCAGACTTAGACTTTCAAAGATGCGCTCGGAGTATCGCTCGGCCGAGACGAATCATCGCTAAGGTGGGTGGCTACGATGAACTTGTCTTTGCTTAGCCTGCACACATAAAATATGGACGATACATGCTAGTCGCTAGGTGAATCACCCCTTGCATGCTAATAAGAATACAACGCACCTAGCTAAGGGAATAATCTCATCTTGTATTGCTTGTGTTAGAATATGAAAATAAAACTTAGCTTATAGTTGGACCCTCGCATGCTACCTTAGCTTCGTGCAAGTAGACTCACTACCAGAATAAGCGGTATTAGCGACGTATTTTAGCGACGTCTAGTTAAAACGTCGCTAAATCAGCGACTCTGTAAAACGCGTCGCTAGACGTCGCTAAATGGCGACATTTAGCGACGTTTAGCGACTTTTATTAAGATTTTAAAAGGATAGTCGCTATAAGTTCAATTAAGGTCGCTAAACGTCGCTAATATATCTGATTTAGCGACGTTTAGCGTCGTAATTAGCGACGTATATATCAAAAAAATTTAGCAACGTATTTAGCGACTTCATTTGCGTCGCTAATTTTAATTTTAGCGACGTAATTATGCGACGTCGCTAAACGTCGCTAATTTTTGTTTAATTAGGGCTCGGTTTTCTTTTCTCCGTCTGTCGAAAATTTCGTCGAAAATTTCGAAACCTTTCGAATTCCCCCGCCCCCCCCCCCTCTCCGGCGACCGGATTTCCACGGCTGCGTCTACTCCGGCTTCCCCCTCCTCCTCCTCGAGCTCTAGGTAATCTCTCTCTCTCTCTCTCTCTCTCTCTCTCTCTCTCTCTCTCTCTCTCTCTCTCATGTGACACTGACACAAGACACTTGACAGACACGACACACGCACACAGACACGACACACGCACACAGACACACACGACACACACACACACAGACGCAGACACACACACACGACACACATAGACGACACACACACAAACACAAACACGACACACACACGACACACAGACACAGACGCAGGGGTTAGGTTTAGGGTTGGGGTTAGGGTTAGGGTTAGGGATAGGGTTAGGTTTTTTGACCTGGGGTTAGGATTAGGGTTAGGGTTTGCTTTGCTTGTAAGTGTTTTTTTAGGTTACTTTTTGTTGTTGATTTTTAAGGGGCTTTAGGATTTTGGGCTTCTCAATGGATGTGTATCATAATTTTCTAGTTATACACTTTAAGTGTTTGTTTAAATGCTAGTGTGTGTGTTATATTGGAGGCTATGATATATGTATTTGTGTAGATGTCATATATATATATATATATATGTGTGTGTGTGTGTGTGTGAGTGTGTGTGTGTGTGTATTTTCGTGGTTGTGTGTGTGTGTCCCTTAACTAATGAGGTGCCTGTGTGACTAATGGTGTGTATGTGGCAGTGGGGGAATAAGTGGTGTGTTGGTTAGCTTATAGAAGCTGTGATAGCAGTGTAGAGTGATATGCACATATCAGTACACATCATTTGGTGCTTACACAACAGGGTTGGGCAGCACTGTGCTGTGGTCGGGCTATGAAGTATCAGTAACAGCTGCAACTTATGTTGCACTGCTAGAGAGAGAGCAACACCGCAAGAGATAGGGGAAGTATTGGTAGTTGGTACTGCTGTTGTATCTGTGTGAGGGAGCCAATTGGTGCTCGAGTTGTACTAAGGGGAGGAGAGTCACTGCTCAATAGCAGTGACTTAAGTGTTGTAAGGATGATGAGATACTTGTGCCTGTGGGTGTGTGAGTGTATGAGGGTGTGTATCTTGATAGCAATCTGATAATTAGAAGAGCAGAAGTTCAGTGATGAAATTTTAACAAAAATGTTAGCAGTGGCAGTAGTAAATGACAAGTGAGAAAGTTTGAGGGTGTGTATCTTGATAGCATGTATGTGGTGGTAATATTGAACTATGAAGTGACTAAGGGGGGGGGCCTGGATGATGCGATGTTCAGTTGAAAGTTAAGTAATTAGTGTAAGTTGGGTAATGCAGTGTCAGTGGGTGTATTGGTTAGTGTCACCCCCACATTTTTAGATGAGGATAATTTTGTCATTTTGTATAGTTATTTTATTTTTAGTGATTTAATATTAATTGGTGTGCTATTTAATTAAATTATGCTTCCGTTCCAATAGCTAATTCTTTGTTTTCATCTATCTTACTTTAGAATGATACATAAAGCTTTATAATCTACTTTAGAATGATCTATACTGCTACATAGTCAATTTGCTAATTCTTTGTTTTCATCTATCTTACCAGATGGCACCCAAGAGAGCGACACCTCCTACTGTTAAGGAGGAAGTTATGCCTCCTACTGTTAAGGAGGAAGTGATGCCGACTACTGTTAAGGAGGAAGAGATACCACCTGCGGGGAGTTCCAGTCACCCAGCACCTATCGCGGCGGTATCTCAGACGGGGAGTTCCAGCCACCCAGCACCTATCGCGGCGGTATCTCAGACGGGGAGTTCCAGTCACCCAGCACCCATAGCGGAGCTTGATAACATTAACGCTGCTTATGCGCAGTATTTGAGGGACTGGTATCTGCCCCATTTTGGAAATTCTCGAGATTGATACTATAATGTTTCATATACTTATATATTATGCATTTTGTGTTACTGTGATACTCTGATACTTATATATTATGTGATGCTGTTTATGTCCATTTTGTGTGAGTGTGATGCTGTTTATGCCCTTTTTGTGTTACTGTGATGCTGTTTATGCCCATTTTGTGTGACTGTAAAACTTTTATTGTCTGTCTATAATATTTGTGTGTATTAATTGTATGACTGTGATACTTTTATTCATATTCAATATTGTTAATCCGGTGTTGAGTGTTCCACCGAAGGGGTCGACGAACCCATAGAATTCAACGGAGGGTTGCTCCGGGTATATTTTAAATTAGAAATTTATAAATTGCAGGAATAATAGTTTGGAAAAATTCAGGTTTTTTTTTAATTTTTTTGTAACTTTAGCGACGTATTTAGCGACGTTTAGCGACGTCTAGCGACGTTACTATAAGTCGCTAAAAAAGTCGCTAATTAGCGACGTGTAATTAGCCGTCGCTAAAGACGTCGCTAAACGTCGCTAAATATGTCGCTGTACGTCGCAAATTGCTGACATGGCAGTACTGTCAGGTCATTAAATACGTCGCTGTTACGTCGCTATATAAGTCGCTAATTAGCGACGTTTAGCGACTTTAATAAACGTCGCTATTTAGTGACTCGGAGTCGCTAAACGTCGCTAAATTTAGCGACACAAAAAAGTCGCTAAAATACGTCGGCATAGCGACGTTTTTCCTTTCGGCGACTTGGTTTTTCCCGACTGCGTGAAAACGTCGCTAAAATTTTTTAGCGACGTTTTTTTGTTATTTAGCGACGTTTTTGGGCGTCGCTATTTTGACTTATTCTGGTAGTGACTCCGGTAATGCTTTGAGCAGATCATTATATACTCTTTGTAGTACACTGCTTCACATGTTTCCACTGCTAGTCGCATAGGATATGCCGTCCGATAGGCTCTTGTACGGTTTCACTCCTCGCACTATCCCTTAGACCCGTGCTAGCGTACTTGCTTATATTTGAAAGTATGACTTCGCTGTATAATTTTCTTAAAGTTATATTTGCACTGTTTTATTGCTTAGCTGCTTTACATAATCGCTATGTATAGAAGCATGAAAAATACGAGTCCATGCGCCATGAGATATTCCCTCAAAGATTTTCTTAGTCATGCTGCAGAGAAGCTATGCAGCCAAGGGACTCCCCCCAAAGCAAGTCTGCAAGTGCCACGTGCGGCCTGAACAAACAAGTCATAGAGAAGTCATATGCGGCCTGGAATAACCAATCTGCAGAGAAGCCACATGCGACCTGAACAAAATAAGCCGTGGAGAAGCGACATGCGGCCTGGTCAACCAAAGATTTAGAAGCCGCATGGTATACTCTATGCGGCCTGGGTAACCAAAGATCTAGAAATCGCAAAGAGACCACAGAGCAAGGAGGCCACATAAAACCCTCCTGATACAGATTTTGATGTCTGTTAGAATCTCTAACACATCACTCATCACTCTGAGACGCTTCGAGACTCATGAAGATAACGTCTCAGAAGAAGATAATGGGTCAAATCAGCGCATTAATTGCTTCGACAAAAGTGCCATGCCAGGTGTTCCCTCGTATGCGGCTACAAGACCCATGCGGCCTCGCCAACATGCAGCCAAAGTATCCATTGGACCAAGGCCCAAACGAGAGCACGCATGCGGCTACACGACCTATACGGCCTCACCAATATGCGGCCAGATTTTCCATTCGACCAAGGCCCAAACGAGAGCATGTAAGCGGTTATATGACCCATACAGCCTCGCCAATATGCGGCCAGAGTGTCCATTAGTCCAAGGCCTAAACGAGAGCACGTATACATCTAGATGACCCATGCAGCCTCGCCAACATGCGGCCTAGTTGTTATGCGGCCTCCAGCTCACAAGATCTTTTCGTTATAACTGCAAAGATCTTCGCACAGTTGGTGCTGACTACGTGTCCATCTGACCAAGTTACGCCCACAACAGGTTGATAACAACTCTGAGATCTCATCAACAACATATCTCAACCAAGACCACATGGCAATCTGCCCATGGCTTGTGATAACAGTTGCAACCGTATTCTGTTGAAGGAGCCTTATGCGGCCACCAAACAGAGGCATATGCGGTACCCATAGTCCATCAGCACGATAGCTATAAATATGAGCAACTTGAACGTTCTAAAGGTCAGATTTTTCTGCTTCAGAGAGAGACTAGACCAAAAAGGATGGCTAGCTATCTCCGGATTTACACTCGAGTAAGAGAGAAGAGCTTCCGCATCGGATCGTCTATGGAGTAAAGAGAGTTGCTACACTCCTAACCCTCCATTGTCACCCCCAAAAAATAACTATGTACTTAGATTGTCTTCTAGGACTTCTCTGTACTTTTTCTTAGTTTGTTAATTAAATCCACTACTTCCAGTTCTCTTTTTGATTTAAATGACAAACACGGTGGCGACTCTGTTGGGGACGTCCTTCTCCACTGTTGAGAAGTCGGTGACACAATCTGATGCATCCAAGCTTGTCTCGACACAAAAGATGCTGGTGGTCCGCTTCGACCAGCAAGCTTTCGAGGACATGCTCTCCGAGGAAAGTGCTAATCCTTCGCCAAGGATAGCCAACCCAAGAAGACCCGTAAAACGTAGGTGGCCAAGGCCGCTGCGTCCCACCCAGCTACAGAGCAGGCGCTTCTAGTCTCTCACTCTGTTGCCAAAGACGGTCGTGGGACAAACACCTAGAAACGTCCACGTCTTTGCCGCATCCTGGGATGACGCCAAAATTGTTCAGCACCATGACTCTGACAGAGGAAAATACTATGATGCCAGACGTTCTGGTGTTGAGGCAACTTCTATGAAGCCAAGGAGGAGGCCGCATAAGATTGTCCATGCGGCATCAACTCACATCCGTAGACAGACGGCCGCACGCGGTCCTGATAGCAACATAACCTCAATTTTTGACCGTATTTCATGCGGCACAGATCCTATGCGACCCAATAAGAATGGTGAAAACCCAAATCTGGACTCTTCATACTACGCGCCTGCGGTTGCTAAGCTGAAGAAGTCCAGGGTAGTGCGATCCCGTCAAACTCAAGAAACTGCTCATACGACCGACCGCCAACAGGTATCGCTAACTTTTACGCGAGCCTCTGACGAAAAGTTGTACAAGACTGACCCATGCGTCCAGCCCACAGGGACCAATGGACATGATCAGTCTCAAAAGTCTTCCACCAGTACCTCGGGGCAAGTTCTTGTATGAACCCCAGGCCAGGGAGCAAATACAGTACCTGCGCATTCGTGTGCCTGAGATACCCGGACTCACAAAGAGGATACAAAGATAAAATATCTTTCGCATGATTTGCGTGACGTGATTACTCACAAGCGCAAAGCAAGGGAAATAACTATGACGTACGATGTGCCCTCTCCAAGGAACTGCTACGCCAATATCATTATCAACTGTTGTTGTGATAAAGCGGCAGTACCTAAAGATATGCAGTCAGCCTTCCAGCAACTGCACCAGAAAGCACCTACCTAAAAATAACTCAGAGATCAGGTACAAGCACCAGAGGAGGAGGAGTTTTCCTTCGTCTCATGCTACTCAACTAGAAAGCTGCCTGCCACCGAGGGAGAAAAGAAGTCAAATACCTTTAGTTCGATGGTCTCTACCACTGCGTCGTGAAGGCGACTACTCGGAGGGCTGACAGCGACACCTGCGGAGGGCGTCTCCTAGGGCACCCGCTCAAGGAAGAAGCTGTCAGCCCCCGGGGGCAGTTCTTCTTCAGAACCCCTGGGGGTAGTCCAAGCTGGGGGTAGTAATCCTCCAGAACTCCATGACAACCCGGCATTCCATTAGGATAGTGAATCTCAAGGGTCAGACGCCGAGTTCCCTAGAGGTAATCACCCTCATCAAGAAGATGCAGCTTCCAAAGCTGGGAGTAGCATACCCTCCGATTATAAAGAAGATGTAGCACTTTCGGCCTTCCCTGAGGACAGCAATTCCGAAAAGCTGACAGGAATGTGCCTGGGGTTAATACAGCATCTAGGACTGGGGGTAGTAATCCTCCAGAATCAGAAGATGGTACGATGATGCCTACCTCCATTGAAGACTGTAACTCCCAAGAAACAGATAATGACATGCTTGGGAGTAGTCACCCTCAATTAGTCAGAGTATCATCTGAAGCTGGGATTATCATCTCCTTTGAGTCTGAAGACGATGCAACCATGCCTGTCTTTCAGGAGGACAGTGTGACTCAGGAACTGAAGACGGAAGGGCTCAGCGATCGCTAATGTCTCGATGCTCTTGAGGCAATGATGCACACCATGAGTGCCATAATTCAGACTCTGGGCCAGACAATACTGGAGATCAAGGCAAACATGGTCCTGCCACCCGCAAGACCCGCAGTAACTTTGCAAGCCGGGAGTAGCAATCTCCTGGTGGTCCACACCAACTCGTCATGCCGTGAGGACAGTGATTTCCAAGAACCAGACAATGACATATCTGGGGGTAGTCTTTCTCGACAAGACAGAGCAACATCTAAAGCTGGGGGTAGAATTTCCTCCGAGTCCAAAAATGATACAAAATTACTAGTCTTTCCTGAGGACCATATGAATTAGGTATCGAAAGCCGCAAAGCCAAAAGGGACTTTCTCCTTTAATAACGATGACATCATTGAAATCTTCAACATACCGATGAAGAAAAATAAACTTTGGCTACCTAACATCAAATGTCCTGAAGAGGCTGACAAGGTCGATGACCCAAAATATTGCCTCTTTCATCGGTACATTCATCATCCAACCAGAGATTTCTCTGTGTTGAAAAGATGTATCCAGCAATTGATCGATGCCAATGAGCTTACCCTTGACTTCGAGGATAAAACGGTTATTGCGAACATAGTATCCCTCCAATTTGGTAATTTTCCACCGACGGAAGCCCAAAACGGAGTGATCTCAGTCCCTAAGGCGACTGGGGAGGTCGTCATCCTTCTGCCAGCTCGCAACCGAGTAGCAGGCTTGGTATCACTTACAAACCTAAGAGGTGAGGTCACTGCTCAAAAGCTGGCGCAGCGAATAACACCTTCAATGACCAGGTTAAAGGGGAAGAAATGCAGGCTGGGCCGCAGGATCCTTTCCTCAGAAAGCACCAATTGTAGACTTCGGATGCTTAGCACAGCTCGATAAGTCTTTCTGTGTACAAAAGCTAAGTCTCGCATGACTCATCAGTAATGGCGCATGATAGGCAGCGTTCCATTGTACGGGTCTGAGCAAGTCTTCAACGCAAGGACGTATCACACTCCATGTGCACACGATAGTAATTCTCGTCATAACAAATCCTTATGGACAACATACAGTGTTCTCCTACACAATATACAAAAATGTGCAGCAAGCGATGGTCCTCGATGTGGTAGACAAACGTGCGCACGTGACAATGATCCTACGCGCATAACTCAGCCAACTCCCTCGTGTATACATAGCAGTATTCCTGTGCACATAGCTCCTTATTCGGTGCAGGCTGAGTCATCAACAGTA
Source organism: Iris macrosiphon (assembly GCA_036927795.1). NCBI lineage: Eukaryota > Viridiplantae > Streptophyta > Magnoliopsida > Asparagales > Iridaceae > Iris > Iris macrosiphon. The sequence goes on along the minus strand of JAYESA010000014.1, from coordinate 171,798,367 downwards.
TTCAGCGCAACAAATGATGGGCTATCTCAATTCCATCATTACAGCCAACACTCTGTCTCATGTCAAATATGGGATATGATCTCCAAAAAGCTGAGCGTCTGAACTTTGGCAAAGGACGACGTACTCCTTTACAATCCGACAATTATTACAATAGCACTCGCAGAGGGCTAGGATATGGAGATGCTTGTACACTCCATGACTCATAAGACGGCCGACAAATTCTAACCTAAATGGGAGGGTCCGTTCATTGTGAAAACCGTGTTGGTGAAACCCAACGATAACTTGCTCATGATGCCTATCAACGACAAGTTTCGAAAAAATTACTACGTCTAAACTAGACTTGTACTCCTCTTATCCCGACGGGACAACCCGGATGTACAAACTCAACTTTGTGTTCTTCATCCACAACAACTGTCTATGTACAACATTTTCCTCTTCATTACAAATTCTTGCAGAAGCTATCATCTGTATCCAGCAGTCCTGGATACGCAATGGATGATGGATCTTTAAAGTCTCCCCAGAGGAGCAGTCCTCAGGTCCACTCACACACTCCCGCAGTGACCACTCCATCCAAACTCTTTAGACGCTACCCATGTTCATATCACCTCTGAGCTATCTCCCTAGCGGAGCAATCCTCAGGTCTATCCTCATTTTTGGATTGACCACACTCAGCAGTGAGTTTTTTGAATATTAGTTCACGTCCATATTACCTCTGAACTGATGCCCTTTCTCCCCGACTTAGTTTTCCATGTCCAAGTGACCTCTGAGCAAACCTCCCGGGTTTTGGCTATTGATTATCACATCCATATTATAGCTCTGATATCGGTCGTCATCCCCGCTTATCACCCGTCCTCACAAAGGTATACCAGCGGTGTTAAGTCTACAAAAACTGCCACGTCCATATTACCTCTGGCAAGACTTGTCTCAAATCTATTACTTGCACTAACATGCACAAAAAGTAATGGGTCCACAAAATCTATCACGTCCATATTACCTCTGATAGAGTTTTATCTCGAACTTATTACTTACACTCTCGTGCACAAGAAGTAATAGGTCCACCAAAAATCCCTCGGTAGGATGTCCGTAATGGAAACAAATAGTTCAAGTCCATATTACCTCTGAACTACCGTCCTAACATTCTTTTCCGGCTGAGTTTGCCATATCCATGTTACCTTGAGAAAACCTCATAAGTTTTAGCTATCGATTATCACGTCCATATTACCTCTGATATCGGTTGTCATCTCCGCTTATCATCCGTCCTCACCAAGGTACACCAGCGACGTTAAGTTCATGAAAATTGCCACGTCTATATTGCCTTTGGCAGGGCTTATCTCAAACCTATTACTTGCACTAGCGTGCACAAAAACTAATGGGGCCACAAAATCTATCAATTCCATATTACCTCTGATAGGGCTTGTCTCAAACCTATTACTTGCACTAATGTGTGCAAAAAGTAATGGGTCAACAAAACCTATCACATCCATATTACCTCTGATAAGGTTTATTTTGAATCTATTACTTGTACCCCAAGTGCGCAAAAGGGTAATAGATCACCAAAGATTCTCCACCGGGATGTCCTTACTGTCCATAAAAACTGCCACGTCCATATTATATCTGGCAGGGCTTGTCTCAAACCTATTACTTGCACTAACGTGCACAAAAAGTAATGGGTCCATAAAACCTATCACGTTCATATAACCTCTGATAAGGTTTGTTTTGAATCTATTACTTGCACCCCAAGTGCGCAAAGGGTAATAGGTCCACCAAAGATCCTCCAGTATGATGTCCTTATTATCCACAAAACCTATCACGTCCATATTACCTCTGATAGGGATTATTTCCGAATTTATTATTTGTACCACTACTAGAAAAAGCGGTATTAGCGACGTATTTTAGCGACGTCAAAAGAAACGTCGCTAATAATATATAAATTAGCGACTCCTTATTAGAACGTCGCTAGACGTCGCTAAATAGCGACATTTAGCGACGTTTAGCGACTTTTATTAAGATTTTAAAAGATAAGTCGCTATAAGTTCAATTAAGGTCGCTAAACGTCGCTAATATGTCTAATTTAGCGACGTTTAGCGACGTATATAGCGACCTTTATATTAAAAATATTTAGCAACGTGTTTAGCGACGTCATTGACGTCGCTAAAATTTAATTTAGCGACGTTTTTCTTGGATGTCGCTAAACGTCGCTAAAATTTGGTTAATTAGGTCTCGGTTTCATTTTTCCCCATCTGCTAAAATTTCAAAAAGAAAAAAAATTCCCCCCCCCCCCCCCGCGCTCCGTCGACCCGCTCTACACCGCGACTACTCCGGTAAACCCTACTCTCTCTCTCTCTCTCTCTCTCTCTCACAGGACACATGTGACATTGACACAAACACGACACACACACAGACACTGACACAGACACAGACACGGCACACACACACACTGACACAGACACTGATCAGGACCTAGGGTTAGGGTTAGGGTTAGGGTTAGGTTTATTGACATGGGGTTAGGGTTAGGGTTAGGGTAAGGGCCGATTGGCCCAAGTCGACGAGAGAGGTAACAGCAGCAGTGAGCACTGCTTACTAGCAGTGAGCAGAGGGAGACTTGAGGCACATCAGCCCAATGTGCAACAGGCAACTTGGGGAGGCACTGCACAGCTGAACATAGTATGCATTAAGGTTTAGGTGCATTGTAGTTGGTTGTTAGCTTCTGCAGGCAGGTGTGAGGGGGTCCTAATACAGTGTAAACACTGCATCCTTGTGCAGCAACTTACTGAGCCAGTCAGCAACTAGTGCAAGGCAGGATATGGATGTGTTTGAGATGGGGTTTGAACTCATATGATTTGAAGGACATGAGGGCAAGTGTCATATATAACACCAACATCTGAGAGAAGATTGGGTATTCATAGTGATACTATAGTGCACACATGAGTGTGTGGTTCGGGATAAGGGGTAATCAAATATTGAGGAAGAAGGTAAGCAGTAGCAGTGGGTGACTGATTTAAAGAGGTGTATTAGTCAGGTGTTTGAGTGAATATATGTGTTGAAGAGAATAAGTAATAGGTGTGAAGGTTGAGCATTCATATAGGTGTATCCCAGATCTGGGAGTATAGATGGAGTGTTTATATGAGTATAGATGGAGTGTTTATATGAAGTATAGAATTTAGAGTACTTAATAGGTGTTGTTGGTACCAGGTGAGTTTTGATTACAGAATTCTTAAGAGTGTATGTGTGTATCAGTGTGCCAGTTTGGGGGGTTAGGTTTTTTTACTAAAGGGAGTGCAGTAATCTGCCGGTAAATGTGAGTGAGTACAGTCACAATGCATGGAGTTATCCATTTCATAGAGCAATAGCCCGTGTACTTGGGAAACTTTTGATGCAAAAATTGTTCAAGCACCAGGTGCCTTAGTGCAATGCCATGACTGCTTTTCCCATAACGGACACTGACCTAGGAGTGTGGTTGGGGGCAGCTGCAGTTCTATAGTATGACACACTATTTGTAGTGTGTTGACTGCACACTTATAGTGCAGTTCATAGTACTATGGGGTTGGGTGCAGTTTTGATAAATAAAAATATGTATTATATCAGTTATGATTTTTATAGTACGGTTAATTTTGCATGTAATGATTTATATGATACATACTGTCAATTTTGCAGAAGTTTCTAGAAATGGATATGAATTACTATCTGCTTCATCGTTCGTGGATGTACAACCGTCATCCTGATCACATGTGCGGTGTGCGGGATGAATTCATTGAGGGTGTACAGCAGTTCCTGCAGTTCGCAAAGGCGTTCCCTCAATACATGGACGGTACCAAAATTAAGTGTCCGTGTGTGAGATGTTGCAACAGGAAATATCATCCTGAAGTGGAAGTTACATATCATTTATACTCGAAGGGCTTTACGCCGAATTACTATCAGTGGACCGCGCACGGAGAACTTGTATCTCTAGCATCGGAGTCGGAGCCCTATGTGGAGCCGTATATGGATGTTCAAGACCACGATGCTTACGACGACGGGTTGGTGAACATGGTTTATGATGCGGCGGGGCCTAGTTTCAATCCTGACAATTATGATACGGCGGGACCTAGTTTCAATCCGGACAATTATGATGCAGCTAAGGAGGCACCGAATGCCGATGCTGCAAAGTTTATGGAGTTGCTTGAGAATGCAATGACTCCACTATATCCTGGTTGTGAGGATCATTCACCATTGGAGGTGGTTACAAGATTATTGAGCATCAAGTTCGATTTTAACATGTCGCAAGAATGCTATAGTCGACTGCTCGATTTGATTATAGAGATCTTGCCCGAGGGTACAAAGTTGCCTAAAGACTTCTATCGATCTAAGAGGATAGTGAGATCGCTTTGGATGGGATACGAGAAAATCGATGCATATCGCAACGGGTGCATGTTGTACTACAAAGACGACAAGGATGAAGATGCGTGCAGATTCTGTGGTGCTGATCGCTACAAGGCCACTGTTAGAGGAAAGTCTGTCGGTACAAGGAAGCCTACCGATTCGATGCACTACTTGCCTTTGACGCCGCGGTTGCAGTGGTTGTTTATGGTTAAGGAGACTGCAGAAAACATGAGTTGGCACAGGCGAAAACAGATCGAAGGAGTATTGGATCATCCATCCGATGGAGAAGCATGGAAGCACTTTGATCTAGAGTATCCATATTTTGCCGAGGAAGCGCGTAATGTCAGATTGGGGCTCTGCTCTGACGGTTTTACCCTATTCGGACTTTCGGGCTCCCAGTATTCGTGTTGGCCTGTGATCGTCACTCCGTATAATCTACCGCCTTGGATGTGCATGAAGACTCCATATATGTTCCTAACCGTTTTTATCCCGGGTCCGAACAATCCGAAGAGGAACATCGATGTGTATTTACAGCCTTTGATAGATGAGTTGAATCAGCTGTGGGAAGTCGGTGCCAACACGTACGATGTTTCTAGAAAGCAGAATTTTCAGATGAGGGCAGCACTTATGTGGACCATCAACGACTTTTCGGCCTATGGAATGTTATCGGGATGGAGCACCCATGGTCGTCTCTCATGTCCGTATTGCATGGACCATTCTCAGGCTTTCCGTTTGAAACACGGAGGCAAACCGTTCTTCTTCGATTGTCATCGATAATTTTTGCCGAAGGATCATCCGTACCGGAGGAATCGGAATACTTTTCGTGCGGGAGTTGTGGAGAAGGCCAATCCACCGCCAAGGTGGTCCGGATGCACGATATGGGAAGAGGTAAAAGATTTACCAAGTGCTATCCAAGAGCCTGCTAAGGGGTACAAGTGTGACGGATTTGGTCGCACCCATAACTGGACGAAGAGGAGTATATTCTGGGATCTGCCATATTAGAGCACCAATCTGATCAGACATAACCTTGATGCCATGCATATCGAGAAGAATATGTTTGATAACATAATTAATACTGTAATGGATGTAAAGGGGAAGACGAAAGATAATCCGAAGGCGAGGTTGGACTTAGAAGACATATGTAGACGTCCTGCATTGCATTTGATAGAGGAGGGGAATGGAAAGTTAAAGCAACCTAAGTCAGTTTTCTCACTGGATAAAGAGGATAAAGGTAGACTTTGTAGGTGGATTCAGGGTCTAAAGTTTCCAGATAGGTACGTGTCGAACTTGAAAAGATGCGTCGACCTCAAGGAGAACAAACTAGTAGGTATGAAGAGCCACGATTGTCACGTATTCATGGAGAGGTTAATTCCGATTGCATTTCGGAAATTCTTACCGCAGGTCGTTTGGGACCCATTGACAGAGCTGAGCATATTCTTCAGAGATCTTTGTTGTACTAAGTTGCTCGTCGATCGTCTAGAAAAGCAAGAGAGGGACATTGCGGTAACACTATGTAAGCTCGAGAAGGTGTTTCCTCCTGGATTCTTCGACTCTATGGAGCATTTGCCAATTCATCTTTCCTATGAGGCACGTGTTGGTGGTCCTGTCGGTTATCGGTGGATGTACCCCTTCGAGCGCCATCTGAATCACCTAAAGAGAAAGGTGAAAAATAAGGCACGGGTTGAAGGCTCTATTTGTGAAGCTTATGTTCTCGAGGAGATTACAAACTTTTGCTCGACGTATTTCAAACCGCATGTTGCTACTAATAGGACGAAAGCTCCCAGAAACGACGACGCATATCAGGAATCTAATGATGCAATACTCAAAGTATTCAATGCATCCGGAAAGCCCTCGGGAAAAATGAAGAAGAGATATTTGAATGACGATGAGCTAAGGGCTGCTCAATTGTATATATTACTCAATTACGACGAGGATGAAGTGGAGAAGCTAGAGGGGTAAGTAATTAATACGTCCACATTTACATAATCTCAATGTAATAGTATAAGATACTATTATGCTACTAATCAGCAGTTGCTTCATTATTTTTTAGCACATATAATGATGAGTTGAGGTCGGTTAGACCCTACATAACAGACGAAGAAGTAGAACAAGATATGAGATACCATTTTCCTTCTTGGTTGAGCGCATATGTAAGATGCTTGGTAATTACTTTTTATTTCTGCACTTGCAAAACAAATAACTTACTATCGCTACTTTGGTATTTAGGTTGATCGTCTAATATCACCCGAGACTGAATCTATTAGGACTCTAGCCAAGGGACCAATTACTGCCGTAAAAATATGGCCAAGTTTCTGTGTGAATGGGTTCAGGTTCAAGTCAACAAATGCTCCTATCAGAGACAGCTTTCTGGATCTTGATTCCACGAAAAACAGTGGTTTGTGTATCAAATCTTCAAACTACAAAGACGTCAATCCGGGCAATGATTTTTTTGGCATCTTACGAGAGATTGTGGAGTTGACATATAATTATGGCCCCAGAACCTGCTAATATCGTGCTATTCAGGTGTGAATGGTTCGATCCGATTCAAGATCAAGGTTAGAAAATTGACAAGCATGGCCTTGTGGATATAAACTACAAGCGTAGATATCAAGGCTACGAACCATTTGTCCTATCAAGTCAGGCTCAGCTCGTGTACTTCATAACTTATCCTAGACGGGGGACAGCGAGGTCAGATTGGTGGGCAGTATGCAAGACTAAAGCTAGAAATACCTTTGACATTGACGAAATAGCTTATCAGGAGGACGGAACCATGGAGACAGATGAGCATGTAGAGGAGGTCGTGCCGACGTTGTCCCAGCATCAGCAAGATCCTCCATGCGCACCACCGGAGGAGACGAGGACAGAGATTTGGGCCGACGGTACAAAGTAAGTCAATTAGATGGTTTAGTATATATTTGTGTTTCTCTTTATTCATCGTATATTGACTTTTTCAGTAATCTAAATTATTATCTCTGTATAAATATCGTCCATCGTCGGTTCAGAGACGCCTGGGCCAATTTCTAAGGAACAACTACGGTGGCCCTTGGATCAACTACTCTGAGGCTCCGGAGGAGAGGAAGGCGTTCTGGTTTGCGCACTTCCAGGTAAAAGTATATTAAATAAATCCTCTAATTTATGCATATTCGTGATGCTAACTTAATGAATTATTTATTGTAGCAAACGTATTTTTATCCTCCGCACCGGGCCGAGTTGATCGAGCGGCTCTTTCCTACCGTTGCCGCCAAGCTTATCCGAGATGCTCTGGATGACCAGAAGGCTCGTGATCGTGCTGGAAAACCGATCCAAGGTTGGATCACGCCTAAGCAGTGGACTGCAATGAGGGCTAGATTCGACGATCCGACCTACAAGGAAAGGTCTAAGAAGGCCAAGGCGGCTAGGCAGAATGCTGCCAAGTGGTGTGGTGGCTCGATTCCGATGACGGAACATTTTCGTCGTTTGGTATATTTTTTCTTTTAAAATATATTATTTTAATATAAGTACCATAAAATGGTACTTGAAAAAAATATTTAAGTATAGCCAGGTCGCTAAGGACGTCGCTAATGACGTCGCTAAGGACGTCGCTAATGACGTCGCTAATGACGTCGCTAAACGTCGTCAATTGCTGACATGGCAGTATAGCCAGGTCATTAAAGACGTCGGTGTAACATCGCGATAGACGTTGCTAATCAGCCACGTTTAGCGACTTTTCTAAACGTCGCTATTTAGTGACTTGGCATCGCAAAACGTCGCTAAATTTAGCGACACATTAAAGTCGCTAAAAAACGTCGGCATAGCGACGTTTAGCGACGTTTTTTGTTTTAGCGACTTGGTGTTTTTCGACTGCTTTAAAACGTCGCTAATTACGTCGCTAAACCTAATTAGCGACGATTTTTGGTTATTTAGCAACGTTTTTAGACGTCGCTAATTTGACTTTTTCTGGTAGTGTACTCAACGTGCGCAACGAATAATAAGTCCACCAAAAGTCCCCCAGTGGAATTTTCTCAATGGAAGCAAACAATCACGTTTATACTACCTCTAGCGTGCTTCCTTCTCCTTCCACAAAAATACTAGGGTCGTACCTAACCTCTCAGTATGGCTATTGATCAGCTCACGTCTACGTCACCTCTGAGTTATCATTCTCCTCCAGTAGGGTTTGTTATGTCCTTCGCACCTTTGAGCAAACCTTTCAGGTTGGCTATCGATCATCACGTCCACAATACCTCTTATATCGATCTCGGTCTAAACTTATCACATGTACTTAAATTTAAGTATGCCAATGGTGTTAAATATATCACAGTTTACAATTTATATATGTCATCAACCACAATTGTCATTTTGTCATTTCTCCCCCTTTGTCAATATATCATAGGAGAAAATAAAACTCCCCCGTAACAAGTGATTATGACAATTTTAAGAATAAAAAGACATATTAACCAGAGAAATGCATTGTTTAATAAAAAACAAGTATCAAGACTAGCTAATATCTAGATGCCAATAGCATAAAAGTTTTATGAAAGTTTAAGCAAATTTTTCTAGTACATTGAAATAAACATAATCCACATAGCCAAAAAAAACTATCACAAATCATCATCAGCAGCATCAGCAGGCGGGTGATCATCAAAATATGCTCCGGTAGGGTCAAAGTACTACTGAACAAATGGATCATCGATCTTATAGCCTGAGCGGAAAGGATCACGAGCTACTGGATGAGGTGTAGTAAGTATGACGACCCGTTGCGCTCAAGCGGACAACCGATTTAAACGGCGCAAGTGCAACGATCCGACCCACTTTGCTCAGCGAGAATACTCGTTTGAGGCAAAAGGGATTTTCAGACTTGGACCTTAAGGCCGTTGCAAAGACTTCACAAGAACGGTCAGAGGCGGCGCGGGGATGCGATTCGCTAAGCTGGCTTGGATCTCGGGTGACGGAATAAGGCGGCCAGAAGAGACGAGCAGTCGCGGTCGTGGCTCTAGCCGATAGGCTAGCAGTAAGCTTGGCTATAGCGAACCGCTTACCAAGCGCCTCACTTCGACTCACTTCGCTCGCCTCGCCTCATTCAAAGAAGGGCTTGCCTGAACTCTGATTCTGCTTCCCTTCAGTTCTGACCACTCTTCCACAACCCTAACCAGCAACGCTTCCTCGAAGGCGAAGTAAGCACCGTAGATAGATATAGTGTAAGCCAGCAAGGTCGATTATCGGAAGTGAAGTTGCGAAGCGCCGCAATCCTTTTTATAGAACGGGTCGTAAACTTTTTTTCTCGGAGAAGAAGCAATGACGGTATCTGAGGAATAAGCATCGGCTAACTCTGTGCCAGCAGCCGCGGTAAGACAGAGGATGCAAGCGTTATCCGGAATGATTGGGCGTAAAAACCCGCTAGTTCTTTTTATGAGGCACAAGCAGGGGAATTTATCCTGGAAGTGGAAGAACTACTAAAACTTCGCGAAACCCTTACAAAGGTTTATGTACAAAGAACGGGCAACCCTTTGTGGATTTTCTGGCTTGGACTTTCAAAGGCTCGCTCGGAGTATCGCTCAACTGAGGCGAATCATCGCTAATGTGGGTGGCTACGATGAACTTGTCTTTGCTTAGCCAGCACACTTAAAATATGGATGATACATGCTAGTCGCTAGGTGAATCATCCCCTGTATGCTAATAAAGAATACAACGCACCTAGTTAAAAAAATAATCCCAACTTGTATTGCTTGTTTTAGAACATGGAAATGAAACTTTCCTTATAAATAGACTCTCGCATGCTACCTTTGCCTTGTGCAACTAGACCCCGCTATACCTCGAGTAAATTGTTGTGTACTCTTCGTAGTGCACTGTTCACTCATTTACACTACACGTCCCCAGGCTAGGTCGCTTGGTATATCCCTTTACGGTTTTACTCCATGCTTTACCCTAGACCCGTGCCAATGTAAATGCTTAAGTTTCAAATATAAATGCATGCTTGCCTGCTTAGTGTAGTTTATACTCGTTGCCTCGTTTCAATGCTCGTCACATAATTATGCCACAATCAAGTAACACTATTCGTACTCGTGCATGCATCATGTTAGCCAGAAGACTATCAAATGGTCTTTCTGTGCAATATGAACCTGCAAGTATCTGGGACCGTTAGGTCGCCAAGGCAATCCCCGAACCAGGGGAATGCATCAAGGCAAATGGAACACTAATCGAGAATTATGTCAAGTTTACATCTGAATGAGAATTATGTCAAGCAAATCAAAATCACAACTCATGGAGCAATGCTCATTCTGAACAAAAATTATGGATTGTCTTGTCAAGATGTGAATTTGGAATGACCCAAGACTTGCATGTCACGGACAACTTGTTAACAAGTGGATCTTCGGATCCAGTTCCACGGATGGTCTCTGGGGCACCAGGGCCGATCCGATCCAGAATGAAACTTCTAGTTTAGTCTCTCCTGTTCTGGACATGATGGCTTGTAGCGCACCCTGTTCTTTCGTTGCATACCATCCTCGTCAATGACTATGTCCTTTATGGCTATGCCAGCGACCTCCAGTTCATATAGATAAGTCATCCTCACTTAGCGGCAATCCGCGTGTGAGTCATTGTATCGCATCCAGAAATTAGAAAACACCTGAACGATCTTGAGTATAACACACTTATACATATGGAACACTTGGAAATCTTATACGACACACCTGATAATCAGTGTAATCGTGCACCCGAAACATAACCTCGCACATGACACTCGTATTTGCTTATGTTATTGTCCCTTGATTTCACTATAAATGCATGTACTTGGTTTAACTTTGTTTTTCTTGGACAGGGAAGGACAAATGGTAAGTTGGTAAGTCTTGCCGTGTTCCTTTATATCGTACGACGTACTGCCACACGAGTTAGGCTTTACATCATTGCCATAAAACTGATCCTAAGGTAAGACTAGAAAGATAACTTAATAGATGGTGCACGGAACCTACATAACGTGTTTGGATTTGTCGAGCGGCCGAGTGTCACGTCCCAGTCCCAAAATATCGAGGGACTAGACACGTGGCAATGGTCAGCAGCACACACCGATGGGCAAACCTAATTTAATGGACCCATCAGGATGCACTTAAGCTGTAGTACAACAATAAGGGTCTAAATATACTAATCTCATCCACAGATATGAATACAACAATATCAGAATCATAAAGCAAGATCAATCTCAATAAAATATAAACTCGAGAAATAACCCGATAATGAGTCTGATACAATAGTCAAGATACAGAAATAAAGATAACCACAGCAAATACTGAGTATGATAAAGCACATACTCAGAAGATATCATCGGTGATCACTCGTCTACTGGATCTGTTACTGCTCCAGTTCTTGCTCCTGATAATGCTCCTGCTCCGTATACCTCGGGGTAGATCTCGTCTGCTATACCTGGGGACATAATCCGGATTCAGGTCCTCAGGGGACATAGCAAGGTACAAAATAACTCAAGCCAAAATAAATGCAGTACAATAATAAATAAAATAATAGGGTAAACTATATATCCATCTATGTGAAATGCAAGTTGAGAGCATCACTAGAACTCAGGCTGAGACCACTACAAGCTCTGTGTCTGGGAGCCTGTAGCAGTGATACTATGTAAGTTACTATATAATTTACTATGTAGTGACATATATATATAAAATCAGCCTGTAGCCTGTGTGTCTCTCCCCATCCAATGTAATCACACGTCTCATGTCCACGATGCCTCATGTCCATGTCACGTAAGATCATATCTAATGCAGCAAGTTATATAATATCTATGAATATAATATCTATGTCATAAATTATGCAACCTATACAGAATCACCTTGAATATTTCAGAAAGATTCTGTCACATGAATAGTGTCAAGTGTCCTGGGTATAACGTACTTGATAAGGCAAGTACGAGAATGTATAGGGTCTCGGTATCCATGTCTAGGTGACGTTACACAACTCCGCGTACGGTGTTGGCACCCGACTATTAATCGGACGCTAAGTAAAGTCACATGGTCCTAGGTTAACCATGTACAACAGATAAATAAGTCAAAGAAATATGTAACAAAACTGCAAGATTTGGCAAGGTATACTTGCCTGGGGTTTGAATACCAACAGCTGTCCTTATATCAGTGGATCCTGTAGGTACTCCTCCAAAAGTTGTAATAAATATCACCAACAGGTTTAGAAAATATTAAATAGCTAGAAACGCCTGTCCTTGAGTCCAATTTGGACACAAGGGCAAGAATCACAGTTTCTGGTCAAAGCGGGGTCCACATGTGGCCCGCTTCACACCGAAAAATATGCCAAGGATAACAGTCTCTAATTGGGATAAGTTATAGGTCAAATAAACTCTAAATGTCAATACGAACCCAACGACATGTCCAAATGTGGATTCCGATGGGCCGAACACAAATTTGCCCAAAAAGTCAATTATAGGGCCCGCCAATTGGCGACTTGGTCAACCATCTCAGAATTGCGTGAAAATTGGGTCACATGACCAGCGCGTTACCATGAGTCTAGTGGCACAAGTTTCGTGGCAATCTGATGAGCGTGCACAAAATGTGCGCGACTTTCACAAAAGTTGCGATACGGGATTTGTCCGCGGATACGAGCTGATTCCGGCGCACACACACGTCCGAATCAGTTTCCACGAACTCTCACGTGTCCGGTTACGCTGCGTGCACTTTTCAGTAAACTTGGTACAAGGCGGGGTGATCCCGTTTGGCGGGGCGTACTCCGTTTTACAACTTTTAGAAATCTGAGAAAAGTGGGATCGCGGGATTTTCTAACAAATTTAATTCTGTCTACAACAGTTAATAATCTAGGGTTATTTAACAGAAAATTAAACTAGGTCAAGTGGTCTACGCATACCAAAAAGAATCATCGAATTTGGATCTCTGTGGTGGGAGATACGAACTCTGAAACATGGGTGGTCACCGCAGTTTTCTGCGTTCCCAGAATTCGGTCTGTTTCCGCCAACTTTGGCACTGTTTTCGTCTATGGTTACACGTTGTTCGAGGTCTACTATCACACAGATATGGAAGGGGGTTAAGGGGTGAGCATACCGGTGAAGACGGGGTGGCGTTTGGTTGAGCGAGTCGACGGAAAACAACTCCGGAACATAGGTACCTCGCTGTGGGAATCTGCAGTGTGCGGGATCGCGGTTGTCGGGATTGGTTTGGACGGCCTGGCGGGGTTCTCCGGCTGCGGTGGCGGCACTCTCTAGGTCTAGATGGAAAGAGGAAGGGTTTGGATGTTCTAGGTTTAGGGTTTTATATATATATATATATATATATATATATATATATATATATATATATATATATATAGGGAGAGAGGGGGGGTTATTGCGGGTCTTGTGGTCTGTGGAATTTCTACAAAGGGTGGTGGGTTAGTTTGCTAGGAGTGGGGTGCTACTTGCGGGGGTGTGGTTAATTTGCTATTGGGAAGGAGCCAGTGGCTCACAAGGCTAGGATGGGCGGCTGTAGCATAGGAAGGGTTGGTTTAGTAATGGAATGGATGGGTTTGCTAAGTTATTAATGGTTATTAGTTTATTATTATTATTATTTTCTTTTCTTTTCTTTTCCTTTTTATAATACTTTTCCAATTAAAATATATATGCATATATATATATATATATATATATTTGTATATATATATATATATATATATATATATATATATATATATATATATATATATAAACTCATAAGAAAAATTCTAGATTATAATAATGCACACTATGAAGCTAGCAACTGCTCAAGGGGTCTCCTACATGAAATAAATTCCGAAAAATTCCTGATGGTCCCATAAATCCTCTAAGTGTACCAACGCCTAAAATAAAAATTATTAAAAAACTATTTCTACTAATTAGCCACTAATTACTACAATAAATTATAATTAATAAAAATAAAGTATATACGATTTCTAGGAATAGGAGTTTTATATTTATTTAACATCATTTAAAATTATTTAATCACAAAATACCTTAGTTTTAATCCCAAAAAATTACAGAAAATTGTGTAAAATTGCTTTAAAAATTTTGAAAAAAAATCAGGGGGTTTACAGCGAGAAGCCTCCCCACAAGTACATTCATGTATTGATAATCCACCAGATTGCTTGCAAGGTGCGGGAGAATCTAGTTCGGTGCGGATGCCTCCTTCGTGCGTACTAAGGCATGGAGTTTGCTCTGGAGCCTTGGAGCGATGCGTCCGAAACTGAAGCACATATACAGGACATGTAGTGCCCCGCTCCGCGCCGGCACTATGTATCAAGGTGAGTGGGCAGAACTTCGTTCTCTAATTCTTGCACGCCTTAATAATAACCTGAGTATTTTGAATGCTTGTTTGCTTAAAGAGAATGATAGAACCTGCCTTGCATGCTAATAAGAGAACTCACCTAGCTTGTCTATGAAACAAACATGTCTGCTTAACTAGAGTGCCTGAAACGCTTGTCTAAGAGTATGAGTTTGCATGAACATGTTCCACTATCGCCTGTGCTCCGAGAGAGCCATATCGTGTGCTTGAATGTGTTCAAAGATAAGGCGGCTAGTCCGCAACAAAGATATATGGTCTGATGGTTCGTCTTGTCTGCATCATAGAGTTTATTTGATAGTGTTTCAAGCATTCGTATTGGTCGAACAATGGCTATTGGTGGAGAGCTGAACCATGTGTTACGGCTGCTACAAAGATATTGAAAAACAACCATGTGTCATAACTGCCAATAGCATCAGATAAATGAGTCATTGGTTAGCTAGATCAACCGCTGCCGATCCTGAGTTACTCGGGGACCACACTGCATATAAGATAGTTCATTGTGTTGGCTTGGTAGAGGACCGCCCCTAAGTATGCATTTGTTCCTAGATGTGCAGTGTCCCTAGAGTCTTTGAGTATAACAAGACAAGACAAGACAAGCCGATCGTTCTGTTTCAGGGTTTGCGCAGCGTGTCTCGTGAGTTGCGGGTCCGCTACTATCGGATAGATTTAATCAGTTATGAAAAGATTGAGTCATTAATTTAAATCTGATATTTGTGGAATTTGAATTTAATTCATTCCAATCATATAGGATTTAAATTTAATCATGTGGGATTTGAATTTAATTCGAATCAATCATATGTGATTTAAATTTAATCCATTCCAATCTTGTGGGATATGAATTAAATTTATTCCAATCTTTTTTTTAATTGATGGACGATCAGGATTAGGCATTCCTCCCTATGCCTATAAATACTCTCTTCAAATCCCATTTGAGGACTTCTTCGAAAATTGGGAGAGGAAGAGAGTTGCTGCTGGAGCCATCATTAAAGTCCAGAAAGTTCGTGCGAGTCTAAGCAAGGAGGTGACATCGAGCATTTCAGAAGTTCTACGTGAACTTGCTGGTTCCTGGGAGCAGAATATGTGGGACGAATCTTGCTTTGAACAACGGTGATCTTCATCACCCCAACAAACAGATTTTCTTTTTCTTCTTTATGTTCTCTTCTGCTAGTTGTAATTTCGTTCTGTCCGTCTGCAACTGCGAGTGCAAGGAAGAACGTGAAGTTTATTTTTTCCGATTCCTTTGTAATCTTGAGAGCAAGTTGTAATCAGAATAATTATATAGTTCTTCGTGGAAATCGAGAATAGTCAAAGTGAAATTTTTTGTGTGAACCTCTGATCTCGATCACGCGTTCTTCGAGACTAGCAGTATGTAAAGGAACTGTTAAATAAATATAGAAACTGAAGTGGCATAAGTATGAAGCCAGTATAATTAAGAAATCAAGAAGAGCATCCATTCCTAACAAAAACAGTACCAAAAAGCTGTTAGGTTGTATTGAGAGGTAATAGAATGAATGTTGCTACAAGAACAAATGTAATACTGTAATTTAATATCGCAGAGTAAATATTCCAACTATTTTATTTCATCCATATGGAGAGAATTAAATGTTGCTACAAGAACAAATGTAGTACTGTAATTGCTAGGATATTTGCCAAAGGAGTACCTCAAATAGTTACTAATATGCTGGATGAAATCGGTAACTTTCAGTATGATTAACTATGTAATATGCAACAATTACTAAACAATGTTTTTCATAAACTTTGGCACGCTCCTGGTGATTGATTGAAAAAAAAAAAAAAAAAATGTTAGATGTTTTACGAGCAAGCCCATCTAAAAAGGCCTATAACTAAATAAGAGGGAAAGGATTCGCAAACATTTTAATAGAGAGTCACCTATACTGATCAAAAGACCATTTATGTTTCTAATAGAGTGGCTTTAACCTCGAGGGGGAATTCTCATGAAAGTAAGGACTGAATTAAATTCAATTATCTACACGTCATGATTCCACTTCTTATTCGATGTTGGATTAAATTATCAACTCTATTGTCACCACTTTTGAACGTTCAAGCAGAAATGAGAAATAATCCAACCGTAACTTCAGATTTTTACTCTGCAAACAACTGGTAAGTGTCTTAGCATATTGTGGAGAGTGGCTCAAAAGTGGCAAAGTATCTGCAGCTGCTGCTTAATTGGATCAAACTCCTAACTAATCTCTCTTAGTTGGGATATGTACGAATATGATCGAAGCAAAAGCCCAACCCACGAAGCTATCAATGCATATCCAATCAACGGAGAGAGCAGAGCAGGCCCGGGCTAAAGGAGTGAGAAATAGAAAGGCAAAAATGGCCCAAAGTCAGCATAGATTCTGCGGAGAATTCGTGTCTGGATGCAGTTGTGGATGACACTAAGGAGCATAGAAACTGAAAACCCGTGCCGTCTCTAGGTCGTGTCATATAGGTATCGGAAACATCACAGAGTCTCCTGAACATACTAAGACACTCCAAAATCAATGGTTTGTTTTTGTCACCGTGTCCTTATTGTCGTATTTATGACCATGCTGACATAGGCAGTCGGTGCAAACGTAGCCAGCTGGCAGTAGATTTGAAGCAACGATCCATGTGGGGCCCTTTTGTACTTCTGATGAACTTGTTGTTCATTAACGAAAATTGACCAAAATTAAATTAATCCGATTCGGAATAGACACATAGATGATAGAGGATAGGATAGGATAGATGGAGGATAGCTGTGTTCTGCTGCGAGGAGGACCACCGAACAGCTGGTCATGGCACATGACAGGATGTTCATCCTGTCGTGGTGGTCGGTCTCTGACACGGAGCTTTCAGATCTCCAGCTAGCTAGCTCATGCAGCGCAAGCAAGCCGTACCAGTTCCTAATCATCCAGCAGCATTGATGCATGCATGCATGAGATTTCTGACAGTCAGCAACGAATTCTTCGGCTGTTTATTGCCAAACCGTACCAGTTATGGGACGGACAGTACATACACAGATAATAGATCCTTTGCTAGCCGTGTCCCACACACTACTAGCTAGCTATTTAAGCTGTTGATTCCTTTACAGGAGAAGCTATTAGTCGGGACCATTCTCAATAATTTCATACTGCAGACAAAATTTCGACATTCCTATATAGATTTTACATTCATTCTCGGATTCGTAAGCCGAGATTGCCAGATATTAGATCACCGTAGGTCACAAAGATGGATTCCAATATGTGATACGAAGACGGTCACAGAATGATCCTTAGCAGAGGCGGACAATTTGAATTTTTTTTTTTTTTTTTTTTGAATCTGCGGTATCAAGTTGGGGGAGGATAGGATTGTATTCGGGTGGGCCTCGAGTCAAACAAAAAATCTGAAACGAGAATGAGGCAGCAGCCGCATTATCACATGGTTGTGCCGTAAGATTTTAATTTTTTTTCTAAACATGTGGCCAGTGGCTGTGGCCCCATACGTTTTCAAGTTCCAACTCCTCCAAAGCAACAACAAGTCATTCCTTTTCTTTGTCTCTTCTCTGCTTCTTTCTTTTTGTTTGTTCCGCCTCTTATTTCATTTTTCTACCACAGGCTCCAAAAAAAAAAAAAAAATTATAAAGAGGAGCTGCTGGAAAAGCTGTCGGAAGAGTGGAGGAAAGAGTTCATCGGAGTTGCTGTTGGAAGGAAAACAACATCTGCAAAGGTAAATTTTAAATTAAATTAGGTAAAAATCAATTTAGGTCAAATTTTTTTTAATCAAAATCATGTTTCTGTTTAGAGATGATAGATTTATATTTCTGTAATGTGAATTAAATTTGTGAATTTGTGAAGTTTTTAATTAAAAATTATGTCTATATTTGTATTTGTAGAATTGATTTGTGGAATTTGAAGTCTGAAAATGGAAAGATTTTTTAAATGAAAATTATCACATGAAAGTGCAACTAGAAACTCAGGGGAGGGTGCATCTAATAGTGCTCAACAACATTTTTGTTCGACTTCAGTTAGTAAAGAAATTGTTGATTTGAATAGCCTTCCTTCAGATCCGGCAGAAAGGAAAAAAATTTCTGAATATCACCCAAATCTAGTTGATGAAATTAGAAGAGCTTACTTGCTAAAGGGGCCTCGTTAACCCCGTGGTCGTGATTTTTTCAAGAAAATGATTGGAAATAAATGGTGTTGATTTGGTTTGATCAATTTGTTAATTGGCTAGAGTATATTGTAAAAGAAGACAAAGCGTATTGTTTGTTTTGTTATTTGTTTAGGGATCAATTTGGTGGTAGTGGGGCATTTGTAGTTGGTGCTTTTTCTGCTTGGAATAAAATAGAAATGTTAGATTCTCATGTTGGTTTGGTTAATAGTGCTCATAATTTGTCATTGAAGAGATGTGAAAATCTAATGAGACAAGAGCAATCCATAGCAGTTGTTCTTCATAGACAATCAGATATTGTATAAAATGAATATAGGATTCCTGAGTATAACGAAGCCACCAAGATGAAGGAGATTACAAAATGACAGAAAAGACTCCAAGGGTAGAGGAGAATACAAAGTGACTTGTGAAACTTGCAATAATGAAAGCTAAACTGAAATATTTTCTTGTTGGTATTTTCCACTTTGTTTTGGGAGTTTTAGTCCCACATTGGAAAACCACCAATGTGTATATCTTAATATATAGCTTTGCTTTATATTGGTATATGTACATGGGATGGTGGCCCATGTGGATTGACTTTCCTAGAGGGATTAAGTGTGAACCCTTTTATGATAATCTTTATTTTGTCACCACCTTTGGAAGTTTCCCTTAAGAGCTAAGCCCTGAAGGGGCCTAGCGACTCGGGCTCAAGGGCACAAAGTGACGCTTTGTTGGCGCACTTTGCACTTAGCACGTCAGCATCGTCGCATGGCACTGAGGTATGCGTCCAGGAGCTATGCGGCCAGGCGCTATGCTGTCAGCGAGTTAGCATGAGCGAGTCGATTATGGAGGAGAAATGATATGTTGTTGACGGCGCATGGTTATTCGTGTCTTCCGGAACATGCGTCTCATGCGGCGCGGGGGTGTCTGTCCACAGTGGCTGCTGCTTTCGGCGCTTAACGACGTTTAGCGGCGCTACTCTGTACAGCATGAGCGACGACGGCTACATATGCGGCTCCGGCTACGCATGCTGCTTGGTGTCTGGTCGGTTGTCGCATATGGGAAATGGCCTTTCTCAGGCCGCATATGTGCCGATTTTCTTTATATGTAGAGGAGCTTCACTCTCATTTGAGTTATTGAAAAAAATCGAGAGCGCCAGTAGGATATACGGCAGCAGCGAGCATCCTTCCATAAAGTATCTTCCGAGTGATCCGAAGGTGACCAAGAACGTTCTAGAAATTCTCGTATGAACTTGCTGGATCCTGGGGGCAGTTCATAGTTTAGCGCAAATCATTCCTTGAGCACTGGTGGTTTTGATCACCCCAGCTAAGAGTTTCCTTCTTTATTTTTCTGTTCTTGTTCCCATTCCTTCTCGTTGTAGCGTCTGCGAACATAAAGAGAAGAACGGTTTTCTGATTGTCGTTGTATTTATAGTTCCTTTGATTTGTCTGTTTGTAACATGTTCCTGGTTTAGTGCTTCTGTGGGGTTGTGTGTCACTGTAGAGAAATTCTTGAGTAGATCTCAGTACACCAACCTTTGTAGAAATGAACCCTTGTATGAGTCTCTACTTTGTGATCCTCCTCTACTTTGATTTGACTTCGGGACTAACAATCGCAAGGCAAGATCCGAGTTAGAATGGACAATCGCTCAAACATTTTCGATACTAGCTTTCACAAGCTTGAGAAGTTTGATCGCGAACACTACAACATTTGGAAGAAAAATATCTCCTTGAATCTTCAACTTGTCAATGTTGCTTATGTGTTGGTTGATTCTGAACCTACCATTCCCAAATATGGAGGAGAGATTATCGTTGGCATGGCGAAGGATGCACACTCCAAGTGAAAGAAAGACAACGACCTCTGCAGGTTGTTGATTCTCAATGCTATGGACGACTCGATGACAGAGTCCTACAACAAGAAGGAGAAGACAAGAGATATCTGAGAATCTCTTGAGAAACACTATAAAACTGACAAAAAAATGCTTAAAATCTATCTCGTCGAGAAATTCTTCACTCTACAATTTGAGGACGAAAGGTGATGTTACCACAAGTCAAGGAACTTCTGAAGATGCAGCAGAAACTGGAGGAAGATGGCATAAAATAGGAAGACAAGTTTATGGTGGGGGCTGTCGTCACCAAGCTTCCTCCATGCTGGATCAAGTTCAAGACTGACATGTACCGTAAAAATATAAAGATCCAACTTGAAGATATTCTTCACTGGATTCACATTGAAGATGAAGCCAGGGGGCAACTGAATTTGGACTCCTTGTCCAAAAAATTGGATAAGGCCAACATGGTACATGATAGTGACTCTAAAGGGAAGCATAAATTTTCCTACAAGAAGAAAAAGAAGGACTTCAACCAGCTCAAGGTGAAGTTGGCTCAATTCAAGCCAAAGCCAAAGACTAATGTGACATGCTACAACTGTGGCAAGAAGGGTCACTACAAGAGCGACTACAGGTCAAAGCCTAAACTGAAAGAGCAAGGTGAGCTTAACCCAGTTGATATGATTGTGCAGGTTGAGTCACATGGCATGGAGACTGACTGGTGGGTGGACACTGGTGCATCTTGTCACGTGTTCTCTAAGAAGGAGCTGTTCGCCAAGTGCGAGCCTACCTCTGAGAAAGTCTCAATAGCGGATAAGTCTCAAGTTACAGTACTGGGGATCGGGATGGTAGTGCTGAAGCTGACCTTTAGAAAGTCACTTATACAGGAAAATATGAAGCACGTACCAATGATCGCCAATAATCTATTTTTTGGGAGTCTGATGTACAAGACGGGCCTGAGGATGGATATCAATGACTGTCAGATAGTGATATCCTACAAGGGAACATACTTCGAAAAAGCTGCAGCTTGTAACTCCTTCTGTTTGTATCAATGCAGTCTCTACTTCTGGTTATTCTCTTGAGTTGTGGCATAATAGACAAGGACATGTATACTGTAAACGCATTAACAAGATGTCTAGTCTAGGTCTTATCTCCAAATATGAGGATAAGAAGGTGGAGAAATGTGAAGTCTGTACGCAGACTAAGATCTTTAGGAAGCTGTTCAGAAGGGTGAACCGAAGCACATATCTTCGGGAGTTGGTACACTCAGATATCTGTGACTTCAAGCAATTCTCCACAAATGCCGGAATGAAGTATTTCATCACTTTCATTGACGATTTTTCGAAGTACGCATTCGTATATATTTTTAAGTCGAAAGATGAAGCGTTCGAGAAGTTTAAGGACTTCAAGGTTGAAGTAGAACATTAAACTGGTCAATAACTCAAAAGACTCAGAAGTGATCGAGGCAGAGAGTATCGTTCATTGTAATTCGCATCGTTCTGCAAAGAACATAAAATTATTAACGAAACGAATGCTCCGTATTCTCCTCAATCTAATGGTGTAGAAGAAAGAAAGAATATTACTCTGACAGAGATGATGAACTCTATGTTGTTGACAACATGACTTCCAAAGTGCTTCTGGCGAGAAGCAGCGCTCACGTCTCCTTTATTCTGAATAAAGTGGCATTCACAACATCAGACATTACTCCTCATGAACTCTGGTTCAAGTTCAGGCCCAACTTGAATGTCATTCGAATATAAGGGTGTCTGGCATATATGAAGCTTCCAGACCTCAAGACTCAGAAGCTGGGAACGAGAACTACGAAGACCATTTTTTTTGGGCTATGCTGATATGAGTGATGCTCAGAGGTTCCTTGATATCGATTCTAATCATATCATAGAATCAACGTGGAATTCTTTAAAGACAAGTTTGCTAGGCACAAGAATATTATTCTCGTGGATGTCCCGAAGAATACTGCTAGCACCGACGAGGCAAGTACCTCTCAAAGATAAGTTGTCCAAGAAAAAGTTGTCATTGATGAGACAATATTTGAACCAGAACCTGTCATGCCCAAGTACCAAAATGCCGAGGGACTAGCCACATGGCAAAGGCCAGCACCACAACTCTAATGGACAAACCCAATTTAATGGACCCATTAGAGTGCACTTAAACTGTAATAATATATACAAAGGTCTAAAACACCAGTCATAGCTCATAAATCTAATCTCATCCACAAATAAGAATAAAAATCACAAGGGATAGTCCAGTCACAATAATAATAAAATAAAATTGTCTATCAACAAGTGCAGCAAAGAAATATCGCGGGAAAAATCCATCATCAAAATAATAAAAAGAGAAATATCCAAGTACAACTGTCCAGTAGTCACTAAGCCAAGTCCAATGTCCAAGAATCACTAAGCATAAATAAATAGAGATAATAACTGCACACTCAAGAGAAGTCCTCCAGCACAACCTCGTCCTCTAGTGCAAGTACTGCTCCAATGTCAGCTCTTGGCCCGTAAACCTCGGGGTAACTCTCATCGTCAATACCTGGGGACATAATCCGGATTCAGGTCCTCAGGCGACATAGCAAGGTACAATAAACACTCAAGCCAAAAGAAAAGCAGTACAGTAAAAACAGATCCTCAAGGACAAGCTACGTAACCAACTAAGTGAAATATAAATGAGAGCATCACTCATACTCAGGCTGAAACCACTATAGGCTTTGTGTTGAAGAACCCATAACGGCAAGTAGTATCTCGAAGATCCAGTACATGTGCCAAAGCTCTCATTTGTATTTTAGTGAAAAGCAACCATGAGTCACAGCTGCTAATAACATCAGATAAAAGAGTCATTAATTAGCTGGATTATCGCTACTGATCATGAGTTTCTCGGGGACCGACATCTTATAGATAGTTTATCTTGTTTGCTTGATAGAAGGATAGTTCTTAGATGGTGCATTGTCCCTAGAGTCTTTGAGTATAGCTCATGAGAGACGCTGCGCACACCCTGATAGTAGAATAATCGGCTTGTCTTGTGTGCTTGAATGAAATCGAACATGAACTCTATTTTTCAAAGATGTTTCCAAAAGAAGTAATATGACTCTACTCCTGTATTGCATGTAACGAACCTAGGAAAAACTAGAAAGATTACTAGTAATATAATATTTTATAACATAATTACTTAGTGTTAGTTTTAGTGAATGTTATTTATGTTCGTTGATTTTTTACTCACTAATACTTTCTCTAAAGTGCTGATCCACCAACAGTTTGCTTGTTCGCAGGTGCTGGATCGTCCGAGGAAGCGATAATCGTGCCTCATCCCCAGGACCCAAAAATCTGGTGTCGATGCCTTGAGCCATATCAAGATATTTTGAGCTGCTTTTGTATAGAGGGACATAATGTATGGAACGATGCCATTGTATTCATAGAACCTTGTGCCTTAAGCTTTGCCCCAAATACTCAGATGGATTATTGTTTGTAATACTGTCCCTCCGCTGTGTACTCGATCGGTTCGATGATAGCCATAACTTTAACGATGTTGCCTTGTGCGAGCGAAACCCCAGGCTTACACGACATCATGCCTCGATGGAAAATGACATACGCCTCGCGGGAGCACCGCGGCACGGTAATTTGCGTCCGACGGGGGCGTTGTCGGGACCTTCGGGATCGGGGCATGACAACCAGTTAATCCATGCGTCCAGTGAGTCCTTGCGGCCAGTGGGTGCATTCGACCAATGAGTCCATGCGGCCAATGGGTGCATGCGGCCAATGAGTCCATGCGGCCATCAAGTGTGAGTATTGTCCAATATATCGCGTATCGCGAATACGATAACTCATGAAAAGCTCGTACTCGTGACTCATCATTTTAGGGAGTTCTCAAGTGTGAGTATTGGGCTACCGGCTACCCCGATCTCTAAGGGCCCCATGCAGCATGGACAACCCTGCTAGGAAAGTGCTCCATGACTGACCAAGTTTACGCGTGCTACGGCACTTACAAGACAAGTTTATATACAAGTTTATGTTACAAGACAAGTTTATGTTTATAAAGCAAGTTTATGATAGCAAGTTTGAGTTTATGCTTATGAGTTCAATTTTTGTTTATGACAAGTAACAAGTTATGTTATTATATGGTTGAATGTGCATTTAAGTTTACTAGACAAGCGTACCCTTGGCCATCCAGGTTAACTGCAGTGTCGGTGGTAGCAATATTCTTAAAACATGCATGTAGAATTAATGTCTGTGATAACCCTAGCTAATTAATCGTAGCAAGCTGTAAAGTTGTTTGGTCGTACGATGAATGATATTACTTTTATTATAGATCGCTGTTCTAGTTTTATATATTTTCTCTCGGCACATGGTTAGGGTACTAAGTTCTGTTCGGGTGAAGGTCTGCAACCCCGGTCCTTATTTGGTTTATGGGTTGTGGTCCCAATCCAGAGTAGTTCCTATGCTCTCTTGCCGCTCGTCGCCTTACTTTTATTTTTTGCATTTGTATCAGTTCTTCCAGTATTATTCTTGAGACAAGTACATTGGTACCGTACTAGTCTCGATCTGCATTTATTTCTTATATGTCTCTTTCTGCTTATGTTATGATGAGTTTGGTCTATCACCTCGAGCTCCTTTGTGGTACTTGTTGATTGGGGTTCTGACCCCACTTGTTTTGCATGGCCAGGTTACCCCGAAGAGAACCAGGATCTACTGCACTTTCAGCAAGATGGCTCACACTCGTAGGACTACGGCCGAAACTCGCGAGTGGGTTTCCTTCTTTCACCCCTCGTCTTGATTACTTCTTTTTGTGGTGTTTATCAAGGGGCAGAGTTAGCTCCTTATATTTTTGAGACTTCGGCCAACATGATGTATATATTAGACCATGGTTGGTATATTTGATCATGTATTATTAAACTCTGCTATTGCAGCATTTTGTATTCACTAGCTTCATGATCATATGTGATATATAATTTGGGATGCCTCTTTACTTTCATGTATGACATACTCTTGTACTTATGTTGTTGGATTGAGATAATATGATTTGTCGGCCTTAGGAATGACGTCATAGCATTATAGAGTTTACCCATCTGTCTTTTAGACAACCTTAACACATTGCGGCTTACTTCGGTATTCTGTAAGGTGCGGTTGGCCATGTCAGTCCCCGTATTTATCCAGTATTCTGGGAGAGGAGTGTGACAATGCGTCCTGGAGATATGCGGCTTGGAGCTATGTGGCCAGGGGCTATGCGGCCAGGGGCTATACGGCCAGGGGCTATGTGGCCTGGAGCTATGCGGCCAGGAGCTATGCAGCCAGGAGCTATGCAGCCAGCGAGTTAGCATGAGCAAGTCGAGTATGGAGGAGAAAGGATCTGCTGTTGATGGCACATGCGATGCATGGTTGCCTTCCGGAATATGCGGTGCGGGGGTGTCTCTGTACAGTGGCTGCTGCTTTCGGCGCTTGGCGGCATTTGACGGCGCTACTCTGTGCAGTGTGACTGACGGTGGCGGCGACAACGCATGCAACTCCGGCTACGCATGTGGCTTGGTGTCTGGTCGATTAGCGCATATGCGGCATGGGATTTCTCAGGCCGCATATGTGCTGATTTCCTCTATATATAGAGGAGCTTCTCTTTCATTTGAGTTATTGAAAAAAATTGAGAGCACCAGTAGGACATACGGCATCTGTGATCATCCTTCCACAAAGTGTCTTTCGAGTGATCCGAAGGTGACCAAGAGAGTTCCAGAAGTTCTCGTGTGAACTTGCTGGATCTTGGGGGCAGTTCTTTGTTTAGCGCAAATCTTGCCTTGAGCACTGGTGGTTTTGATCACCCCAGCTAAGAGTTCCCTTCTTTATTTTTCTATTCTTGTTCCTGTTCCTTCTCGTTGTAGCGTCTACGAACGTAAAGAGAAGAACAATTTTCTGATTCTTGTTGTAATTGTATTTTCTTTGGGTTGTCTGTTTGTAAAATGTTCCTGGTTTAGTGCTTCTGTGGGGTTGTGTGTCACTGTAGAGAAACTCTTATGCGGATCTCAGTGCACCAACCTT
The DNA here is from genome assembly GCA_036927795.1 of Iris macrosiphon. Lineage (NCBI taxonomy): Eukaryota > Viridiplantae > Streptophyta > Magnoliopsida > Asparagales > Iridaceae > Iris > Iris macrosiphon. The sequence continues at coordinate 171,771,740 of JAYESA010000014.1, read as the reverse complement.
TGTAAAATTCAAGGAATGAGTTCCTGAAACGCTTTAAGTCACTTTCGAAATGAACTGGTCGAAGTCCACTTCATGTCTTTCGCGCAGGGAATCGTCTTTGCAGATAATCTGCGCAGAGGATGGTTAGGTTGAATGTGGAGCCCTCTCCCTTTTTTCAATCTATCGGAAGAACATAGAATGGGAGAGCTCACATATTTATAGGAGAGATCTTCACCAACCCCTATGCAGCCTCATGCCCCCATGACCCATCAAATCAGTCAGTATGCGCGGTCTGCGCTGACACCAGCAGACTCTGTACCGAAAGTGCCATGCCCCAGGGCGGCATATGCAATCGCACAGACTGCGCTGATAGCGAAAGTAGCTGTGAGGCACACGCAACCTAGCTGACTGTGCTGACAGCGCCACACGACACAAGTAGTCGTGCAGTCTGCGCTGACAGGAACAGCCGACTGTGCGACGCAAGCAGCCAAGATCATACACAGAGAGCCTAGACGTCTCGCACGCACCACCAAAGCACCATTTTCCAGAATCAGACTTGGTAAGCTTCCTAAAAGATATGAGAAAAATAAAAATTATTCCTTGGAGGATGAAACTTAGACCCTTTAGAAAAACACTCCTACATCGCCCACCATATTTCATGTACATATGTCAATATTAAGCAAAGCTATATATTGAGATACATACATGGTGATTTTTTCAATGTAGACTAAAATTCCCAACGGCTAAAAGCTAAAACCTCAACAGATCACAAGACCAATCACCCCAACAAGAATATGAACAAAGACATTGGGCATTAACCTTGGAAATATATCTGTTTCCTTTACTTAAAATTACTATGCATCTGTTACTACAGAGCACCCACACACAATTGACGATCGTCATTACAATAATGCATGTACTGCAAGTTAGAGAGAGAGAGAGAGAGAGAGAGAGAGAGAAGAAAGACATTCACTCCTAAGATGGTACAGATAGAAACAGGAACAACAACAGAGTGGCTAGTAGACAGTAAGAGCGATCTTAATCGAGCTCTAGGCATTGACGAAGATCGAATCAGCAACGCTTCCGCGCCAGCTCCATAGACGAGGTTACAATGGAAGCAGGGGGAGGTTGAGAAAATGGCAGGGGAATGGTGTAACTGGCACTGTAACATAAAGAGAAACAAGAAATTTCTGTAAAACTGTCAAATAGGACAGACTTTCTCTTCCTTCGTCGTCTGACTTTTTTGAGGAAGAAGAGTAAGATCATCAGCACTGTCTGCCCCTTTGGCAGGAAAGGTATCCGGCACCGGAAGTGATGGAGCCGATCATGGACGACGACTTGGCACCGAGGCTGGATGCTCTGGAGTAGCTGGCGGATGCCCCAGCTCCCGACGGTGTGAAGTAGGCGCCATTCAGGAGGAGGTCACCTTCAGACCTCCAGTTCCAGCTTCTCCAAACGCTGTCTGCGGTTTCCACCCTCTTCGTAACCTGTCGCATGCCAAGTGAAACAAGCAAGTATGAGAAACTATGTGATATGCACAATGTTGGGTGTGTCCTAGTGCATTTGGATTGTGTCCGATACTTGTCTGACACGATACGGACCCACATTTTTGGAGTGTCCGTATCTCCTGATATGGTGAAGAATCCAAGAATAAACTGAATTACCTCTTTGGCCCAGGGGTTCGCAGGAGCAAGGTACCTATTCCCCTGGCTGTTGATGGTCGGCTCAGCGCTACCGCCAATAGCATACATCTCCCAGTGAGTGTAGTCATTGTTAACCACATGGAAGTAGCCATGGCGGCACCTAGATTTTGTACATTACAGAACAAATTATCACAACTGGCAATAGAGTTAACTGTTTCAATAATTCCGTAAACCTTTTAGGATTTTGTTAACACATTTTAAGTGAAATGTGCATTGATCGATAAATGTGCTGGTAAGAGTATCCATGAAATATATACCTAGGCATCCTCTGAATTAGGCCTTCTCCGAAATGGTTAAAAGCGATGGTAACTTGCATAGCCTTGTCCCTCGTGTACGAATCACTGTGGCCCAAGAGCATCACCTGCAGCAGCAATTTTGTCGATGTTAATGTTGAGTTTAGTCTTCATTAACCCATGATGGTTGTATTTGTGTACCTCATTGTGGTGGGTGAAGTAATTGTTAGAGATGGTGATGGCAGTGGATCCCATGATGGCATCGATTAGTCCATCAGCACAGTTGGAAAGAGAGCAATGGTCCACCCAGATGTGGCTAGAGCCGAAGATGGACACCCCATCCCCGTCAGCTATGGTCCTCCAGCCGTAGTGGGACGGTGAGCTCCGGACCATCGCGTTGCCGGTGGGCTTGCAGTCATGGATGTTGAGGTTCTCTATGATGACGTTCGTGATGAACTGGATGGTGAGGCATGCCCCGTTCGCAATGTGCACGTTCCTGCCGCGGCCATCGATGGTCTTGAAGCTGTTCATGATGAGCTCCTGCTTGAGGGTGATGACCATGTCGCGCTTGAACACGATCCAGAGGGGCTGGTCCTGGATCACGGCATGGCGGAGGGTGCCGGGGCGGGGGTTCACGGGGTCATCGTCACCAGCATCCGTCACTATGTAGTACCTGCCATCACGGCCACCTATGGCGTTGCGTCCGAAACCGATGCCACAGTCGGCAAGGCGCTTGCGGTGGAGCTGCCACTCCGGGTCGCAGCGCCAGCAGTCATCGATTGGATTGCCCGTTCCGCAGGAGAGGTAGCCAAGGGAACGGCGGGCTGTGTGGTTGTTAATTGACCTGATCCGAAGCAAAGTTAACAGGAGTTCATCATTTTAATTGCAAGAACTATGCACTTGTCGACAAATTAGACTTTCTGAACATGGTTCTCATAGCTCAAAGAACAACTAGTAGATGAGCTTGAATGTATTATTCCTCAAGAACTTCTGTAAGAATGCACATTGTAATTTTGATTGTAGTTATGTTTGTTTCCTCAAGGAGCAAATTACACTAGAATTGAACTTGAATGAAATGCATAATACAGTCTGATAGATTTGTAGCTCGAAAGTAACGAAATTTGGATCAACTTAAGTGGCTTTTGTATAAGCCTTTAGTATCTATATTACTCCAACACATCTTGATAAAATACACTTGCTTGCATAAGTATAAGACAAGATTTATCATGGTGATACTTGGAGTAGAAGAAACTAAAGGTCAAATAAAACAGAAGAAGTCCATCAAAAGTTTGTTCTCTTGGTATCTCCATCATGTGTCCAGACAAACACCACATGGCCTAATCAATTCCAAGGTTACCAAACCCAACAATAAGGAAATAGGAGTGGCATTCCACAAAGTGATTGGTAGCAACTAGCTACAAGTCCAGTACTGTTGGAGGGATAACAAACTCATTTCACATTCATGAGAGGTTTGGACAAAAGTGCAGAAAGAACGTGACAAGAGGAGAGAACATGGGAGGAGACCATGGCCATTAAATGCACGAACCGGCAAGTGATGGACGAGCTGGGGAGGGAGGGAAGTAAGTAAAGGAAGAAGAATCCAATTGCCATTGCCCAAAATACACGTGAAAATTGAATGCAACATAACCGACCAGATTCTTGCCATAGCTAGAGTACACAAGAAGAAGACTGACAATTTACTCTAGTGTTTTAAAAACCGAACTGGAGATCCACACGAATAATACACTGGGACGGATCAAATCGGTTCAACCAGTGGTTTAATCACTGGGTAACCTTAAGTGACCCAAGTTCAATCCAGCACTTTGATTTTATAAAAATATTCATTTATAATCAGCTTTTAAGAAAATTGTGGGTCAATACTGACACGGTCCAAAAAAGTTATCGGTTCACGGGTCAATCGGTTGAACCAGCCGGTCCGATACGATCTGGTCCGTTTTTAATACACTGATTCACTCTTCTAGTTCCTTTTGCAATTCCAAAAAATCTTATTTATTATGCTACTAAGGATCTGTTTGACAATTATGGGGGTAGCGGTTATGAGTTATTTTTAGAGTACCGATTATTAACGATTATGAGAGGTCGATTTTGAGTGGTTTTAAGTAGCGGCTTTTAAACCAATCCAATTCATGCTTGGTAACAAACGGTTTTGAAAGACTTTTACAAGAATAAACGAAATAAAATAGTTCAAAATCCACCGGTTTAGGGTGTTTATAAAGTCATCCAAAATTATATTACACCGATTTTGGAGGACTTTTGAACCGACCAAAACCAATGCCTTATAAAAATTACTAAACTTAAATTTTCATAAACGGTTGGTTCAAAAATACCACAATATCGATGAAAACACAGTTACCAAATAGACCCTAAATAAGGACGAAACCAGAAACTCAAATGGATTGGAATAGACTCATATAAAAAAATAATAAATAAATAAATTCTGCCATTGCCACTTGATACTTAACTACTGTCTACCCATAGTCAACAATTGAGCAAATGCCCATCCACAATCCCAAAAAACTAAATAAGCTCTACTCTATTCCCTTCTACGGACTACTTTAATTCCAGTTTTTAGTGGAATGTATACCTATTTCATTCGTCTGTTTTATGTTATTTTTAAATGATTAAAAATTATAAATGTCAAATGTTCAATAAGATCCACTAATTGATATTTCATCCGAGATGTATGAAGTATTAAAAAAAATAGGTAAAATAAAACTGGAGTAAGTTGGAAGAGTATCAATCAAGGATAGACCATGAATCAACATGTAACACAACAAACTACTCCTCCAGTGGCAAACAAATGAATTTACAACAACAACAACAACAACAACAACAACAAGATACATGCTAATTAAACTATGGATATTAATTTTCTTTTTTTTATTAAAAGGGACAAAAGCGAAAGAAATTGGGACTTACATATGGACCTCGGAAGCAACGAGCTCCGGATCGTCGACCGCGCCCACTACAGACGCGCGCCCAAACCTGCGCGCCCCGATACCAATGAAAAAACATTAGTAAATTACCACAATAGCCCTGACTCATAATTAAAGCCGATTATATTGAGATACGAGATGATGACAAAATAAAACAACAAATATAAAAGGTTAAAAGTGCAGTCTGTGTAGAAGCAGGAGTGAGCACTCCTGCAAAAATCTCATCTCGGAAAACGTGATTTTTAAATGCTCTATATGCAAAAGATGATTTTGACCATCTATTTTGACTGCAATGACCGAAACACCCCTTAAAAAAAGAAGTGATTGGATTGGCGCAAATGTAATTCTGATTAAAAATCGGTTATTTTGTTTACTCGAACAAAGCAAAAGGGAATATATCGAGACAACGGACATTACGGATCCAGATCTGTACAATAACGTATCGTATCAGATCCAATAAAAAGAACAGGTGTACGGTCCAGATCTAAGAAAGAGACGGCACAGATCCTCTGTAAGTGAAAGGAAAAAGTGTTGAGGAGCTCACTCCTCTGCCATGGAAGTGGAGGAAGAAGAAGAAGAAGAAGAGGAAGCTTCGTTGGCTGCGGCTTCTATGAGTCCATTTCTCGCCATTTTTCCAATGCTGCAAAAAAAAAAAACCAAACAAAATGTTCTTTTTAAGTCCTCCAATTATATATATTTCTATTGCAAAGTTTTCAAAAAAAAATAGAACAAAACAAAAATTGTGCTACATTAAGTAATTTAAAGGGAAAAAAAAACTCTATTTGAAAGAGAATTATAAAATTTTAAGAAGTGCTAGAAATTAATGATCAGTTTCCACATTATCGAAAGTTTAATAGGAGTAAATGGCAATGCAATGCACCTGGAGTTGAGGAAGGAGGCGGCGGAAGAAAGGAGCAGTAGATGAGCCAGAAGCAGCAGCAGCAGGGAGAGCCATTTCGGAGACGTCGCCATAGCCATAGTCGTCTCTCTCTCTCTCTCTCTCTCTCTCTCTCTCTCTCTCTAGGAGTACTTAATTGCTAGTGGGAGCAGAGGTTGGAAGTGGAAGGAGAGGTTGGGGAGTGGGAAGGAAGGAAGAGGGACGAGTCCAAGAAAAAAAAGTGCACTAGAAGCGCCATTTTATAGAACCTTCCCTCCTCCTGATTAACCTAACCATGGTTACTTTAATTTTATTTCTTCTTTCTTACAGGCCTTAACTATCAATAACGGATTCGCGTAAGGTTGTTGGAGACTTTACCATTCCTTCAGTCTCCATGATGGACTTAACAGTTTGAAATTTATGTATTACGCTAGAGCAGGCCTTTGAATATTCATTCGTTGGGTCCATTATAATGTAATTATAATACACAATGGAATTGAGTTTATAATATATTAAGTTAAAAAAAATAAAAAAATAAGAGTTAAACAGATAACAAAATAACAAAAATAATATAACAATTAAAAATAAATAAATAAATGCTATTAGTTAAACAAAAAGGAAAAAAAATGAAGTATCAGTATTTTTAGTTACAAGTTAATTGATTGTTTCTTAGAGTTATGAGAAACTATATAAAATATGTGTTGTCCCAAAAAGATGTTCAAAGTTCCAAACTAATGGACCAGTCCTAATGCTTTTGGATACGCTTGAACGGTCCTAATATTCGAATATCTGAATGGGTTTATCATCTTGAAAAAAAAAAACGTATAGGTTATGCTATTAAGTGGTGTGACATCAAAAAAAAAAAAATTCAAATGTCAAGGTTCTTAAAATATAAAATTTTGGCATAAATTTTTTTTTTTTCTCGTGTAAAAATTATGAAATTATATTATTTTTAACTTTTGTTTGTTTCTTTTTTATAGTATTAGTATTCATTTTACTTTCTATTATTATTATTTTGTTTTTGTTTTTGTTTTTGTTTTTGTTTTTGTTTTTTGTTTTTGTTTTTTTATTTTCTTTATTGTTTTTGTTTTTGGTGATATTTTTGGCTTCTTCTTTACTTTTTTTATTTTTTATTTTTTTATTTATATTTTTGAATTTTAGTTTTTCTAGTTTTAATACTTAATTTTAGTTTTATATTTATATTTTATAACTTTAAATTTAATATTTTAATATTTTTTATTTTATTTTGAGATAATAAAATAAAATAAAATAAAATAAAATAAACATAATATCTTAAAATAAAAAATAGAAATATTAAAATTAAAATTAAAATTACTATATATAAAATATAAAATATGAAACTAAAATTAAGCATTAAACGGAGCTGACCCAAGCGATGCAATGAAGTATTACGGACATGTCCCAGTCAACGTTGCGCAACTTTACGCATCTTGCACTAGGTGAGACATTCAGGCAAAGTACTAATTAATTAACCATGGATTCGTACAAGGAAAATGCTAAGTTTACGACCAAATGTTTACAACCATCTACAACCCTCTCTCCCCTCCTACTATGTGGGTCATATTCAGTTCCATCTCTCATCCAATGAATGATTGTCACGTGGCACTCCTGTCACGTGGCGGTCACGTGGCAGAAAATCGGGTCCTACAAACCTCTCTCACCGAATGGACGATCGCCACGTAGACGCCACGTGGACGCCACGTGGCGGTTGTAAAATGGGTGTAAGCATTTGGTTGTAGTCGTAGCATTCTTGTTCGTACAATGAGATATTATTACAGTTAGAGAGTATCGCCCTATATAGCACCTCCGCGTTGACACCGTCTCCATTGACGATACCGCATCCACCTCCAGTGCATCTTACATAGGACCCCCATTAGCCAGATCGTCGGGCAACTTCCTACGAGTACTCCTTCTCCTTCCCACTAGCAGTCCTAGTTTGGACAATTTTTATGTCTCGATCCAAATTGGTCTTTTATTTCATCATTGTTGTATCAGTAGTTGTTGTATCAAACTTAAAAATCTGTCAATTTTTTTGATTATATGTTATTTGATTCAATGCATTAGTTATGTGATATTGAATCTAAGAATATACATGTTTCTTTCTATATTGTGATATTAAATTTATTGTTTTTAAATAATTTTTTATATTCAGCAACGTCTTTGTGATGTTTAGCGACATAGAAAAATGTTGCTATTAGGTATCAGAACGTCGCTAAATTTATCTAGGCATAGTAATGACGTCGCTATCTGATATCCTAAAAAGATAGCAACATTTTGCGCACTACTAGAAAAAGCGGGATTAGCGACGTATTTTAGCGACGTCAAAAGAAACGTCGCTAATAATATATAAATTAGCGACTCATTATAAACACGTCGCTAGACGTCGCTAAATGGCGACATTTAGCGACGTTTAGCGACTTTTAATACGATTTTAAAAGATAAGTCGCTATAAGTTCAATTAAGGTCGCTAAACGTCGCTAATATGTCTAATTTAGCGACGTTTAGCGACGTATATAGCGACATTTAAACTCAAAATATTTAGCAACGTGTTTAGCGACGTCCTTTACGTCGCAAATATTTAATTTAGCGACATTTTTTATTGGACGTCGCTAAACGTCGCTAAAATTTGGTTAATTAGGGGTCGGTTTCATTTTTTCCCGTCAGTTGAAATTTTGATTCGAAAACAAATTCTTCCCCCCCCCCCAGCTCCGTCGACCGCGACTACTCCGGCAAGGTATACTCTCTCTCTCTCTCTCACAGGACACATGTGACATTGACACAAACACGACACACACACTGACACAGACACAGACACGGCACACACACACACTGACACAGACACTGATCTGGACCTAGGGTTAGGGTTAGGGTTAGGGTTAGGTTTTTTGACATGGGGTTAGGGTTAGGGTTAGGTTTTTTGACATGGGGTTAGGGTTAGGGTTAGGGTTAGGGTTAGGTTTTTTGACAATGTTCATGCATGTGCGATCATGTAGAGATCAGATTTTAATTTCTTCTTTCAAGTATAAAATAAATAAATAATATGGATCGATGAATAAGAAAGAAAGAACATAAGTGTATTTATTTGCACTTTTGCAATATATATATATATATATATATATATATATATATATATATATATATATATATATATATATATATATATACATACATACATACATACATACATACATACATACTAATTGTTTGATTTTGTGGTTACTATTCATTGGTCCAATGGAGGAGGGGAAGAAATGATGGCTATTATTGAATCCATGTTCATATGTCATGACTACGTACATTGGGTGAACAAATTAGAACTAATTACTGAATATTCGTACAACAACTGATCATGTGATCAAATTAATTAGAACGCCAATTATTCGACCAGGAAGTGTATGATCTAAGCAACCGTCCTTAATTGTGCCCCAAGAATTTTGAGCTCTAGCTACTTCCTCGTTCCACTCCCAATATATATAGGGGTTAATTGCCCAAAGCAAAGTACTGCGGAGTTATGTATCTCAGTTCCTCACCCTACTGCCAGTTTCAAGAAGTGCCTAATGGTCTAAATAATATGACTATAACAGTTGAATTAGCTAAACGAAACTTACAAATCAGCTTAAATAAATAAAGGATTAATTTCAACACTTACTGAAATCACTAGCTAGCAGTATGAAGAGCCTCTAATGGAGCAAAGATATCATCGCAGCATGCATCATTAAGGACATGCATCTCAAGAAACTTATTGGCTTCGGCTGGAGCCTACTACACTAAAATCCGGACACTGACACAGAAGTGGGTTAAGGTATAGTAGTAAAGTGGTATTAAGATATTATTTGGGTAATGTTATATATATATATATATATATATATATATATATATATATATATATATATATATATATATATATATATATATATATATATATATATATATATACTGCTTTTCCCATAACGGACACTGACACAGACACAGAAGTTAATTTTGCATGTAATGATTTATATGATACATACTGTCAATTTTGCAGAAGTATCTAGAAATGGATATGAATTACTATCTGCGTCATCGTTCGTGGATGTACAACCGTCATCCTGATGACATGTGCGGTGTGCGGGATGAATTCATTGAGGGTGTACAGCAGTTCCTGCAGTTCGCCAAGACGTTCCCTCAGTACATGGACGGTACCGAAATTAAGTGTCCATGTGTGAGATGTCGCAACAGGAAATATCATCCAGAAGTGGAAGTTACATATCATTTATACTCGAAGGGCTTTACGCCGAATTACTATCAGTGGACCGCGCACGGAGAACTTGTATCTCTAGCATCGGAGTCGGAGCCCTATGTGGAGCCGTATATGGATGTCCAAGACCACGATGCTTACGACGACGGGTTGGTGAACATGGTTTATGATGCGGTGGGGCCTAGTTTCAATCCTGACAATTATGATGCGGCAGGACCTAGTTTCAATCCAGACAATTATGATGCAGCTGAGGAGGCACCGAATGCCGATGCTGCAAAGTTTATGGAGTTGCTTGAGAATGCAAGGACTCCACTATATCCTGGTTGTGAGGACCATTCACCGTTGGAGGTGGTTACAAGATTATTGAGCATCAAGTCCGATTTTAACATGTCGCAAGAATGCTATAATCGACTGCTCGATTTGATTATAGAGATCTTGCCCGAGGGTGCAAAGTTGCCTAAAGACTTCTATCGATCTAAGAGGATGGTGAGATCGCTTTGGATGGGATACGAGAAAATCGATGCATGTCGCAACGGGTGCATGTTGTACTACAAAGACGACAAGGATGAAGATGCGTGTAGATTCTGTGGTGCTGATCGCTACAAGGCCACTGTTAGAGGAAAGTCTATCGGTGCAAGGAAGCCTACCGATTCGATACACTACTTGCCTTTGACGCCGCGGTTGCAGCGGTTGTTTATGGTTAAGGAGACTGCAGAAAACATGAGTTGGCACAGGCGAAAACAGATCGAAGGAGTATTGGATCATCCATCCGATGGAGAAGCATGGAAGCACTTTGATCGAGAGTATCCACATTTTGCCGAGGAAGCGCGTAATGTCAGATTGGGGCTCTGCTATGACGGTTTTACCCCATTCGGACTTTCGGGCTCCCAGTATTCGTGTTGGCCTGTGATCGTCACTCCGTACAATCTACCGCCTTGGATGTGCATGAAGACTCCGTATATGTTCCTAACCGTTATTATCCCGGGTCCGAACAATCCGAAGAGGAACATCGATGTGTACTTACAGCCTTTGATAGATGAGTTGAATCAGCTGTGGAAAGTAGGTGCCAACACGTACGATGTTTCTAGAAAGCAGAATTTTCAGATGAGGGCAGCACTTATGTGGACCATCAACGACTTTTCGGCCTATGGAATGTTATCGGGATGGAGCACCCATGGTCGTCTCTCATGTCCGTATTGCATGGACCGTTCTCAGGCTTTCCGTTTGAAACACGGAGACAAACCGTGCTTCTTCGATTGTCATCGACAATTTTTGCCGAAGGATCATCCGTACCGGAGGAATCGGAATACTTTTCGTGCGGGAGTTGTGGAGAATGCCAATCCACCTCCAAGGTGGCCCGGATGCACGATATGGGAAGAGGTAAAAGATTTACCAAGTGCTATCGAAGAGCCTGCTAAGGGGTACAAGTGTGACGGATTTGGTCGCACCCATAACTGGACGAAGAGGAGTATATTCTGGGATCTGCCATATTGGAGCACCAATCTGATCAGACATAACCTTGATGTCATGCATATCGAGAAGAATGTGTTTGATAACATAATTAATACTGTAATGGATGTAAAGGGGAAGACGAAAGATAATCCGAAGGCCAGGTTGGACTTAGAAGACATATGTAGACGTCCTGCATTGCATCTGATAGAGGAGGGGAATGGAAAGTTAAAGCAACCTAAGTCAGTTTTTTCACTGGATAAAGAGGATAAAGGTAGACTTTGTAGGTGGATTCAGGGTCTAAAGTTTCCAGACGGGTACGTGTCGAACTTGAGAAGATGCGTCGACCTCAAGGAGAACAAACTAGTAGGTATGAAGAGCCACGATTGTCATGTATTCATGGAGAGGTTAATTTCGATTGCATTTCAGGAATTCTTACCGCAGGTCGTTTGGGACCCATTGACAGAGTTGAGCATATTCTTCAGAGATCTTTGTTGTACTAAGTTGCTCGTCGATCGTCTAGAAAAGCAAGAGAGGGACATTGCGGTAACACTATGTAAGCTCGAGAAGGTGTTTCCTCCAGGATTCTTCGACTCTATGGAGCATTTGCCAATTCATCTTTCCTATGAGGCACGTGTTGGTGGTCCTGTCGGTTATCGGTGGATGTACCCCTTCGAGCGTCATCTGAATCACCTAAAGAGAAAGGTAAAAAATAAGGCACGGGTTGAAGGATCTATTTGTGAAGCTTATGTTCTCGAGAAGATTACAAACTTTTGCTCGACGTATTTCAAACCGCATGTTGCTACTAATAGGACGAAAGCTCCCAGAAACGACGACGCATATAAGGAATCTAATGATGCAATACTCAAAGTATTCAATGCATCCGGAAAGCCTTCGGAAAAAATAAAGAAGAGATATTTGAATGACGATGAGCTAAGGGCTGCTCAATTGTATATATTACTCAATTGCGACGAGGATAAAGTGGAGAAGCTAGAGGGGTAAGTAATTAATACGTCCACGTTTACATCATCTTAATGTAATAGTATAAGATACTATTATGCTACTAATTAGCAGTTGTATCATTGTTTTTCAGCACATATAATGATGAGTTGAGGTCGGTTAGATCCTACATAACAGACGAAGAAGTAGAACAAGAAATGAGATGCCATTTTCCTTCTTGGTTGAGCGCATATGTAAGATACTTGGTAATTACTTTTTATTTCTGCACTTGTAAAACAAATAACTTACCATCGCTACTTTGATATTTAGGTCGATCGTCTAATATCATCCGAGACTGAATCTATTAGGACTCTAGCCAAGGGACCAATTACTGCCGTAAAAATATGGCCAAGTTTCTGTGTGAATGGGTTCAGGTTCAAGTCAACAAATGCTCCTATCAGAGACAGCTTTCTGGATCTTGATTCCACGAAAAATAGTGGTTTGTGTATCAAATCTACAAACTACAAAGACGTCAATCCGGGCAATGATTTTTTTGGCATCTTACGAGAGATTGTGGAGTTGACATATAATTATGGCCCAGAACCTGCTAATATCGTGCTATTCAGGTGTGAATGGTTCGATCCGATTCAAGATCAAGGTTGGAAAATTGACAAGCATGGCCTTGTGGATATAAACTACAAGCGTAGATATCACGGCTACGAACCATTTGTCCTATCAAGTCAGGCTCAGCTCGTGTACTTCATAACTTATCCTAGACGGGGGACAGCGAGGTCGGATTGGTGGGCAGTATGCAAGACTAAAGCTAGAAATACCTTTGATATTGACGAAATAGCTTATCAGGAGGACGATCTACCTCTTGTAACAAATATTGTAGATGTGGACTCAACGGAAGTTACTCATTACACGAGTAATAATGTAGAAGATGTAGAATTATCCGAAGAGGACGACGAAGTAGATAAAAGTGAAGACGAGGAAGAGGAAGAGCAGGACGAGGAAGGCGAACAAGATGAATTTTCTGAAGATGATTGAAAATATAAAATATTCCATGTAGAATATAACTATATTTGGACTGTAAAATGCTTTGAGATATGTATCACATTTTGACATTAACGAATATATGTATTATATTTTGACTGTATAATGCTTTGAGATATGTATCACATTTTGACTGTAGAATGTAGTATATATTTGTGTTTCTCTATATTCATCATATGTTGTTATCAGATATGACAGGACGATGCGGAGGATTCGGCAGGTCCCGAGGTAGACAGAGTGCCACTCCGGTACTGCCTACTGTTGGTTCCGGATCATCGTCGCCCAGTACTCCAGTATATCGAGCAGCCACATCTCCGACTGCGACGACGTTGCGTGGCATCACTCCTGGGACGAGTAGTTCCAGGCGTGATAGTACTCCCTCGTCCAGCGTTCCTCCTGCTGACGGAACCATGGAGACTGATGAGCATGTAGAGGAGGTCGTGCCGACGTTGTCCCAACATCAGCAAGATCCTCCATGCGCACCACCGGAGGAGACGAGGACAGAGATTTGGGCCGACGGTACAAAGTAAGTCAATTAGATGGTTTAGTATATATTTGTGTTTCTCTTTATTCATCGTATATTGACTTTTTCAGTAATCTAAATTATTATTTCTGTATAGATATCGTCCATCGTCGGTTCAGAGACGCCTGGGCCAATTTCTGAGGAACAACTACGGTGGCCCTTGGATCAACTACTCTGAGGCTCCGGAGGAGAGGAAGGCGTTCTGGTTTGCGCACTTCCAGGTAAAAGTATATTAAATAAATCCTCTAATTTATGTATATTCGTGATGCTAACTTAATGAATTATTTATTGTAGCAAACGTATTTTTATCCTCCGCACCGGGCCGAGTTGATCGAGCGGCTCTTTCCTACCGTTGCCGCCAAGCTTATCCGAGATGCTCTGGATGACCAGAAGGCTCGTGATCGTGCTGGAAAACCGATCCAAGGTTGGATCACGCCTGAACAGTGGACTGCGATGAGGGCTAGATTCGACGATCCGAGCTACAAGGAAAGGTCTAAGAAGGCCAAGGCGGCTAGGCAGAATGCTGCCAAGTGGTGTGGTGGCTCGATTCCGATGACGGAACATTTCCGTCGTTTGGTATATTTTTTCTTTTAAAATATATTATTTTAATATAAGTACCATAAAATGGTACTTGGAAAAAATATTTAAGTTTAGTAATAAAAAATATATTTTTAACAGGTACAGAGGGGTGAGGATGCAAACATGGTGACCGTCTTCTTGGCCACCCATCGCAAGGACGGAAATCTCATTGATGAGAGGGCCTCACAGACCTATGTAAGTATTACTTTACTTTGTGTTTATTTTAATATAACTTAGGCAATTATTGAGTTTCCAAACGTTTTCTAGGCCGAGTATCTTAGGCTTCGTGAGCGGGCGACTGCTAGTGCACCTACACCTGGAGAGGCTGGTGCTTCGTCGCAGCCCGGTCCATCTCCGTCGGCGGACGACCTATGGGTGACCGCAGCTGGTGGTCTCCAGAGGGGTACGTACTACGGTACGGGCTCCTATGGCGCCCTGGTTGCGACGCAGTCATCTAGGGCCTCCCCGACAGCTGTGCATTCCACACACCCCTCGCAGTCGCAGCCCTCGCAGTCGTCGGCCAGAGTCCAGGAGGCCGTCCAGGAGGCCGTTGACCGTCAGATTGCGTCTCTCCGTGACGACTTGCTGCGAAGTATGGAGGACCAGTCCCGGTCCCAGCCGCAGGCGGACGATCCGATGCTTATCGCACGATTGGATATGCTCGACCGCAGCATGACGGAGCTACGAGAATTGACAAATGATATTAGAGCCTCCAATGATCGCAACATCATGGAGCTGCAGGCGTCACAGCTATCGATGGGCGAGAAGCTGACGAGGATGCATGCGTCACAGCTATCGATGGGCGAGAACCTGACGAGGATGCAGGATTCAATGGGTGATAGCAGTACGAGGCTGTTATCTACCCTGGATTCTTACAACCAGCGACTCGCAGACTTGGAGCGGGCATGGCCGCCACCGACGTCACTGCCTTCTCCATCGACATCGGTGTCGATTCCACGGGACGAGTATGAGGAGTTGTTATCCTTGAAGCGCGCCGCTGGTCAGCCTCCTGCAGATCCGTAGTAGTCTAGTTATTTTTATTATTATTTATGAATTATTGGTACTTCAACAATAGACATGATGTATGATGCTTCTTGTGGTCTTTAATTTTTTAGTTAATTTAATTGGATTATATAGTTATCCACATTTAATTGGATTGATACTTCTTGTGGTTTTTAATTTAATTGGATTATATAGTTAACTAGATTGAATCATGTTGGTGTGTATGATGAAGATGATGTAAAACTGCAGGGAATCACCAATGTTTGATTCTGGAAATTTTTTTTTATTTTTTTTTTAAAATTAGCGACGTTATTAGCGACGTGTAGCGACGCTTAGCGACGTTAATTTACGTTGCTAATTACGTCGCTAATCAGCGACGTTGAAAAACGTCGCTACGTTCGTCGCTAATGACGTCGCTAAAATCGTCGCTAAACGTCGCCAATTGCTGACATGACAGTATAGCCAGGTCATTAAAGACGTCGGTGTAACGTCGCAAAAAATGTCGCTAATCAGCGACGTTTAGCGACTTTTATAAACGTCGCTGTTTAGTGACTTGGCGTCGCAACACGTCGCTAAATTTAGCGACACATTAAAGTCGCTAAAAAACGTCGGCATAGCGACGTTTAGCGACGTTTTTGGTTTTAGCGACTTGGAGTTTTTCGACTGATTTAAAACGTCGCTAACTACGTCGCTAAACCTAATTAGCGACGATTTATTGTTATTTAGCGACGTTTTTAGACGTCGCTAATTTGACTTTTTCTGGTAGTGGCGACAACCCTAACGTAAATTTAGAAGAAAAAAAATCGTTGTGTTGCAAAATCATCACTAATGTGCTGATATGGCAGTCTTTGCCATGTCATCGATGACATTGCTATACAAAAAGAAAACGTTGCTATCTAGTCTTGTTTTCACGACAAATAACGACAGGATAGACGTCGCTGAATTGTCGATGTTTAGGGACGTACGTTTGGTCGCTATGGTGACGAACAACAAATAAATCTGTATTTTGCGACTAGCAAAAATGCGATCCCCAAAACGGTGTTGATTATGTCGGTGATCCTTTTTAGCGACGTTTTTCATGTGTTTAGCAATTTTTTGTAGAATCGCTAATACCATAAATTTGTTGGGGTCCAGTCTGAATTTGGTAAATTTTGTAGCCTAAATATGGTCAAAGATTTAATTTTATATAATTTAAAAATCTACATTAAATATAAGATTTGATTAGATTTTAAATTTGTATCAAATATTTAATTTGACCATATTAGACGCTCATAATTAGTGTTGGACTATTTTAGGTGGAATATGATTCTTATTTTAAGGTTTTTCATTTAGAAAATTATATTATGACCTAAAATAGGATTTATTATCCTATAAATATAGGAGGAGGGTGGAGGCACAAAATATAGAACAAGTTGGAGATTTGGAGTGCTCGTCCACAGAAAATCTAAGAGAAAATATGTACTTTGCTCTTAGGACTTTACCATCCAAGACAGAAGGAAGATAGAGATATGATCGAGAAGTCGTCGCTTTCGCTCAGGGAGATTGCTACGTGAGTAATTTTAATTGTAATCTCTTTCTTTTCTTCTTGATGTGGTAAGGGGGGTGAATCTATTAGGGCAAAGGGTTCAACATTGATTTTGTCAATCTTGTAATTTCACCTGAGTTACAAAGGTTGAGATTTGTCCAGCTGGCGTAGTCACCGCCATATACTTGTCTTTATTTGTGCTTGGTGTTCGTTAGACAGGGGTTGGTTATCTCAGGTGGGTTGGCCTCGTTACAGGCACACTCAGACACAGTGTCACGCTTGTAGGGCGTGTATGATTTCCAACATCTGGTATCAGAGCCAGGTTCTTCTCGAGAGGGAAGGTACAACTATGTCTACGAAGCAGATGAACACTTGTATGATCACCCTCACAGGGGAAAATCGAGCGATTTGGAAGCCAAGGATGGATGATCTACTCTAGTGCAAGGACTTGCATGGTCCGTTGGAGTGCGACAACGCTAAGCCATCAGACAAAGCTGCTGAAGACTGGAAACGACTGGATCAGAAGGCCGTTGGATTCATCCGTCAATGACTGGACGAATCGACGTTTCATCATTTGTCCATGAAGAGTTCGACAAAAGCATTATGGGAGAAGCTCCATTCGCTGTATGAAAGAAAGACGGCTGGCAACAAGGCATTTCTGATTCGTCAACTCGTCAACTCGAAGTACACGGAGGGTGCCCCAGTGGCACAACATCTGAACGAGGTTCAGGGTATTATCAATCAGTTCTTTGCGATGAAGATGGTGATTGATGATGAGCTTCAAGCCCTTTTGCTTTTGAGTTCTCTGCCGGAAAGCTGGAAGACGTTGGTGGTGTCGGTGAGCAACTCCGTGCCTGGTGGAGTTATCACGATGGAGGCAATCAAAAGCAGCTTGTTGAACGAGGAGATCCGACATAAGCAAGTAGAATCGTCGCAGGAGTCCGCTCTGGTGGCTTCCTACGGGAAGGGAAGACCCAAGTCACAAGCGAGAAAATGGGGGAGTTCTCGGGATCTTGTGACTGTGGACTGCAAAGAGAGCTGCTATCATTGTAGCAAAAGGGGTCATATCAAAAGGAACTAGATGAAGCTCAAAGCTGAGAGGGCCAAAGGCAAAGATGATCAGGAGGATCTCGCAGCTATGGAAGATCTCATCATCGCAGCAACCGACGCAGAGAAACCTTGTGTCATGTGTCATGATGGCGATTGGAATATGGACATGGACACGAGAGCGTCGTATCACACCACTCCATATAGGAGGATCTTCACGTCATACCACGACGGCATATTTGGACGTGTGAAGATGGGCAACAAGGGGATGACTATAGTTGTAGGTATCGGTGATGTGCACTTGACAACGAAGCTTGGTAAGAAACTCGTTCTCAAGAATGTGCGACATGTACTGAGTTTACGCTATAACTTGGTTTCTGTAGGAAGGCTGGCAGATGATGGATGTCGCATTTTGTTTGGAGACAAAGATTGGATGCTTACGAAGGATTTCCAACAGCTGGCTCGAGGATATTTATGTTGTGGCATGTACAAGCTCAAGCCGTTGAGTTGTACAGGCAGGCCATAGACATCGGATGGAGGCTCGAGGGATATTCGACATGAGTTGGATAGTCAGGAACTTGTTGAGGAGGGGCTTCAAGATACTTTGAGGATTACGGAGGATTCGGTTCGTCGAGACAAAGTCTCGAATGGTGATGAGCCAAAGATTGAGGGTCAGTATATCGGTCCCATGACAGCTGGTCGGTCTCCAGGTGGGGGTTGCTTTATGGATCCAGTTTCGGTGACGGATGGTTTGCCAAAGCTTAACGGAACGAAATTGGTTTCAGCAGTTCGAGGCCAGAAAGGAGATCAAGGTTTACAGCAAACTCAATCTGAGGCAGGAGCGTCACCATTCACACAGTTCTGGGGGAGTTGTGAGTCATCGACGACATGCACAGTGCGTGATGTTCTGCTCGAGGACGCATGTGTATGGAGAAGCTTCAAGTTCGGACACGAAGGTGGGCAGATTCAAGAGGTCGAATCTCGGAAGAATCGTACCGTCCACTTGTTTGGGCCAGCCAAGGGTGAAGAAGCTCGTCGGAACGTTAACACATTTCGGTGGAAGACGAAAGTCGGGGACAGACAGCCAAGACTCACGGTGAGGCTGATAATTAGGAACTTTTGTCTCAGCCGTGTCATTGATGTCTGCAGGATCCCAGTGGTACAGAAGGTGCTACGCATAGCAGCTAGCATCGACGTGACGGTCGAGGAGCTGGAGTCGAAGGAAGATGCAAAGCAACTCGGGGGATAGGTGATCGGTGGCACGAAGGAGCAAGAACTCTGTCGCGGGGCGACAAGTATGGAGTCCAGTTGAGAAGCCATGGGGTCAACACCCTTTCATCAGACTGGAGAGGGAGATTGTTGGGAATCAGTCTGGATTTGGTGAATTTTTAGCCCAAATATAGTCAAAGATTTGATTTGATATAATTTAGAAATCTACATTAAATAAAAGATTTGATTAGATTTCAAATTTGTATCAAATATTTAATTTGACTATATTTGGACATCCATAATTGGTGTTGGGCTATTTTAGGTGGAATATAATTCTTATTTTAAGGTTTTTCATTTAGAAAATTATATTATGACGTAAAATAAGATTTCTCATCCTATAAATATAGGAGGAGGGTGAAGTCACAAAATATAGCACAAGGTGGAGATTCGGGGTGCTCGTCCACAGAAAATTTAAGAGAATATTCGTGCTTTGCTCTTAGAACTTCGCCATCCAAGACAGAAGGAAGAAAGAGATCTGATCAATAAGTCATCGCCTTCACTTAGGAAAATTGTTACGGGTTAGTGAGTGATTTCAATTGTAATCTCTTTCTTTTCTTCTTGAGTGTGGTGAGGAGGTTGAATCTATTAGGACAAATGGTTCAACATTGATTTTGTCAATCTTGTAATTTTACCTGAGTTATAAATGTTGGAATTTGTCCGGGTGACGTAGTCACCGCCATATACTTATTTTTATCTGTGCTTGGTGTTCGTTAGACATGGGTTAATTATTTCAGGTAAGTTGGCCTAAAATTTTTGCTGCGACACTTTCGAACACGATATTGAAACGCTTGCAGGATGTGTCTGATTTTCAAAATTCCGTAAATTTTGGTAGTACGTTATCCAATTATTCTTATAGTAGAGGACAATTTTTTCTGGACCAGTCTGGTAGTTTTCCCTTCTCACGTCGACGTGTATTCTCTTGTGCTTGCTTGATCTCTCTTTCTTACCAAGTCTAAAACCATAACATTATGCTATATTTCACTTTCACTACAGTATGTTAGTATCACCAACCTTCTAATTTGCAAGTTCATATGTTTTATTAATTGTAATTTATATATAAAGCATTTATATATTTCACTACAGTATAGTCATTACATCATTGCATGGTCCTACTATCGAAGGTCCCATGTCACAAAAGTGACAAATAATTCTAGGCCCTAAACGAGGAACACTAAATTATGTTGCAAGCTAGCCTAGCCCTCCCCCATTTCATTGCACAAGTTTAGGGGACACCATCCATGCAAACACAACTAAGATCAATGTGGTCACTCTCCACATACAAACCATCCGTAATATAGGATACGCAAGCAAGACCATGCATGTGTACAGCATACCAATCCACAGTAGGCCACCTATTCTCATGTGCATACAAGTATAAACTTAACCTTAGAGAATAATGAATAATCTTAAGACAGTTTAAATTTTGAACCAATGTACAACTTAGTTTCAATTATTAATTTGTTGCTATTATATTGATAACTAGAAGCATCACCAACTTCAATGTACCCATCCTACCAGTGGCCTTTGTCTCCCATATCGTACAGAAGAATCTTAAGGTCCATGAAATCGTGACATGCTGGTTAAGATGGAGGACGTTATAGGGATGGTTATAGTTTGAATATTCTTTTTGAAAACTTAATTTCTAATTCGGTAAAAAAAAAAAATCAAAAAAAAAAAAAAAATTAAGACAAAACAAACAATGTGATTATTTGTATTATTTTGAGAAAGTTAAGATTATGTCTTACTTATCTTCAAGTAAATTAATTTCTAAAATCTCAGTTATAAACTCTAAAATTCTTGCATGCATATGTGTACATTAACTTTGTTTATATATTCTCATGTTATTAAAAAAATAGAGAATAAAATTTTTAATTCATAAATTAGAAATAAAATTTTTAATTGATATTACGTAATTAATACCTTTTAATTAGCATCAGGTAATAAATAAATTGAGAATATTGTTAAATAAATAACTAGTTTAATATACAATATCAATAATTAATTATTATGTTAGTTAGATTATTTAGTATTTATTAATTAATAATGCACTTATCACTTTCCACTTTCATTCATAATTGTTATCCAATCAGTAAAGTGGTTTGGAGTTTTTTTTAGTTTGCATTATTTTTATTTTATTCACTTTATTTCTTGGCTGTATTTATTTGCTAATTAGAAAGCGAGTGAAAAGAAAAGAAAATTAGATACAATCCTTATAATATTTCATTTGTACATGAAAGAATTTTATTTTGTTTTTTTTTTTCTTTCACTTTCCACTAAACCAAGTATAACGTTAAGGGATATTTGGTTTAATCAACAGTGGAAAGATTGCTAAGTAAAAGTAATTAGAGCAGCGTTTCTATTGAGAAAATTTGAGAGTACCCTTGTATTTTTAAGAACTAGGGAATTTTTTTTTTTTTTTTTTTCCACATAAAAGTGTTGTTGTTCTTTTGCATAAAACTAGAATTAGAAAAGGAAGACATTCCATTATTGGAACAATATAATTGAAAAATTACAAAGTGGGTGAAAAACCTACTTAAAAGCAAATGCAAAAGATTATTAAATGAGACCATGGTAGTTTAATGCTACTTTCCACCGTCTTAAATGGAAATTAATTGGAATCCTAGTTTCCATTTATGGGATGGTCATAAAGTATCTAAAATTAGATTCTAAAAGATAAACAACATTGTGGAAAACAAAGACTAGATAGCAGTGTTTTAAAAATTAGACCGGACGGACCGGACCGGCCAGCTCAACCAGTTAAACCATGAACCAGTAACTTTTAGATACGGTTCAGTATTGATCCACTATTATTTAAAAATTCGATTGTAAATGAATTATTTTTGTAAAAATCAATATCCATAAGGAATTAAACTTTGACCACTTAGGTTAATCCAGTGGTTGAATCGTTTTGACCCGACCCAGTGTCTTGGCCGAATCGATCTACGGTCCTATTTTTAAAACACTATTACATACTATTAGTTTCAAATCCTTCTTACGCATTGTTTTCACATATTTGAAAACTCTTGAAATTGTGAATTGTGCAAGAAAGTAAAAGATAGAAACTAGTATATAATGATAACATGATATAGTAATAAAAATTATTTCACGTTGGAATGTTTAAAGTGGATTTTTTATTTTTCAAAGTGAATTAATAATAATAATAATAATAATAATAATAATAATAATAATAATAATAACAGTAATAGTAATAATAGTACTAATAGTAGTAATAGTAGGACTAATAATACTAATAGTACTAATAGTAGTAAAAATAGTAATAATAGTAATATTAATAGTAATATTAATAATAATAGTACTAATAATAATAGTAATACTAATAGTAATATTAATAGTACTAATAATAATAATAATAACAATAATAGTAATAATAGTAATAATAGTAGTAATAATAGTACTAATAGTAGTAATAATAGTAATAATAGTAATAATAATAGTAATATTAATAGTAATATTAATAATAATAGTACTAATAATAATAGTAATATTAATAGTACTAATAATAATAATAGTAGTAGTAATAATAATAATAATAATAATAATAATTTTATTATTATTATTATTATTATTATTGTTTATGTGACTTTCAATTTCCCTATTTGGATGAAAATTAAAAAGAGAATATTTATCCTCTCAAATATAAATTGATACGAATTTCAGCATAAGTATTAAAATATCAAATCTCGGATCTGTGGCTATAATCATAAGTTACCTAAAAGTTAAAATATAAAAAAACTATGGATGAAATCCGAATTTGAATATAAATTATATTTTTGTACAAATATGAAAATTTAAGTATAAAAAAAATTGAATTACGTACTTTGCTAGGTAGTTATTATATATTTGAATATTCTCATGTATTCGAGACCCCGTAGGTTACTATAATCCATATATGGATCGTAGGATCGAAGGAGGTCTAAGTGGAAGTAATAAGAAATATACCTTCTATATGATTTCGATCGGATTCTTTCTACGCATTCTAGATCACAGTTGTGAAACGTCCTACAAACGAGTAAGCTCATTGGTTCATCCCACAACTGATATCTCACTTGGGGATGAAGAATATGGAGAAGATTAGCTTGGGACAGGATCAAGTTATTCTGAAAGTGGGGACAAGTTTATTGAATTTTATATATACTAGTCAAGTTAACGTTAGCTGCACGTACAAAAAAAGAAAAAAATTTATGATATTGTAAAAATTAGATAAAATTTTAAAATATAATTTGAATATATTTAACTAGAATTTTATAGATATATATTTTTTAATTTTATGATATGTATTTAGTTAGATAATATTATGTATTTAGTTTAAATATAATTTGAACATGAAATATATTTTAGGAATTATTTTATGTTAAGTAGTCAACAAGATTAAGATTTTTTTTTTTTTACTTTTAACTACGTGAGGAGGTACATATGCAATTAGAAAATTTTTTGAATTTTGTTTTTATTTAGTGGAGGATATACATATGACTTGAATGACTCATTTTTAAAATATTTTCAAGCCGCATTATATATATATATATATATATATATATATATATATATATATATACTCTCGTAAAGATAGTTCGACTAAGCGAATCCAAGGATGTAGGCTTCATCGCAATCTGATGTCCGTACGAAAAAAAAATGTAAGCCGGTCGAATAAAAATAAATTTATATGCAAATCTTAAAATATAAATGACTTAATGGATAAATTTCCAAAAAGATTTTAAAAGCATATAACTCCATAAACTATGGTGAGTTATGTGTAAACAAAAATCCAACAGGAACTCATGAGTTTCTAAGTTTTTAAAACTCATCAATTATTGACCGTTGGATTACATACATGTGATATTTTGATTGTAATTTTCTAAAATATCAAGGATCTAAATATAAAAAAATATCTACATGTCATAATTGTATTGCAAGTTCCTATTTGAGTTTGTGTAGGTGAACTTATGTGTAAATGTGTGATATGATTTGTATATGTTTTTGTAAATTTTCTAAACTAGTTACCTTCTATATAATTTTGTCAAACTTTGTTACCATGTACACATTTTTTGCTCTCTTTTTTTGGGTAATACATTGTTGTGATCCTAACCGAAATAGGCACTAAAAGATAAATTACTTAAATTATAAAAATTTAATATTTTTATTAGAAGATAAAAGATGGAGGGGTTTATATAATTTTTGGTACCTAACCAGTAATGACTTACACTTACTGAAGCATTGGTGGTGGCCTCACCGCATATTCTCTACAAATTCTGAAGAGTCACCAACTCCTACTACTAGCAAGTCACATGGTGTTTGCAGCATGTATTAAGCCCGGATTGACGCATGCTATTTCTCTCTCTATAACCAACCCCCACCAACACCCTCCCCCTCCCCCCATACGTCTCTCTCTCTCTCTCTCTCTCTCTCTCTCTATATATATATATATATATATATATATATATATATATATATACTAGTATATATGCACGTGCTTTGCACGTATATTGGAGTGAATGATGTTGATGAGTTAGTTTATTTCTACTGCTTTTAATTATATAGGTTAATGGTTCAACCCTTCGAATTCTTTGGTAACAAATTAAAAGACTTAGCAAGTAGCATGAACCCTTTGATTTCCGTAAATGGTTGTCATTATTGCATCTCTTAAATGGTTGTTAGTAGAATTTATTGTAGGTATTCTTTTTAATTACTAAATATGTTAGAAGGGTATTTTTGGAACGAAAATTTTTCACGGTGAAGCCTAGTTTTGACATTATATAGAGGAGATTAGTAGAATTTATTGTAGGTATTCTTTTTAATTACTAAATATGTTAGAAGGGTATTTTTGGAACGAAAATTTTTCACGGTGAAGTCTAGTTTTGACATTATATAGAGGAGATATATATGAAAAATTATATTTATAAGATTTATTGATATTATTAAAATAATTAATAAAAATTTAAATTATATTAAAATATTTTAAATTTGATTTGAATATATTTAAATTTAAATTTATTATACTGTTGGTAAAACTGTGGATATATATTTAGGTACAAAAAATTACTTTAAATATATTTTTATTTGGATTTGTTATATATATCTTTATATGCATTTGAATATATGTATAGATAATTATAAAGATTTTAAGATGTTTCTAGGTAAAGAAAACACGGATAGTTAATTTTTTTTTTTTTTTGAATTTTCGTTTTGAAGCCTTATATATATATATTCTTTCGAAGAAGGTAAATTTTATATTTATGTCCCTTTGAGAGGCTACAACTCAGTTCGAAGGCTTACAACAAATCCAGTCTGAAGGCATATATATATACAAACACTAATCCGAAGGTTCCATCTAGCCCGAAGGCTTACATCCCGGCCAGAATGCACCACCAACCCAGCTCGAAGGCTCCATCCGGCCCGAATGCCTCAGGCAGCCGTAGCCGTACCGCACCGCGCCGCACTAGATCCACCAGCACCGCACCTACACCCGCATCGCATCCGCGCACCGACCGGGCTACACCGCACCGCTCCACACACCTACGCCGCACCCATCCACCGCTCCACCATTTAATTCTCCTGGCACCGGAGAGTCTTAACCATTAGGCTAGATGTCATTTGTCCCCCCCCCCCCCCCCCCCCTCTCTCTCTCTCTCAATATATATATATATATATATATATATATATATATATATATATATATATATATATATATATAGTGCGTTGTACGTAAAAATAAAATTATATAAAAATTTAAAATATTTAAAATATCATTTAAATGTATTTTAATTAGAATTTGTTATAGATATGTTATTCCAGTTTTGGATGTGAGTCAGATAATACTAAATATCTAAATATTTGAACTAAAATTTGTTAAACAATTTTAATACTTTTCATAATTTCCTTTTAAACTAATTTTAAATTTTAGTATTTAAACGATTTTAAATTTAGTATTTAGGTTTTAGTGGAAGAAAATAGAATATTACAGATGATGAGAAGAAATGTTGTTTTAGATTATTTTTAATCTTCCGTTAGTTTTTTTAATTAAATTGCTTGAGTATTTATTAAGGGCTTGGACCAATAAGATGGAGTTGATTTAAGAGTTTATTTATCTACAGTAAGTAATTTTTTAAGTTTTAATTGATTGAATATTTACTTACGGCTTAGACGGCTCACTTTTGAGCCATCTATAAGCCGCTTTATATATATATATACATATGCAAATGACCTTTAGCCTATTGGTAAGAGTGATTCATGTGGCCTGAGTGGGCGGGAATCGAGCCTCGGTGGAGGCGGGGTTGTGTGTGTGCATGCTTGCATATGTAGTTCTATTTACCCTCGACCAGTGGCCCACTTGAAATAGCCATATATATATATATATATATATATATATGAGCCAAGCCAAGCTTTTATAAGCTTGAGCTTGACTTGATTAAAATTAATCGAGCTCTATAAATTTCTTATTTTATTTTAGAGCTTGAGCTTGGCTCGAGCTTGTTTATATTAAGCTTGAGCTTGATTTGGTTTGAGTTTGAGCTCGGCTTGATAAGAAAGCTTGATTCAAGCTTGATAAGCTTAAAATCAAGATCGTTCAACTTTATTTCAAGCTCATTAAGCTTGATTTCAAGCTTAACGATCTCGATTTCAAGCTAGTTAGATTTGAATTCAAGTACATGTAATATTAACAATTTATTTATAAAAAGTTAATTAAAAAAGCCTTAATATTAATTATTAAGGATATATAAATATATAATGCACACAACCATATTGTTAATAAACATACAAAAAAATTAGAATTCAATAAAGAACAAATTAAAATTTAAATAACAAAATAAATTGGTAGATTGCCAGCAACGAGTTCCTAAACGAATAAGCTTACGAGTCAGCTCACAAGTTCATAAACGAGTCAGCTCGCGAGATCAAACGAGCTGAGTACTTCTAAGCTTGAGTTTGGCTCGCTTATTAAACGAACTCAAAAATGAAACTTGAGCTCATACTAAAACGAACCGAACTCAAACGAGTTTTTATCGAGCCGAGTTTCGAGCAGCTTGCGAATGACTTGGCTCATTTGCACCCCTATGTACACATTTTCTTTAGTGCTATTTCATTTTATCCATATCCCAAAGCACATTTTGCAAAAAGGAAGCTTGAAAACCTAATCTTAATTTAAGTACAGGATTTAAAACTTGACAATGAAAAAAAAAAAAGAGTAGAAAACTGTTAAAAGCAAATTCAAAATCGAAATGGCTCAGCAATTTTTTTTTTCTTCCTGATAAGTTGTTATCAAACCATCTTGAAATATTTTGTACAAAAAATAAGCAGGACCAACAAAAAGTAAACAATTAGCGAAAAAATGTCCATACAACTATGAAAGTAAATAAGGGGAAAACAAATAAACGGTTGTACGAAACTTTCCTTCTTGTTGCCGTTGTAATAGCGGAATGTGTGTAGACATAAATCCAAATTCGGTTCAACCATGTTCAATTTGATGGATCAAACGTGACTCCAAAATGGAAGATTTCCTCTTAGATACCACATTCTCGCAAGATTACAAGGTTGGATCCAATTGTCTGTAATATGTCGTCAATTTAATGTGGTTGCATGAGGACCGAGTCCTAAACTTGAACTGGTTGCATAAAGAGGAAGGAGTAGGGGGTGGTCGACTTGGCGGACACACATTGGCGTCAATTGATCCTACTGAATTTTTGTACATATATTTTTAATCAAATTCCAATTGACTTAGGCGGTTAGTTCTTAACATAGAAAAAAAAATGAGTGTTCTTTCTACTTAATCCTTTTAATTATTTAAGATTACTTGATTATCATATACTTAATTAATTATATATATATATATATATATATATATATATATATATATATATATATATATATCAATTTTTAAATTTATTTCTTTTATATTTTTAACCATTTTATTCCAAGTCATTTCGTAATGAGTTAATTATAATTCTTATAATTTCTAATTACTTATTATTAATAAAAATATTTTAGCAAATAATTCTATCAAAAATATGAAAAATAAGAGATAATCCTACTATTTTAAAATTTTTAAAAAATATTCCTACTGTCAACATCTCCGGTGAACATAGAACTAAAATAGTGGGGGACATTTGTTGAATTTTTTAACAAAAAAGTTAAGAATGAGAGTATTTCTTAATTTTTTTTAAATAGTTGGAACATGTAAACCCCCTGATTTTTCAAAATTTTCAAAACTGAATTTTTCACAATTTTCTGGAATTTTCTGGGAATTTTCTGTAATTTAAAAACATGGTTTTAATTATTCAATGATTTTTAAATGATAATAAATAATATTAAAATATTATGGAAATAATATTTTTGGATGTAAAATAAAAAACTGGACTTAGGGCAATTTTTCTGGAATTTATCGGGCCCCGGACCTATTTTTAAAACACCTAAATCTATTTATTTAATTATTTATTATTAAATAATTACTGATTTTATTATTATTATTATATTTTATATAAACCCAAACCCATTAGCTGCGGGTCGGATCCGGGTCAACCCGCGACCCGAACCCGCAAGCCCAGACCCACTCAGCTAGCGGGTCGGGCCGGGTCTGCCGAAACCGAACCCACCCGACCCGCGACCCGTTCCCCCCGCCTCACCCCAGCGCGACCCGCTCTCTTTCCCCCGCGTTCGGCGCCGCCGCCCTCGTCCGCCGCCGAGTCCGCCGCGCCCGCGGCCACGCGCCCCCGCCCGCTCGGCCGAACCCCGCCTCCCTCGGCCCTCTCGCCTCGCTCCTCCCCCTATTTAATCCCCCTACCCAGATCCCCTCCGGCTACCCCCTCCGCAGCCGCTGCCACCGCCCGCAGCGCCGCTGCCCGCCTCGCGCCGCGCTGCCCGGCCACGCTCCCACGTTCACCCGCCATTTCCGGCCACCCCCGGCTCCCCCAGCCCTATTTAAACTCCTCCTCCTCCGATCTCCTCTCCCCCTCAGCCACCGCCAGCCACCACCACGCTCCACCGCTGCCCAGCGCCGCTGCCACCGGCGCCCAGCCCGCCGGACGCCGCCGCTGCAGCCGCCGCCTCCTTCTTCTCCTTCCTCCTCTTCTTCCCAGTCGACAGCAGCCGCCGCAGCTCCTCGAGCCGCCGTCGACGCCGCCCTGAGCCGCGCCGCCCTCCGCCGCAGCGCCTCCTCGCCGCGCCGCCCTCCGCCGCGTCGCCTCCGGCCCCTCCGCCGCAGCCCAGCCGCCGTCTCCGCTGGCCAGTGATCACCCGAAGCCCTAACCCTAACCCTAGATTCGATTCCTAAATCCGACACGTGTCGGACACGATTCGACCCCGGTTTTCGGGTCCCCTTCAGGTACTTGTAACTTTCTGTTCGTAGCTAGGATTTCGATTCCGCAAATTGCGTTGAGAAGCCTGTATGACCCTCTCGGTGTCCGAACAAACCGTTTGGGGCGTCGCGTCCTGTGGTGATCGCACACCGCGATCCAAAAACAGGAAAAACCAGACCCTGTTTCACCCCGGAACTGAGTACGCCCCGCCAAACGGGACGACTTGGTCGCGTGCGGTCTTCACAGATACGTGCGCGTCGTCAATACGGACGTGTGGGATTTCGCAGAAGTCGATTCGGGTGTGCGTGCACACCGGGATCAACGCGTATCCGCGGACATCGCCCCGTATCCGTACTTTCTGGAATGCGCCCTAACTTTGTGTACACACGTCGAATCGAGACAAAACTTGCGCCATCGGACTCGTAGCGATACGCTGGTTCTGTGGGTCAAGTTTGGTTCGATTCTGAGAACGTTGACAAAATCGCGTGTCGTGGGCCCCACAGGCCCCGCTCGACGGGCGATTTTGTGTTCGGCTCATCGAAATCCAATTCTGGAAGTTCCGTTGGGTTCGTATCATCGTTCCTGACCTGTTGACACTAAATTTGGTGAATTTGGAGACCTTTGATCCTGACACGTTTTTCGGTGCAAAGCGGGCCCACTTGTGGACCCCGTTTTGACTCGAAACTGCCGTTTTTGCCCTTGTCTCCAAATTGGACCCAAGGACAGGCGTTTCTAGCTGATTGATATTTTCTGGATCTGATGGTGATATTTATTTCAGCAACCGGAGTACCGCCTGCAATCTCAGCTAAAGTCAGAGCCAAAATCAGAGCCGGAACCACAGGCAAGTGTACCTTGCCGAAACTTGCAGCTTTGCTACCTATTTTTTGGACTTAGTTATACATCAGTGGACAAGTAAATCTTGCCAAATTGTAGTAATTCTTATTATAGAACTTGCCTAAATTCTTATTTAAATGCATATAAACCTGTTTAACTGTTAAAACCCAGGACCGAGTGGCGTACTTAGCGTCCGATTACCAGTCGGGTGCCAACTCCGTACGAGGAGTTGTATAACGTCACATAGAGATGGATATCGAGACCTAATAATTCTCGTACTTGTCTTATCAAGTACTCCAGAACCCAGGACACTTGACACTATTCATGAGACAGAGTCTTCCTGAGACATTCATGGTGATTCTGTATAGGATACAGGACTTGACAGTGATATTTTATAGACATTATGACTTGTTGCATTAGCTAAAATCCCGCTGACATGGACATGAGACGTTATGGTCATGTATGCGTGATTACATTGGGTGGGGAGAGACACACAGGCTACAGGTTGATGTTATATTATGCCGGCGTCTTAAGTCTCACTACGAGCTAGACAACTAAATGATATCACTGCTACCGGCTCCCCGACACAGAGCTTGTAGTAGTTTCAGCCTGAGTTCTTGTACTGCTCTCATGTTGCATATCACTTAGCTGGTTACCTAGTTTACCCTATTGCTTATTTATTGCTGCACTGCATTTATTTTGGCTTGTATTTTCTGTACCTTGCTGTCCCCTGAGGACCTGGATCCGGATGATGTCCCTAGGTATAGCCGAGGAGATCCATCCAGAGATACACCGTACAGGAGCCCTTCCAGGAGCTGTACCAGGACCTGGGGACGAGCCAGCACCAGAGGACTTCTCCTGAGCATTGGCTGTATATAGTCAGTTATTTCTGTTTCTATTTCAAGTTCCTTTATTTCCTGTCTAATTGCTTTGATGTATCAGACATATTCTCGGATTGTTTCCCGAGATAATCTTATTTGATATTGCTTAAGTATTTCCATTGCATTATTTTTGGCAATTAATCTGTGTTATTCTGTGGATGAGATTAGAAATACCTGAGACTTGTACTTAGTACTGCTAGACTACAGCTTAAGCATGCCCTGATGGATCCATTAAATTGGGTTGTCCATCGGTGCGTGCTGCTGGCCATTACCACGTGCCCTGTCCCTCGATATTTTGGGACTGGGGCGTGACATGGTTTTTGTGGTGGCCCATGCAGGTCAGCGACTAAATTGTTCGGTTTCAACTTAGGGACCGAACAGGCCTGCAATAAGATAGGATAAGTTTTTAGGATCTCATCCACTTGCTTGAATCGTTTTTGATATCTGTATCGAATCGACTTAATTCTTGACTTGCATCCTGCCTTGATTCCTGTGCGCCTCTTATTGTTTATTTTGGTTGCAGGGTTATGGATTCACGAGCAAACGACGAGACTCCCATAACATCACCACGAGATGCTGGGGTAACCAACAAAGACGAAGTAACACCAGTAGATGGAGGACAGTCAGCTCAACAACATGCCCCGAGGATCCAGCAAGATGACATTCCACCAACGACGCCATTTACTCCACCAATGCCCGTAATTCCACCAGGGCAGGCCATGGACGGACAACAGATGTTTCAAATGATCTATGCCATAACGCAAGCTCAACAAGAGTCTTTCAGTCGCAGCCTAGTAACCGCAATAGAGCAGGCAGACCTACCAGCACGACGACCAACGACGGGCTCTATTTCTGATTTTCGCCAACTGAAGCCCCGTACATTCTCAGGCAAAGAAGAGCCAACTGAAGTTCATGAGTGGCTCACCAACACTCAACATCAACTAGAAGCAGCTGAACTTCCAAAGGAACGTTGGATGACTGCCGTCAGAATGCAGTTGACGGACAATGCACATCACTGGTGGCTATCCGAGGAGGCACGGCTCGGACCAGACCGAGCCACTTGGGAAGAGTTCTCTAGACTTTTTCAGGAAATGTACATTCCAGCTGTCGCTCGATCAGAGCTTCGGGACAAGTTTAATCACCTCACTCAGGATACTAAGACAGTGGAAGAGTACAACGCTGAGTTCATTCGTCTAAGTCGCTTCGCTTCAACATTGATCCCGACAGAAGAAGAGAAGGCTGAGAAATTCTTCGACGGACTAAACATTGAGCTACAAAAACTGATTGGATCCATTGCACCTACTTCGTACTCGGACGTCCTTGCTGCAGCGCGATGCATTGAGCGCATCATCAGGAGAGAGACTAGTCTGAAACGGACTTCTACTTCAGCACTACAAGAAGAAGTTGCAAAAAGACCTCACATACACCAGCCATCAGAAGCATCTCCACAGGCAATACCTGTTTGTCCATATTGTCGCAAGCGAGGCCATACTGAAGACGAGTGTAGACGAAAGAAGAGATTATGCATAGTTTGCGGATCCAGTCAGCATTTATTAAAGGAATGCCCTGAGCGTCGAGACAGAGCACCAAAGGGTAACCAGCAAGCGTTACCAGTACCGGGGTCAGCCTCTCCAGCTTTGGAAGTACCGCAAACGGAAGTTCAAGGAGTCCTACCACCAGCTTTAGCAGGGTATCAGCCGATGCCACCCTTGATACCCCAGGAACTACTCTTCCAGCAGGCTCAACAGCAGAAGAATCGACTGCAAGGACGAGGACAAGCCTACGCGATGACTGTGGAGGACGCTGATGCAAGTAAGTGATTCGTAGTTATCCGTTTTTAGTGTTGTTTAGTTCGTGCCTCTTGGTTCGTGACCTCAGCCCCAACCTAGTAATTTGCAACTTGTTAATAACAACCTGGTTTCCATAAAAGTTGTAGATCTTTTCTTTAACTAGACTTTCCTGGAAAGTGTATAACTTTCAATTTTTAGGGAAACGGTACTTCCCTAAGTATCTTGTGATAGTTTTTAAACGATGCTGGCGACCGCGTTATCTCTGTTGACCGGTTACTCTTTGATTGCGAGGACACAATCCTCTTAAGGGGGGTAGATTGTAAACCCCCTGATTTTTCAAAATTTTCAAAACTGGACTTTTCACAATTTTCTGGAATTTTCTGGGAATTTTCTGTAATTTAAAAACAGGGTTTTAATTATTCAATGATTTTTAAATGATAATAAATAATATTAAAATATTATGGAAATAATATTTTTGGATGTAAAATGAAAAACTGGACTTAGGACAATTTTTTGGAATTTATCGGGCCCCGGACCTATTTTTAAAACACCTAAATCTATTTATTTAATTATTTATTATTAAATAATTACTGATTTTATTATTATTATTATTATATTTTATATAAACCCAAACCCATTAGCCGCGGGTCGGATCCGGGTCAACCCGCGACCCGAACCCGCAAGCCCAGACCCGCTCAGCTAGCGGGTCGGGCCGGGTCTGCCGAAACCGAACCCGCCCGACCCGCGACCCGTTTTCCCCCCCTCACCCCCGCGCGACCCGCTCTCTTACCCCCGCGTCCGGCGCCGCCGAGTCCGCCGCGTCCGCGGCCACGCGCCCCTGCCCGCTCGGCCGAACCCCGCCTCCCTCGGCCCTCTCGCCTCGCTCCTCCCCCTATTTAATCCCCCGACCCAGATCCCCTCCGGCTACCCCCTCCGCAGCCGCTGCCACCGCCCGCAGCGCCGCTGCCCGCCTCGCGCCGCGCTGCCCGGCCACGCTCCCACGTCCACCCGCCATTTCCGGCCACCCCCGGCCCCCCCAGCCCTATTTAAACTCCTCCTCCTCCGATCTCCTCTCCCCCTCAGCCACCGCCAGCCACCACCACGCTCCACCGCTGCCCAGCGCCACTGACACCGCCGCCCAGTCCGCCGGACGCCGCCGCTGCAGCCGTCGCCTCCTTCTTCTCCTTCCTCCTCTTCTTCCCAGTCGACAGCAGCCGCCGCAGCTCCTCGAGCCGCCGTCGACGCCGCCCTGAGCCGTGCCGCCCTCCGCTGCAGCGCCTCCTCGTCGCGCCGCCCTCCGCCGCGTCGCCTCCGGCCCCTCCGCCGCAGCCCAGCCGCCGTCTCCACCGGCCAGTGATCACCCGAAGCCCTAACCCTAACCCTAGATTCGATTCCTAAATCCGACACGTGTCGGACACGTGTCGGACACGATTCGACCCCGGTTTTCGGGTCCCCTTTAGGTACTTGTAACTTTCTGTTCGTAGCTCGGATTTTGATTCCGCAAATTGTGTTGCGAAGCCTGTATGACCCTCTCGATGTCCGGACAAACCGTTCGGGGCATCGCGTCCTGTGGTGATCGCACACCG
Source organism: Iris macrosiphon (assembly GCA_036927795.1). Classification (NCBI taxonomy): domain Eukaryota; kingdom Viridiplantae; phylum Streptophyta; class Magnoliopsida; order Asparagales; family Iridaceae; genus Iris; species Iris macrosiphon. The sequence goes on along the minus strand of JAYESA010000014.1, from coordinate 171,736,946 downwards.
CGATCCAAAAACAGGAAAAACCAGACCCTGTTTTACCCCGGAACTGAGTACGCCCCGCCAAACGGGATGACTTGGTCGCGTGCGGTCTTCACAGATACGTGCACGTCGTCGATACGGACGTGTAGGATTTCGCAGAAGTCGATTCGGGTGTGCGTGCACACCGGGATCAACGCGTATCCGCGGACATCGCCCCGTATCCGTACTTTCTGGAACGTGCCCTAACTTTGTGTACACACGTCGAATTGAGACGAAACTTGCGCCATCGGACTCGTAGCGATACGCTGGTCCTGTGGGTCAAGTTTGGTTCGATTCTGAGAACGTTGACAAAATCGCGTGTCGTGGGCCCCATAGGTCCCGCTCGACGGGCGATTTTGTGTTCGGCTCATCGGAATCCAATTCTGGAAGTTTCGTTGGGTTCGTATCATCGTTCCTAACCTGTTGACACTAAGTTTGGTGAATTTGGAGACCTTTGACCCTGACACATTTTTCGGTACAAAGCGGGCCCACTTGTGGACCCCGTTTTGACCCGTAACTGTCGTTTTTGCCCTTGTCTCCAAATTGGACCCAAGGACAGGCATTTCTAGCTGATTGATATTTTTTGGATCTGATGGTGATGTTTATTTTAGCAACCGGAGTACCGCCTGCAATCTCAGCTAAAGTCAGAGCCGAAATCAAAGCAGGAACCACAGGCAAGTGTACCTTGCCGAAACTTGCAGCTTTGTTACCTATTTTCTGGACTTAGTTATACATCAGTGGGTAAGTAAAGCTTACCAAATTGTAGTAATTCTTGTTATAGAACTTGCCTAAATTCTTGTTTAAATGCATATAAACCTGTTTAACTGTTAAAACCCAGGACCGAGTGGCGTACTTAGCGTCCGATTACCAGTCGGGTGCCAACTCCGTACGAGAAGTTGTGTAACGTCACATAGAGATGGATATCGAGACCCGATAATTCTCGTACTTGTCTTATCAAGTACTCCAGAACCCAGGACACTTGACACTATTCATGAGACAGAGTCTTCCTGAGACATTCATGGTGATTCTGTATAGGATACAGGACTTGACAGTGATATTTTATAGACATTATGACTTGTTGCATTAGCTAAAATCCCGCTGACATGGACATGAGACGTTATGGTCATGATATGCGTGATTACATTGGGTGGGGAGAGACACACATGCTACAGGTTGATGTTATATTATGCCGGCGTCTTAAGTCTCACTACGAGCTAAACAACTACATGATATCACTGCTACCGGCTCCCCGACACAGAGCTTGTAGTAGTTTCAGCCTGAGTTCTTGTACTGCTCTCATGTTGCATATCACTTAGCTGGTTACCTAGTTTACCCTATTGCTTATTTATTGCTGCACTACATTTATTTTGGCTTGTATTTTCTGTATCTTGCTGTCCCCTGAGGACCTGGATCCGGATGATGTCCCCAGGTATAGCCGAGGAGATCCATCCAGAGATACACCGTACAGGAGCTCTTCCAGGAGCTGTACCAGGACCTGGGGACGAGCCAGCACCAGAGGACTTCTCCTGAGCATTGGTTGTATATAGTCAGTTATTTCTGTTTCTATTTCCAGTTCCTTTATTTCCTGTCTAATTGCTTTGATGTATCAGACATATTCTCGGATTGTTTCCCGAGATAATCTTATTTGATATTGCTTAAGTATTTCCATTGTATTATTTTTGGCAATTAATCTGTGTTATTCTGTGGATGAGATTAGAAATACCTGAGACTTGTACTTAGTACTGCTAGACTACAGCTTAAGCATGCCCTGATGGATCCATTAAATTGGGTTGTCCATCGGTGCGTGCTGCTGGCCATTGCCACGTGCCCTGTCCCTCGACATTTTGGGACTGGGACGTGACATAACATCTCTTAATTTTCATATAATGGATGGAGATATTTGCTAAAATATTCCTTATTAATACTCTATAACTTAGAATAACTCTAGTAAACATAATTTATACTCTTTATTATCTATTCATATCATTTAATACATAGATTTATATTAAATAGTTTAGTTTTTCTCTTCAAATGATTTACTATCTACTAAACATAATTTATATAAAAAAAAAATTAAAATTTCGAGGGGGGTGACACCTATATACCTCGTAAATTTCGTCTTTGAAATTTAAATTTAACTCTCATTCCATTCTATGATAATGCACGAATTAATCATCCCTCTCTTTTTTGAAAATTCTCAATATCACAAGTAGGTTTAAATTCAAACACTTAAATATCTCGCTTTGTAATGTTTTTTGTTGAACCCTCCAAATTCACATTCAGTAGGCTAAGCTATATATCACATAATCACGTACCGATTGAATTAATAGTGAATATCGAACAATCAATCAATCAATCAATCAATTCCAACGAAACATTCGTAAACTTTCGATTGATCGATCGACCGATCGATTGCGTGTTAGATCAGATCGAGTCGCTTCCTAATATGATACTCTCTTGCTGATCTGTGCTCGAAGTAATTCACGTACGTGTTCTTGCTTGTAGCCAGCTACTAAATATATACCATATTTGTACACATGCATGCATATATGTATGCACTGAGCAATTAACAAATTAGAGAAGATCTCAATCCATACCATATTATTATTAGTGATCCGCGCGCTATTACTTCAATTAATCCGTAGTCACTAGTCATATATATTTTTTTTAACTAAAGCTCTCTAATTCATTAAAGAATGAATTAAAGAAATTAATGAATTAGAGTAGTGATGCATGAAGGCCAAGGCCAACAACGTACGTACGGAATCAATCATAGTAGAGATTAGACATCCATTAAAGAAAGTTAAGATTCCGGTAACAGTACTGTTCCATATACATACAAACATTAATGCTCAATTAAGAGTGATCAAGACATAAATAATATTAGAAAAAATTTGAGTTGTATTCTACTTTATTTATCATAATTCAAAATATACTTCACGTTTCCTCTTCCCAAGACTTAGGATAGGGACGGATAATCATGGTGATTTGATGGAGGGTATTTAGGTCAAAAATTAACGGTAAACTAGTTTTTGACGGAAATAGAATGTGTTGTACATTATGATAAAGCAGTGAGGTATGCCTTAAATTATGATAAATAAAGTGAAATACAACTCAAATTTTCTCATAATATTATTGAGAATAAAGAGTTTAATTATCCGCATGATCATATATACTGAGGTGGAGGAATTAAAAGCTGGACTGGCATGGCCTAGTTAATAAGAGGGACAAGATGAGAGTTGATGCACATGGCTAGCTAGCTAGCTGATCATATCCAGCATATATGCATGCATAATGCACTTCCTGAACAATATTGTAGAGATAGATAGATATCTCATAAATGACAAGTCACTTAATATATATATATATATATATATATATATATATATATATATATATATATATATATATATATATATATATGTGTGTGTGTGTGTTTTTTTTTTTTTTTTTTTTCTGTCTCTCTTTGTGTGTGTATGTGTTCTGTTGCATGCTTCCTTCCTTCATTTGGCCTTCTTCTTTTCATACCATACCATACTAGGCTTCATGAATGAATGCATGCCATGTATAGTATGGGGGCCTCCAGAACAACCTTAATTTACTGGTGTGTATCCAGGGCCTGACACGGATACAGAACCGATCGATTTGAGTGAGGTCCAGCATCATCGATCGACATGAGAGACAGATGAATTTAAAAAAAGTAGGATCAACCTCAAATTTAAAAAAAGTCCAATTTTTTTTTTAAATAAAGTTCACAACCTTAAAATTCTGTTAAAACAAAAATTATGAAGGAAAAAAGTAAAACCTAATATAAAAATGTATATAGAAATTAGAAATTACAAATTTCGGATAGAGTAAAGCATAAAATTAATAAAAAAAATATTAAAAAAGAACATAAATGTTTAACTGGGAAGCAAAAATTAAGTGGGGACAACTGTCCCCCACTCACCCCTATGTAGGTCCGTCCCTGTAGCTAGTTCTCTGTTACCATTCTATTAATTAATAGAGTTTCTAGTAATTGAAATAATATTCAGAATAACTACATTACTGAAGAGAGAGAGAGAGAGAGAGAGAGAGAGAGAGAGAGAGAGGGGGGACGAATATGCTTCCACAATTGATGCATGTTAACAGTCTTAACGGACGAATCATCATCGATCGAGGGACAACTATGTTGGTTTTGATAATGTTGGTTAATCATCAACATTAGGTAGAGCTAGTCCACTATGATGATACATCTTTCTTTTGGGTTGGGGGCATGCATGCTGTCCAACTTTTCAATGTTGGTTGGCTAATTTGCTCCATCTGCAGTTTGATAATCAAGCACATGAAAAAGTACCAAGAGCACATCCATATTCTCTTGCCAAATCAAACAACTAAACTATCGGTAACCAAACATTATAAGCTAGCTAGCTACTCTTATTCTTTACTAGCTTTAGCTTTAGTATATATATATATATATATATATATATGAATAATGTGAACAATTAAGAATTGGTTATGGTATATGAATCATGCATGTTCGATCATCAACTCTAATATATGCTTCAATCTTCCTAAAATATGCTGTCATTTTCTTCGATGGTATTCTTCCAAAGCCTAATGATGCCTGCCTAGATTCTCTCTCTCTCTCTCTCTCTCTCTCTCTCTCTATATATATATATATATATATATATATATATATATATATATATATATATATATATATATATATATATATATATATATATATATCATTGTTTTTTTTTAGAAGTTTATATATGAGACGTCTAATCTAGATATTGTTAGTTAGAATTAGTATAGTAATTAATATTTAAGATGTCTTACCAGTAACAATCATGAGTCATGCATGCATGTGCTCTAAAGTCTAAATTAGTGCTGTACCAAAAACCAAACTAGAGAACTTTGATTCCAGTTGCTCAGAAAGTCTTGACATATTGAATATGGTTTGTTCAATATCCACGAGCAGAAATCTTGGCATTGAATGTGTTACAATTGATGTATGAAAGAGAGAGATTACAGTTTGCTAAAGTGCCTTTTTTTCTACACGACTGATTTTCATGAATATGTTTCGAACATGCAACATGATGTATGTCAACCAAATCAAGACTTTTAAAGCTCGAGTTCAAACGCGCATGCTTCTTTTTTCTCACCTCAAACCGACAATCGTTTTTGTTGTGAAATTATGAGAGATTTTAGTTCTCTGCCACATCGCGGATTCTTTGTTGATGCATGGTGAGAAAGAGGATACCAAATGTTCTTAATTTTATGCCTAAAAGGGTCAACATAGTAAAAATAAATATTTTTTGTGTTGTTCTTATTTTTTTAGTATGTTAGACATGGTTCTACATTGGTGGCCAGATATGGTACTATATGGACACGATGAGATATGGACATTATGATTATGATACAACATTCATTTTGTTAAATTAAAAAAAAATCAGAACGTTTTAAGTTCATTCTGGAATAAACTAAATTCTTGGCTCCGCCCTTGAATGCAGTACTAAAATTCTAAATATATAACGAGATTTAAGAATTATATATTTACATTAATGCGTACACTTTTGCATGTAATATCGGTGGTCTAATTTGAACATAGAATTAGATTCACGCAGCGGTATAATTTTAATTCGCTTTAAAAAATATGAGTTGCTCTAACCAGTGCCAGCCCTGTGATAAGCCGGACAAGACTTCGGACTTGGACAACTCTCCTCTGCTAGGCAACCTTCCAGGAGCAGCATGATCCCACCAAAAGTCGGGGTTACGGATGATCCCCCACGACCAACTCACAATAAGGATCAAGAGACTACCAAACCAAAATTAGCTTCAGATTGGACAATCCAACCCTACGGCCGGCCCTGGCCCTAACTTATATCCATCTCCCAACATCCACCTCTCGCAAACCACAGTGCCAACAAATTTCTTCCGTATAGTTCCGCGTGGATCGGCTCAACGTGCAAACGTGAGGAGGCATGCATATATGTGATTATAGAATATGGCTAACATGGGGATGTTTCCTCCAAAACCTGGATTTCTTCCATTAGTTTTGAATCCATGGATCATAGCTACTTAAATATTCTAAGTTATATATGACTCTTAATCTATTCGTAAAATTGCAAAGTACGAATAGAGTGCAAATTGATTAAACCTCTCTCTAGATTCTTTCAGGTACTCTCGTGTACTTTGCTTTGTGCCTGCCTAATTGTCTCATTTCATAGATCAAAGTAAATAAATTTGTACAGACTTCAATGCTACGTACGTACCCCCTCTTATTTTCTTTTTTATATATAGCTCAACTTGAACTCGATCGAGTCAACTCTAACAGAAGTAGTAAAAGTACATCAGAATATTTAAAGGCGGTGTGTCGAATCTCGAGAATCTTGATTTCTAAAGTATATCGGGTTTCCACAATTTATTACGCTATTTTGTTATAGAGAAATATCTTGGATTATGTTTACAATTAGGTACTTTGGTTGCATTACTATAGGAAAATAATTCGACAGAGACAATTCTGAGGAATTTCTGAGCTAATTGTAATGCTTTTTATTCATGTGGTTTGGAGATTTTCAAATTGGGATGTAATTGATCTATGATCTTGCTGGAACTCCATACCAATATCTAGTTACTTGCAGAGGCGCTATCAGCTTATACTGCTATATCTATATTTTGTTGTCGAAACAATTTTACTTGTCGACCGATATTTTTCGTTCAATTCGACAAAGAAATTTGAACAAAAAAGACCAATCAACAACGGAGTAAAAGCATAGTAAGACTGTAAAAACATGTTAAAGAAGAAAATTTGTGTATCGCTTGTAAATCAATTAGCAAGGGTCACTACTATTTCATTGAATTTCAAAACTACTAAGAAACAACACTGTAAATATTTAAAATTATGTCTAAATATATAAAATATATTTTTTTAAGCGTTAATAATTATTTGATCCATACCAAAATTTCGATACTCCGATCCGCCGATTCCGATACTCATAAGAATGTTCTAATACCGACGTCATAAGTAAAACTATAGCATATTGGAGGTTGTTTCATCTTATTTTTCCTGAAAAGCGGTCCATGGATGTTTGGTAAGAACAACTTATCTTCAAAAACCTTCAAAAATTAATTTATTTTTTGACGCAGCTTTTGAAAGTAATCGTTCACGTGCTTCCAAAAGTTACTTCTGTTGTCAATTTTTTTTTTCTTCATTCTCAAAAACAGCTGCATTTCCAAACCAGGACATCCTTGCTTTACCAAACGAGCTAACTTTCAGTAATAATTTAAACAGTGAATGTTCAACAGCATATGTGCACTTACCAGGAAAATGGCTCCACCATTCATAGGGAAGTCCAATTAAGCACATTCTAGTTTCAAGTAATGTGCATTTTCACCAAGTTGGTAATCCAAAAAGACCATATAATGCATAAAATGTTGGTATTGAGCAACCTATTGTTCTCTTTAGTGCTAGCTACTCCTACATATACAAGTAGGGCTTATAATAAAGTCCAAACATGTCTAAGACCGATCAAAGTAAACCAGGAGTCTCTAAGGGAGAGAGATTTTAATGAAGCAACTTTTAACTTAGGTAGAGGTAGAGGTAGAGGTAGAGGGGATAAAATTTCGGGTTATTTAGTAATAGAGTCTCATATAATATGTGATATTAGGATTTGAGTCTCCAAAGTGTCCGACATTAGAGTTTAGGTCTTGAAATTACTCTTCACGTAGGCTTATGAACAGTGATTTTAAGACCCATATACTAATGCTAGACACTTTGGAGACCCAAATCCTAATATCACATATTATATGAGGTCCTACTACTTAATAACCCTAAAATTTTCTTTTTGGAGGATGCACATTGCGGGATACACCTCTCAAAGTTCAATTTTCATCTCTATATATATAGAAGCTTGGAACAAATAGGATTCGATCATTCTTGTAACAATTGGAGTGTGAGAAGTTTTTGTTTTGAGGTGTAATTTTCTTTAATATTTTGTTTTATATAAGTTTTTACTGTTAAGCTTGTAATATTTGGCTATGACATGTTCTGTTAAATGCCTCTTTGTGAAGCACTCTTCTTTCATGAAAAGGGGAGGATCTTAATAGAGAGCAATTATCTAAAAAAAATAACAAAATCCCAACATGTCCGACGGTCGATATCGTTGCTTAGTATTTTGAGTCTGAATAAATTACTGATCAAGTCAGGGTTCTATTTAGGACCATTTTCATCAACAAGTTGGTAGGATGTTTTGAACCTAGCTATTGTTTACAGGATATTAGAAAGCAACATTTTAAAACCAAAAGTTCACAACTAAAGAACACAAGTAAGATGACTGAAGCACTTTTTTTCATGCACCTGGGCCATAACCAGGGTTGTATGGCTGATCTAACACAGCTTTGGACCTTAGTATTTAAGGCCTAAGTTTTATGTTTCAGGAATTAGCATGCTTATATAAATCTAGTCCATTGCCAGCCCTTTATACAACCTGGCATTTAGGCGTTTAAACCATATGCATTTATGTAGATTCAGGACCTACACCCATCGTTGAGTCCAGGTTCAGCTCAGTTTTTTAATCTATACTACTCTATAATACGAAAAGTTGGACTTTACCGTAGAATTTGTTTCCCCAAATATACTCTTGCTCAACATCTACGAATTAAATTAGTCATTAAAATTAAGAGGGGCAGATAAATAATTTAGAACAAGAGGGATGACAACGTAATAAATATATTGAGTAATGAGACTTGAGAGAAAACATGATGTTATTATGTCAAATTGTATGTCATTTATGTTTAAAAGAGTCGAAACACAATAAAGTCTCCATGCTATGAAGTCTCGTCTTCCCAAACAACTCTCCATCTCCCAATGGCAAAAAAAAATTATAATCTTACCATTTTCAATGGTTATTATTTTTAATAGAAAATGAACCAAAAGAACAAAATTCGTACCCCGAATTCTTTGGCACTACAAAACACACACACACAGTAATAGTAACATGAGAAAGATGGTGGTTGTCTTATCATATTCTAATTAAAATACGTGCAAATCACATGCATGTAGACTAAGTTAAATAATAGATTGAGGTTGGGTGTAGATGGATTTCACTACTTTGGGTGTAAAATGAAGTTAACCATGTGTATGTACTCAGAATTTAATTATCTGCCAAATGAGCAGTAAGCTTGCATATGTTCAATTATCAGAACAAAATCCAAGAAATCGTGTAATGTTTCAAAACTTGACTTGACCAGCACTTGCATAGATAGATAGATAGGTGTCAAATAGTGCAACACGGGAAACTGGGACACAATCAGTAAATTAGTATCATATTTCTGATCTACCTGTCCAAAGTAAGTACCAGCTATGTAGCTAGTGAGTGTTTGAAGAAAACAAACAATCACTAGCAACTACCATCAGGTACACAGCTCACTAGATTATGGAGTTCCCCAAATGTTATCAGTCTCGTAGAGAGCAGTGCCTTAGTGTTTGCTTGTTGATAACATCCGGCCAAAATATTGGTATTGTCAATAACATCCCGATATCAGCTGATTTATTAGTATTGTATCTGCGAGTTAATAATGTTTGTTCATAGCTTGAGGCCGTAAAATAAGATTAGTAACTGATTTCAAATAAATATTTCCTTATCTGGTGATTGATGGGAGGAAAATGAAATATATGCATTGGTTAAATATCTTTACTGAGGATTTAATTATAAAGCTCCTTCTTCCTTTTGTATTAATTTTTTTTACCAAGATTGGTTCACACCATTCCTCAGCAGTTCTGCAATATTGGGCTGGCAGAATAAAAACAAGGTATATATAACATAATAATTATAAGTTTATATGCATTACATGAGGTATTTCATGGATGAAGATTGTGGACCATCAGGAGCTGATGTTTTTACTAAATGGTCCCTCTCCTAGAGAGATGCTTCAATACAATTTGATTGAAGATCAGAATACTCTGTGAATATACTTTGCTGAACTCTCTATTCGTCAAACTGGCGAAGTGTTCTTGATGTTATATTATTTGTTTACAAAGACAAGGTCGCATGTCATGGGTAGATGATCTGAATTGTGGGTCCTCCCTCATAACTTACAGTAGTGCTGGAGTCACTGAGTCTTCTTGTGCAGATGCTGGCAGAGATGATGCTCAAGAGAAAAATCCACAGGATATCAATTCTAAATGAGGCTCGAAAAGTAGTTTCAGGTAAGTCTCGACCAACATGAATTTCTTCTGATACCAAACAGGTATAGCCAGGGGCGGAGGCAGGATTTCATAATAGGGTGGGCTAGCTAATAATTACTTAAGGTTCTAAAAATTTATGTCAAAAATTCGACAAAGTTTTCTTTGTAAATTCGATGATTCAAAATCTATCATAGACAATAAACTTAAGAAAGGGTGCTCCACTTAGAAATAACTTGCTAGTTTGACTGATAATCTTTTATTGAACCATCTCATAACCACACATGTTAATTTTCTTGAACCAGTTAGGGGTGCATCAAGTGTCATAGACACGTAGAAAAACTTTTAATAACAAAATTGCTGGTTAGCGCATTTTTTACTTCATAAATCTGTATTAGCTCTAAAAAAATTTGAAACTTATTATTACTTATAGAGACTTGATATGCAACAAAGAACTCTTTAATTAGCAGGCACAATTAAAACAAATTTTTTGAAAGCCAGACCATACAATTAGTGTAGATCTAAATTCTTAGACATATTACACTATTAAGCAAAACAAATATCTTTACAATAAGAAATTTTCAAACACAAACTAGATGTTGTCATATAAGAAAATATCTGTTAAAAGAACCCTAACAGAGATGACAAATATGATGCTTAAAAGTTTGACACATGGAGTCTCCAATCTATTAAAACGAACAAATATTTGTAAGATGCTGGAAAGCATAAACGGATAAAAATCATACATTAGAAAGAATATATTGCATTGCATATAAGAATACCATCTGATTATGGGAATGAAATGGACCTTTGCAACATACATTGACATATCATAATATATTATAAAGTCATCCAGGATGGAATTCTAACTACTAATGGGAACTACTAACAGCAATACACAAGAAAAAATGAATTAAGATCAAAACAATTAAACAACAAAAAATTTGGGTTATGATTTTTAAAAAAAATTAGGGGTTAGTTAGGGTTTTACCAGAGGTCCAGAGGAGATGAAGAAGCTGAAGTCTGAAGAGCCAAGAGGGAGATTGGGAGAGGCTAGAGTCGATATCGAGAGCAGGAGGAGCTGCGTCGCTGCAGCCTGGCGGTCGGGCTGGAAAGGGGAAGCACCAGCTGGCCCGCTGCTGCCCTACAGCCGAGATTCTGGAAGTCGGGACGACGGTACTCGATCACTCGGGATCGGGATATTGCCGTGTTGGAGAACACTGAAGAGAGAAGAGGGAGTCTGGAAAGAGAGGAAGAGAGATGGAGTCTTAGATTGGAAAGGTCGAGCCCAAGTTGCTCACTTTAAAATTTTGTTTTGAACATACAGTTGTTATTTGCTAACTTAAACATCCGGTTGGATTTCTTTGTACAATTGCACTGGACTGACTTCATTGTACTAGGCTGACTACTTTATAAAAAAAAAAAAAAATTATTAGCTTTATTTTTTCTTGCACTGGGCTGTAGCCCAGTGCAGACATAGTGTCCCTCCGCCCCTGCTGAAGAGAGAAGAGGGAGTCTGGAAAGAGAGGAAGAGAGATGGAGTCTTAGATTGGAAAGGTCGAGCCCAAGTTGCTCACTTCAAAATTTTGTTTTGAACATACAGTTGTTATTTGCTAACTTAAACATCCGGTTGGATTTCTTTGTACAGTTGCACTGGACTGACTTCATTGTACTAGGCTGACTACTTTATAAAAATAAAAAAAAATTATTAGCTTTATTTTTTCTTGCACTGGACTGTAGCCCAGTGCAGACATAGTGTCCCTCCGCCCCTGGGTATAGCTAGCTGTAAGGATATATTCTAAGCATTGGAGGCAGAGGCATAAGCTCCTCTTTTTCTTTTTCACACACTCGTTTACCAGGTCTTTAGATATGTTCACGGATACGCTTTAAGTTTCATAGCTACTGGCTTCTGAGGTCTAATGTGAATAATATGTACTCTCTCAAATATGATGTTAACGCTGTGATGTACCATTAACTGATGTTTAGTATGTCAATTCCTTTGGTGTGATACTTTATCTCCTTTGAGACTTTGTGAAGGACCATCTGCTTGCTATACTTTGACCTTGTTCTGTCTACAGCAAGAGTGCTGTAAAATTTATCAGATTATTGTGGACACTTCATGACTTGCACTGCATGTGAGGCCAATATCAAATAGCTACCTAAGGTAAGTAGTGAATTAGTAGATCGGAGCTTTGATATATAACATACCTCTAAATGAAGAGGTCAAGGGAGTTATGGAAGGAACAAGCCCATAAATGACAGATGAACTCTGAGATATCTCTGAAGTTGGAGTAAGGAAGAGGACTAAGACACCAGAAGGGTCTCAAATGGTCATTGATGTCATTAGAAGCCGCAATGGTAAGAATATGGTTATTTGGTGAAGTTTTCCACTTTGGAGAATGGTAAAGAGGAACCCGGGTCTACGGATATAAGATGGGTGCAATTGATGAAAGTTATTCCAAGTAAACTGTGAGGATATCTACTCAAATCGGTAATGCTATGCCTGGGAATGCAATGTAGTACATTATGCTTAATCTCTAGTGGAGATGAAGTGAGTTTATGATAGAGAGCTAGCTATTGCACTCTTTTATTAGTGGAGTCACTTTACATACGTAGATGTTGAGTCAGTTGGGAAAAACAAGATCTTTTCAGTCTTTGTGATGAGATAAAATAAAATAAAAGAGAAGAAAAGTTAAGATAGAGAACACACACAAGATTTATAGAGGTTCAGCTCAATTTGAGCCTATGTCCTCCGTCCGCCCCTTCTTCACCGTTTTCGCTATAATCAAATAAAAGATTACAAGGGCATTCTCGCAGGTTTGTACAACTTAACTTGAGGATCACTTTCTCTCACAAACTCACTTGAGATAGATTACAAGTGTGAGGATTACAAGTTGTGTATTGTTCTTCTTGTTACTTGTTGTGTTCAACCTTCACCATCTTTCCTCTATTTATAGGGAGGATATACCTCTTGGATACATCACATTCGTTGCATGGAGAAGTCCAAATGGAAGATTCCTTCATTCTCCTAAGATTCGTTCATCTATCATCAATGTTACATGCAAGCTGAATGCATGCAGAATATGAATAGATATGTTACTTTAGATGGTCATAACTTCTTCAATACACCTCCAAATGACCTGGTTCAAAGCTTGGATGAAAGAGAAAACTTTTTTCAACAACTTTTGTATTGAAGACCGAGCCAAATAGTGATTGCAACAGCTTCGAAATAGCCTCCCAAAACTGAATCTTGTCACAGAAACTGCACCCAGAAAAATGGTTAAGTACTTGGCCGAACCCAACCATATGGGTGACCGATTTCCATGGATCAAATCTATGTTTATTCATCATGGGGGTGGACCCCATTCCCATCAATCTCCTCCTCCATTCTCATGAGGAGAAAGTTCTCAAACAGTAGTCATACCCGCCTTCCTACGGCAGAAGTTATGCTTCTCCTTTGGTAGAGGCTTCGTCATCATGTCAGACGAATTTGTCTTGTATCAATCTTCTTTATATGTATCAAGCGATTCTCCAAAGTATCTCGGATCCAGTGATGACGTACATCGATGTGCTTTATCCTTAAGTGATAGATAGTATTTTTACTCAAGTAAATGACGCTCAGACTGTCACAATATAGAGTGTACTTCTCTTGCTTGAGAGATAACTCATTTAGGAAATTCTTCATCCATAAGAGCTTTTTCTGGCTTCTGTAGTAGCAATATATTCAGCTTCTGTTGTGGATAGAGCGATACACTTTTACAGCTTTGATTGTCATGATACGGCTCCTCCTGCTAAGGTAAACAAGTATCCTGATGTGGACTTTCTCTTGTCCAAGTCACCTGCCATGTCAAAATCAGTGTAACCTTCCAAGATAGATTTTCCATCTCCAAAACATAAAAAATATTTAGAGGTTCCTCTAAGATATCTTAGGATCCACTTTACTGCTTCCTAATGTGCTTTACCAGGATTGGCAAGAAAATGACTTACCACTCCAACTGCATGTGCTATGTCGGGTCTTGTACAAACCATTGAGTACATCAAACTTTCGACGGCTGAGGCAAATGGAATGCTCTTCATCTCCTCCTTCTCCTTCTCACTTGAAGGGCTTTGTTGTGCACTTAGCTTAAAATAAGCTGCTAGCGGTGTACTGACTGGCTTAGAGTTCACCATATTGAACCTCTCCAGAACATGTTCAATGTATCTTTCTTGTGATAGCCATAACTTTCTCGCACTTCTGTCCCGAGAGATCTTCATTCCCAATATATGTTGTGCTTCTCCTAAGTCCTTCATATCAAATGACTTGCTTAACTCTTTCTTCAACCTGTCAATCTTGGACATATTTTTCCAACAACAAGCATATCATCAACATATAGAGAAAGAATAATGAAATCATCATCAGAGAACTTCTGGACATAAACATAATAATCTGCAGATATTCTTTTGTACCCATGGTCAAGCATAAAAGAATCAAACCTTTTATACCACTGTCGCGGTGCCTGCTTGAGCCCGTACAAGCTCTTCTTTAATTTGTAAACCAAGTGTTCCTTATCCTTTATCTTGAAATCCTCTGGCTACTCCATATAGATTTCTTCTGCCAAATCACCATGGAGAAATGCAGTCTTCACATCTAACTGCTCAACTTCAAGATCTTGGGAAAAAATAAGACCAAGAATAACGCGAATAGAAGACATCATCCCAACAAGAGAAAATATTTATTCATTGTCAATACCTTGCTTCTGACTGAAACCTTTCACCACGAGGCGAGCTTTGTACTTGACTTGGCCATTTCCTTCATTCTTGATTTTGAACACACATTTGTTCTTCAAGGATTTTCTGTTCTTTGGTAGCTCCACCAGGTCATAAGTGTGGTTCTTATGCAAAGAATCTATCTCCTCTTATATAGCTTTCTTCCACTTGGCATAATCTTCATTGACTTGTGCTTCATAAAAACGTTCTGGTTCACCTGCATCTGTCACCATAGTTTATTCTAAAGCAGGATATCTAGTTGAGGGTTGTCGTTCCCTCTCCGACCGTCTCAACTGAGATGTTGGTGGCTGATCCATATGCGGCAGTTCTGTATGTTCATGCTCCCCCTGATCATAAACTGAAAAACCTGTAATTTTTTCTTCCTGCACATCTTGAAAATTATTATTTTCTGGTATAAGAGAAAGAATAACAATAGGCGTGGAGATTGGATCTGGGACAATGTGAGTATTTTGTGGCTATTCTTCTTTTTCAAAATCAGCAAGTATTTTATCTTCACAAAATACAACATCCCTTCTCCTTACAATTTATTTGTTTATAGGATCACACAACCTATATCCAAATTCATCATTTCCATATCCTAAGAAGATGCATGGAATAACTTTGTCATCAAGTTTTGTTCTTTTCTCCTTAGGTACATGCACAAATGTCTTGCACCCGAATACACGCAAGTGGGAATAGAAAATATCATTTCCACTCCAAACCCTTTCAGGAATATCTCCATCCACAGGAACTGAGGGGGACACGTTTATCAAGTAGCAGGCTGTTCGCACTGCCTCTCCCCAAAATATTTTTGATAATTTTGCTAAGGATAGCATACTTCTTATCATTTCCACAATTGTGCGGTTCATTCTTTCTGCAACCCCATTATGTTGTGGTGTATGTGAGGTAGTCTTTTGGTATCTAATGCCATATTTAGAACAATAATCTTCAAACATCCTTGAAGTATACTTACCACTATTATCCGCGTGAATACACTTCAAGAGCTTTCTGGTTTCTCTTTCTACTTTGGTATGGAAGTCTTTGAAAACTTCAAAGACTTGATCTTTGGCTTTTATGACATACACCCACACCTTTCTAGATGCATCATCTATGAAGGTCACAAAGTAGGAGGCACCACTAAAGATTTTTATATTTATGGGTCCGCACACATCCGAATAGACTAAGTCCAATATGCTGGTTTCTTTTTTGTTATAATTTTTAACAAAAGTTACCCGGTGTTATTTTTCAATTAAGCAATGATCACAGTGGGACAATGTTGTACCTTGCATGGATGGAAGTAGTTATCGCCTTGCGAGAGTTTATAGTCCTTTCTCGCTCATGTGGCCAAGCCGCTTGTGCCACAAATCCATAGAGGTACCTTCCACTGTTCCAAGTTCATCATTCTCTAAGTGGAACTAAGTCTTGTAGAGAGTGCAATACTTCTTTTCTCTCGCCAGTACAAGTGATCCTTTGGTAAGCTTCCAGCATCCTCTACCAAAGCTGCTTGTGTATCCTTCTTTATCAAGCTTGCCGGTGGAGAGAAGATTGAGACAAAGATCGGGCACAAATCTAACATCTTTTAGAACCATCTTTATTCCAAGGTTAGTGGTAACACAAATATTTTCAATGCCTAGAATTTGAGAAGAGTTTTTGTTACCCATTTTTTATCATTCCAAGGTTACCTTCACGAAGCGAAGTGAAGTAGTCCTTTCGGGGAGTAGCATGGTAGGAGACACCGGAATCAATCACCCATTCTGAGTCTTGGCAAGTGAGATTTGCATAGTCTTCTTCACATGCTGAGAAAAGTACGATTTCATTGTCAGTGACAACTGCTGCACTTTTATTCTTTTCTTGCTTCTCATTGGTCCTTCCTTCCTTTTGTTCTCGCTTGAGCTTGCGGTATTCCCGTTTTATGTGTCAACTCTTCCTGTAGTGATAGCAACTAATGTCATTTCTAGCCTTTGATTTTTTTTCTTGACTTGTCTCTGTTCTGAGGCTGTCGGCTTTTGCTCCTCCCCCTATTCTTGGTGACAAGGGCATGAGAATGGGAGGATCCAGATGACTTTCTTTGAATTTTTTTATTCAAGAGGCTGCTTGTAACTTGGTTCATGGATACAACTCCGTCAGGTGCAGTATTGCTAAGAGACACTAGCAGATCTCCCAACTATCCAGTAATGAGCTAAGCAGAATAAGGACTTGAAGCTCGTCGTTCAATACCATATTCATAGTTGCAAGCGGATTAACAATAATACTTTAAATTTTATTCAGATGTTCAGATATGGAATCACCTTCCTTGAACTTGAGATTGACAAGCTTCCGAATCAAGAAAACTTTGTTGCCGACGGTCTTCTCATAGAGATCTTCAAGTTTCTTCCACAAGCTGTTCGCCGAAGTCTCATTCGACACATGATGGAATACGGTGTCATCCACCCATTGTTGAATGGTGCTGATGGTCTTCCGGTCAAGCTTCTTCCATTCTTTCACCATCATGGAATCCGGCTTGGAAGATTCTCCTTCAACCGGTACACAGAGGTCCTTGCAATAGAGAAGGTCCGTCATCTTCACCTTTCATATCATCCAGTTGTGGCCATTCAAGCTGATCATCCGAATGCCACCAATGTGAGTCTCCATCTCAATACAAGAAGATTAACAATATGTGCTCTGATACCACTGTTGAAAAAAAAAGATCTTTTTCGTCTTTGTGATGAGATAAAATAAAACGGAAGAGAAGAAAAGTTAAGAGAGAGAACACACACAAGATTTACCGAGGTTTAGCTCAATTTGAGCCTACGTCCTCCGCCCGCCCATTCTTCACCGTTTTTACTATAATCAAATGAAAGATTACAAAGACATTCTCTCAAGTTGGTACAACTTAACTTGAGGATCACTTTCTCTCACAAACTCACTTGAGGTGGATTACACGTGTGAGGATTACAAGTTGTGTATTGTTCTTCTTGTTACTCTATGTGTTCAACATTCACCATCTTTCCTCTATTTATAGGGAGGATATGTCTCTTGGGTATATCACATTCGTTGAATGGAGAAGTCCAAAGGGAAGATTCGTTCCTTCTTCCAAGATTCGTTCATCTATCATCAATGTTACATGCAATCTGAATGCATGCAGAATATGAATAGATATGCTACTTTAGATGATCATAACTTCTTCAATACACCTCCAAATGACCTGGTTCAAAGTTTGGATGAAAGAGAAAACTTTTCTCAACAACTTTTTATTGAAGACCGAGCCAAATAGTGATTGCAACAGCTTCGAAATAGCCTCCAAAACTGAATCTTGTCACAGAAACTGCATCCAGAAAAATGGTTAAGTACTTGGCCGAACCCAACCATGGATGACCGATTTCCATGGATCAAATCCATGTTTATTCATCATGGGAATTGACCCCGTTCCCATCAGAGTCGACCTTAAAGCACTAAGTTGTGAAGAAACAATAAGAACAAACTTGTCTTCAGGGTTCTTTCCTTGATACCTATAGTTAGTTAACTTCCAGCTGCATGTTTCTAGCAAACAGTAATCTAGTTAGTAAGAAATTCTTGCCATGGTTTGCTTTTGGCTAATCTAGTCGAGTAGATATTCGATTTGAGTGAGGAAATAACAAATGAACATGACAGTATATAAATACAACTGAAAAATGATTTTCCAACTACAACATATTTAAAACCTACAGTAGGTATGTTCTTGCAAAGGGTTCCGAGCAGTTGGTAGGAAGTTCCTAAATGATGCAATGAGAATTGCATGAAAGATAACTTGTTCTATTGATCAGTATCATTCATTCATGAACTGGTTATAGTCCTCAACATGAAAGATGAATCCCCCCCTCGATTAACACAGTTAAACATCAGCTAGGCCTTCTCCAGAGGAGATAGAAATGTTTGAAGCAAGTAAATCATTAACAAGGATGTTTGGAACGCGGTGTGACCCGAACCGAGTTGGCCCATGAGATGCGATATTGGACTGGATCTATATGCCTTAAAAGAGAATTCTCATGTAAGGTCTGAATTAATCTCAATTATGTACACCTCATGATCCCACTTCCTACCCGATGTGGGACTAAACTATCAACTCTATTGTCACCACCCTTTGAACGCTCAACCGAAAACGAGATACAATCCAACAAATGACAACTAATTAATGACAATGTAAAATCATTACCAACTTTATTTCAACATGTATTTGAACAACTCCAAGAACAATACTCATTCCCTCTATTGTTCCAGTTTGATCCTAATCTGCACTAATAACAAGCAAAACAAATAACTAATCCCCTTTCTCTTTACACATCCCACCACCAACTACAAATTGGTTGCTAACAAATTAAGAACCAGACCAAAGAACAAAACAAGAAACCAAAGAAATAGACATGAGCTGCAACTATAATCAAAAGGGTGAGTTTGACTTGGAGGAGGAAGAGTAGATTGTAACAGCCGAGAAGCTGTTGTTATTGCTACTACCATTGTTGTTCTTATTGTTGTTGTTGTTGTTGATCTGGCTTTGCTGAGAGAGCAGGGCAGCTGTGGAGGTCGACGTGGTGGCGTTAACCCCTCTAGGAGACGAGCCCTTGAGAAGAACGTCGACCTTCGCGTACTCCTCCCTCTCGTGGCGGATCTCCTTTAGCATTGCCGCCACATCTTTCATCGTTGGTCGCTCATCGGGCGTGGGGCTGACGCAGAGGAGGGCTACACCGAGTGCCTGGAGCATCTCATCCACCTCAGAATCTGGCCGACCGCGGAGGCTTACGTCGAGCACTTCCGATCTCCCCTTCCTGCGTCGCACCCAGTCCACTACGTGGAGGCCATCTGGGATCGTCGGGTCGATTGGCTGCTTCCCTGTTAGAACCTCTAGCACCACCACACCGTAGCTATACACGTCACTCTTCTCCGTTATCTTCATCATGTAGCCATACTCTAAAGCCGTCATATGAAACAAAAACAACAATCATCATTCATGTATTCATTCAAAGTTTCAGTAAACATAAGTTAACCATTCGCAATTCTAGTTCTCCACAAGCTAGCTATGGCCATAGTTTGCGTTATCAGCCGATACAGGTCTGATACGGTCAATATCGATACGGTTTGGTACGTCCCAATTCGATACCGATACGGATCGATACCGACATTTGAGATCTCTTTTCCAGTCAATTTGGCAAAGAAAGTTAAACGAAAAAGACTAATTAACGAGAGTGTAAAACCATAGAATTTTTTTAAAAGCAAGCAGAAAAAGAAAATTTATCTAGCCCATGTAAACCAATCGGAAATGGTAATTATTATTTTATTCAATTTCAAAACTACTATTAAACAACAACAACAGCGAAAATACTTTAAATTTTGTCTAAATATACGAATATAATTTTTTAAATTTTTTTAATAATTGTTCTCTTTTCCATAACAATCGGCTATTTCGATCCGAAATTGTCGATACCATCGATCCCAATACTCGTATCCGATATCGATTCCGATTCCGATAATGTAAACCTTGGTTATGGCCAAGGTTGTCATAAAGAACTAGGCTTGAAACGAGGATTGAATTTTGCATTACAATTATATGAGCATTTCATTGGGGAAGTTTTTATCATTGTTAGTCTAGACTCTAAAGATTGAACAGGAAATGCATTAAAATTTACTCACCGGGAGCGATGTAGCCATAAGAGCCGGCTACGGTGTTGGAAGACCGAGCGAAGTCTCCATCCTCAACAAGCTTTGCAAGCCCGAAATCTGCGATATAGGCTTCGAAATCTAGTCCAATGAGGATGTTATTGGCCTTAATGTCGCGATGAACGATCGGAGGGACACAGTCGTGATGAAGATAGGCGATCCCCTGCGCCGCCCCGAGTATGATCTGATACCTCAAATCCCACTCCAAAGAGAACCCATTCCTCTCATGTAGCAGCCCACCAAGACTCCCGTTCGCCATGTAATCATACATCAGTAACCTCGTACTCTTGTTCCAGCAACAACCCAAGAACCTAACGATGTTCTTGTGTCGAATCGAGCCCAACGTTCGAACTTCTGCGGAGAACGAGTCCCTCACTTTGCTGCTATTGATCTCCTCTTTGCTCACCGCTGCGGCCATCGCGGTGTTAGGCCATAGCTTCTTCACCGCGATCATGTCGCCGTTGTCCACGTTCACTTTGTAGACCACCCCCGAGCACCCTTTGCCGATCACGTTGGCGTCGACAAGGCACCGGACTACTTGGTCGACCGAGAAGTTCAGCTTCTGAAACGGAGTGAACTGCCAAGGCCACGCCATCTCCCCACCCATCTCCGAGTCGTCGTTGTCGCTTCCTTTCGAACCCCCACTTCTTTTTGCTCTGATAATTCCCAGCATTCCCAGAACCATCGCCACCGTTACGGTGATCAGAAGGGAAATCGCCCATTTGAGCCAGTGGAGCCTTCTTGCTTCGTCTTCGGACACGGTTAGCGAATGGCCGTCCGAGCCAGTGCCGACAAAACAGGCGTCGCCGCCGTTTGTGCAGAGGCCTTCATTGCCCGCTAAATCGGAGGAAGATAGCTGCCGGAAGAGCTTGTTATCGGGAAGGAACCCGGTGAAGTTGTTGTTGGACACATTGAGGGTGACGAGGTTCTCGAGGATGGCGAGCGGCGATAAGCTCCCTTCGAGCCGGTTGTAGGACACGTCGAGGACCGATAATTTGCTAAGCGCGGAAATGTTGTCCGGTATCGTACCGGT
Organism: Iris macrosiphon; assembly: GCA_036927795.1. Classification (NCBI taxonomy): domain Eukaryota; kingdom Viridiplantae; phylum Streptophyta; class Magnoliopsida; order Asparagales; family Iridaceae; genus Iris; species Iris macrosiphon. Next base: position 171,715,311 of record JAYESA010000014.1, on the reverse strand, counting down.
GAGCGCATTCCTGCTCAAGTTCAACGCAATGTCGAGCCCCTCAAGGTGGCATAGCTCGTCAGGGATATCGCCGGAGAGCTGGTTGTCGCTGAGATCAAGAAGCTGAAGACTGGAGCACTGGCCTATAGACGGCGGCACCGGACCGGATAACGAATTCCCGCCGAGAACCAACTTGCTCATCGAGACCAGCCTCCCGAAGCTATCAGGGATAGGCCCCGAAAACCGGTTGAGCGAAAGGTCGAGTATCTGGAGCCCGGCAATGGAGGATATCGAACCCGGAGGACCGCCGGACAACGTGTTGTTGCTCAGGTTCACCATTTGGAGCTGGGAGCAGTTCCCGATCGGCTCCGGAACCGAACCGGTCAGCCGATTACCGGAGAGGTCGAGGAAGTTCAACGCGGTGAGGCCGCCGATCTCCGGAGGGATCTGACCTCCAATCCGGTTGCTGCCGAGACGAAGGCGGACTAGGTTCTTGCACTGCCCAATCTCAGGCGGGAGCACGCCGGATATGTCATTGGAGAGGAGCAGCAACTTGGTCAGGTTCCGGAGAAGAAACAGTCCCGGAGGGATCGAGCCGGTGAGTTGGTTGTGCGAAAGATCGAGCGCTTGGAGATTGGACAGCGACGACAGGGACGAAGGGATGCTTCCTTCGAGCTGGTTGTCCCAAGCGAAGAACACCGCGAGGTTGGAAAGCGCTCCGAGCTCGACCGGTATCAGTCCGGATACCTGGTTAGTATCCAGCTGAAGCTGAGACAGCGAACGCAGCTTCGACAGCGACACCGGAATCGACCCGGACACGTTGTTGTCGCTCAGCATCAGCTCCTCGAGCATCGAAAGCGCGCCGAGGGACGGCGGTATGGCGCCCGATATCGAGTTGATAGAGAGGTCGATCATCTGCAGGGAGGAGAGGTTGCCGAAGGAGTCCGGTATGGGGCCCGACAGCGAGTTCTGCCACAGGAGCATCTTCTCGAGGTTCTTTAGCTGGCCGAGCTCGGGCGGGAGGGGCCCGGAGAGGGAGTTCTCGTAGAGGAACAGGTTGACGAGCGAGGAGCAGTTGGCGAGCGAGGCCGGGATTGCGCCGGAGAGCATGGCGGTGTAGGCGGAGAGCGTCTGGAGATTGGTGAGGCCGCCGAGGGAGGGCGGTATCGGACCGGAGATCTTGGTATCGGCCAGACCTAGCACGGAGAGGTTGCGGCAGAGGGAGATGGTGTCGGGGATGGGGCCGGATATGTCGCGGTTGCCGCCGAGGCGGAGGGATTGTAGGAAGGAGAGGGTGCCGAGGGAGGCGGGGAGGGAGCCGGAGAGGCGGTTGTCGAAGAGGATGAGATGGTGGAGGGAGGTGGGCAGGGAGGAGGGGAGGGGTCCGGAGAGGGAGTTGGAGCTGAGGTCGAGGAGGGTGAGGTGCTTGCAGGCGGAGAGGTCGGGAGGGATGGGCCCGGTGAGGTTGGAGCCGGAGATGGTCAGGGTGGCCAGGGAAGTGAGGGAAGTGCACAAGAGGTCGGAGGGAAGTGTGAGTGCAAGTGGGACTGACTGGATGGTGATGGTGGAGACTGAGCTGCTCTTCTGGTTGCAGCTGATGTGTGACCAGTTGCATGGGGTTGCGTCGCTCGGGTTCCAGTCGGGGAATGGGAGCGGGGAGGAACTGGAAGAGTTGAGCCAGGTGAAGAGAGTGAGCACTTCATTTGCGGAACAAGTAGAGAGGGATATTGGTAAGAAGAAGAAGAAGAAGAAGAAGAAGAAGACACTTGAGCTTAGCATCCTTGGATTCCAATTCCAACTTGGTTTCTTGTTAGTTTTGCATTGGGTCTCTCTCTCTCTCTCTCTCTCTCTCTCTCTCTCTCCCTTCTCAAAGCATTGGGAAGCTGATATATTTGTAGGAATGATGTCCTTTGCCTCAACTTCTGGAGTGGAGTGGTGGTGATGTTTCTGGGAAGAAAGTGAATAATTTATGGGGAAGAGTGAGTTCAACACTTGGTTGGATCACTCATGCGTAGCACCAGCAACAGCAGCACAGAGACGACACTATGTGTGGGTGTTAATTTGCATGCAATGGCATGGGCTCTCTGTGTTGCTCTTAAAATAGTTTGATGCTTATGGTGCAAGTGATGGAACTGAGAAGAAAATTTTACTTGCCCGTCCTTTTTTTCTTTTTTTTTTTCTTACTTGGCAATGTTTTAGGAAGGGGGTGGGGAGAGACAAGGCATCTTGAAGTGGAACTGGGAGAACGAACTTTGGTGGGTTAAATTAAGGCTTTTGATAAGGGCACTGTCATATTTACTTGAGGCTAGTCCAGGATTGGAGTAGTCCACTAAAAATGAACTTTTACTTATACTAATCCAATATTTTACTCATACTAGCCCATTCATTCCAAACCCTCCCAAACCCTCCCCACCCAACTGGAGCTTTCTCCCCTCCCGCTGGCCGATCTCCGCTGTCCTCCTCCTCCTTGTCGATGGCTCCCAAAGTCTCGAAAGAACCAAGGTACAAATCATCATTCTCCTTGTGCTATTGTATTTGTAAAATTGTCCAAAATTTTTAAGAAATCCTCTTGCATTTTGAAAATTTTGAGTGATTTTGTTTCCATTATTCAAATGAGGGCATACAAGTCCTTGCCGGAGTTTAGGATGTAGTTTAGACGTTCCCTTGGTTAATCGAACACGATTTTAGGACGTACAATGTCGAGAATCCTCGACATTGTCGAGCAGTATCGGACGGGACTGTAGAAATTCCTACAGTCCCATATAGATTTAGGACTGTAGGAAAATCGACAGTCCTATATATATTTAGGACTGTCGAATTGTCTACAGTCCTAAATTTATATAGGACTGTAGGAATTTCAGCAGTCCTAAAAAATAAGGACTGTGAAAAATTCTACAGTCCAGTATATTTACAGGACTGTAGAAATTGCTACAGTCCTCATGTAAAATTCAATTATTATGTTAAAATAGAAATTAATTTTTGTCTGTATATATTAATTTTTGTCTTATAGTCATGCCCCTGGAAAGGACACTGTGGATGAAGATATGAGAAGACACCCTACTGCGTCGATGCGTAAGGAACGCGCAGTTTCGCGTACTATTCAACCGGGCGTCACTATCCGCGAGCCCGAGGCACGCCCTGAAGTGAGGAAACGTCGATTGACGACGAAGACTGCCCTTCGTTCGAGGAGACGTGCTCCTCCTAGTTCTTCCGGTTCTTCTTCCTCCTCCGATGAGGACATGCCAAATATTCCAAATCGGCCTACTGATGGTTCAGGACCTTCTCAGCCTGCAGATAGTCCTGTCGAGAGTCTTCCACAAACTCTCGGAAACCGGACTACTGATGGTTCAAGACCTTCTGAGCAGGCAGATAGTCCAGTCGACACTCGTCCAAACGGTTGCTCTATGTTACCGTCGATCGAAAACCATATTGCATACCAAATATGGAACAATCCGGTAAGTATATTACGTTATGATTAATTTATATATAGTTGTAAGTTCAAAGTTTATTTTACATAGAGGTTTAATTTCATCCAATTGTTGACTTTTCAGGAGAGTAGTCGTATGTTGACGGTGATCAACCACGGAAAAAAATGCAATACATGGAGGTATGAATTATTGGGAGATGATGTGAAGGCAAAAATCAGTCCCACCGGTCTACAATATTTGGGTAGCTACTCATATACGACGGTGGATAATGCACTGATTTCAGCATTTGTAGAACGGTGGCATCCAGAGACCAACACTTTCCATCTATCCAATGGGGAGTTGACGATTACCCTTGATGACGTCCATCATTTATTGGGACTTAGGCTTGATGGTCGTCCCATGATGAATCAAACTTTTGATGAGTCAAGCATCAACTATTACGACTATATTGTCGATTATGTATCAGGGTGTCTGGGAGTTGATGCCACTAGTTTTACTAGTCTTCGAGAATTCAAGAAGTCCTACGGACTTCCTCTAAAATATTTGGAGGAGATATTGGCTGAGCCGGCCCCCGAAATTGATAATAGCGATAATATTGCCCGCGGATATATGCAGTTCATCTTAGGGGCTGTCGGCATTACCGATAAGTCAGGAACGTCCATAAATGCCAAGTATCTCCTCAATTTGGACAACATTGACACGGTGGACGAAATATCTTGGGAAAGCGGTATACTGGCATACCTTTACCGCGATCTTGGTGCGGCATCCCGTGTGGGTTCGAAGACAATATCCGGATGCCAGACTCTACTCCATGTACAGATATATCTTTGTCAACTTGTGTACATAAATTTAAATTATGTTGTTTATTTTTGGACTAATATATTTTTAACCTGGTAACGTGAAGGCATGGATATACGAGCACTTTTCAACCCTGCAGCGGGCGAAACTGAACCGCGGGTATGACGAGAACCTGCCTAGAATGTGCCGATGGAAGCCAAGTAAGGAAGATGCCAAACGTTCTCATACATTGGCCGTCCTACGCCATGCACTTGAAGATTTGACGACAGAAGAGGTAAATTTTGGATCTAATTTTGTACTTAATTGGTATTAATTTACTACGTTATGCTAAATGACGTTATGGTAAATTTTATGTGGTGCAGATTGTATGGGATCCATACCGTGATTTGCGATAGACTAACCGTCCATTGCAACCAATCGCCTTATATCACGGTCTTATCAGTTGTCATGAAATCTTATAGGCTTATATGCCGGATTTTGAGTCTTATCAGGGTTCTAATTATATGACAATCAATGACGAACTCCAACAAATCGACAACGCTAAAGAATTTTCTTTCTTGGAAAATAGAGAGCAACGTACGAAGAGACGCCATAAAATTTAAACAATAATTTTGAGTTGTAAAAGTTTGACTGAATATGACTTTTGAGAATTGTCAAAATTTGAGCTGTAAAAGTTGTAAACGTTTGACTGAATATGACTTTTGACGATATTTAGGCTTTGAGTTGTAAAAGTTGTAAAAGTTTAAACTATAATTTTGCCTTATTGTGACTCTTTGAGTTAATTTTGCCTTGTGGTGACACTTTGAGTCAATTTTGCATATATAACTTTGAGTCAATTTGAGCTGCATACATAACTGTGCATATATGACAGTGGGCATCCTTTAGGACTGTCACAATCTGGATAGTCCAAGTATACACTAGGACTGTCAAAATTGTGACAGTCCTAAAGTTATATAAATGGGCATATATGACAGGGGGCAAACTTTAGGACTGTCACAATTTTGACAGTCCTAGTATACACTAGGACTGTCAAAATTGTGACAGTTCTAAAGTTATATAAATGGGCATATATGATAGTGGGCAAACTTTAGGACTGTCACAATTTTGACAGTCCTAGTATACACTAGGACTGTCAAAATTGTGACAGTCCTAAAGTTATATAAATGGGCATATATGACAGTGGACATACTTTAGGACTGTCACAATCTGGACAGTCCTAGTATACACTAGGACTGTCAAAATTGTGACAGTCCTAAAGTTATATAAATGTGCATATATGACAGGGGGCAAACTTTAGGACTGTCATAATTTTGACAGTCCTAGTATACACTAGGACTGTCAAAATTGTGATAGTCCTAAAGTTATATAAATGTGCATATATGACAGGGGGCAAACTTTAGGACTGTCACAATTATGACAGTCCTAGTATATACTAGGACTGTCATAATTGTGACAGTCCTAGTATCCTGGCAGTCTTACATATTGACAGTCCTAAGTTATTAGTAGCAATGCACAATATTCAGTCAAAATCGTCATAACTCCTTTCATTACACAACATACAACATATTGTTCAATATACACTTAAACATACATGGATCAACAGAAAATAAATCTTCATTATACAGTATCAATCGATTAAAATATCAAAGTAGTCGTCCGGCATGATTTTTGGATCCTCCATCTTCATCATCTTCTTATAGGACGCCATTGCATCCTTGTAGGGTGTCGTCCATGCGATCGCTTCCTCTGGTGCGTGTTTATACCAAAGCGTAGAAGGTGGCGGAATTAGAGAATGAGCGATCAACCTTGGGATGACGAAGTGTTGTCCGACAAGCCCTATGCAACATAGATTGGATACTCGGTGTTCGGCCGGAGGGGCACACATTGGAAAGAAAGTATTGTTAATACCTTGTGAGATAATTACAATAGGTAACTTATACCTATTAGAGAATACGTAAGCAGCAGGCGGGACATCCATGTAATGGTCTGGTCCAGTAACTGTTTCCGTACAAGGTATGCCTGCCAACAAATTTCTAACAATTTCTTCGCCAAGTATCTGGCTATAGAAGGCTAGTCGCGACTCCAACTCCTCGTACAGCTCTGCCCTAACCTGTCTCCATCCTGCTTCAACTGAATAGCCTAGTTGTCTTGCTAGTGCATGGTATCCATAGTGGCCATCCGCAGGAACATCAACAATAGACCAAATAAAATTTCGTATCTCAGGTAGAAAATTTTCAATGTATAGACTATAAGAAACAGAAAAGTTTTCAATACCCTCCGCCGTGCCTGCATCTATCGTTTTCTGTTTCTTCCCCCTTCGAATAGTTAGCTTACTCTTTTTCTGCGAAAATACCCCCCATCCATTACGGACTTTGCCTCCAAACTGCGCTCGATATGTTCAAATAATGATGGATCTCTTTTAGTTGACTCTTCCTCCTTCTTTTTTGCTCCACTCTTTCTTGACTGTGGTCTTCCCTTAGGAGTTCGAACAACGGATGGCTCTTGCAATCGAGTTGTTGCCGGGACTGCAATATCTTGGATTTTAAACTCAATAGATCTTCTCTCCGGTTCTGATGCGCCATACTACCTTGCGTGAAGTAGTTTCACTTGGGGTAACGCAAAGAAATCATCTTGCACTTCCACCGTCGGCATTATCGACAGCTGTCGCCAACGTTGATCAATACCATCTATTGGAATAGGTATAGATTCATGACGGTATTCGTTGATCTCATGTGCACACGAAAGTCCGAGTGAATGTCGATATGAACAACCGCAAACCTCGGGATCATAACCCACCGACTTCGACCTACGAATCTCCTCAAACAATAACCCCAAGGCCTTGTGAGATACCACATGGGTTAAAACATCCAAGAGGTATTCTTTCTTGTATTCATGCTTTGCAATATTGAGGCTCATCTCAAATGATGCTACAATATTGTTCACCGTGGCAATAGTCATCAAATGAATCGATTGCCAAACCGAGACAAAATTATCGACCGATGACCATAGATATCTTTTTAAACATGAGTGTGCTCCTTCGACCCGGTTCGTATTGATCGTGTCATAATGCTTCACCATGTTGGTCCATGCTAAGACGAATTGCTCTTTATGTGATTCTAGCCAAGTATCTTTGATATAAGATATGCATGTCGGGTTACTTGGCTCCCATTTTTGTTGGAACATGTACCATGATGCGTCGTAACTGTCTATAGTACTTGCTCGCCATACAAGACTCCAATCACTGTAGAATTCTTCGAAGCGAAGCATGTCAATTTTATCGTCCACTGTTTCAAAATTTTTCTTGCATTGAGCTTGGATATTTCTATTTATATGCCAAGTGCATAGTAGTCTATGCGCATGAGAAAATACAATATCTATAGCATTTATCAACGCATATTCTCTGTCAGTAACAAAAACAGACGGCTCTTTATAACCTGTGTAAAGGGATTGTAGTTTCCTCTACGCCCATATGTAATCCTCTACTATCTCACTCTTCATAAAACAAAAAGCGACTGTAAATGTTTTTCCCGTAGACGTAAACCCGACAACGTGAAAAAGAGGCATCTTGAACTTGTTGGTCTTATATGTACAATCAAGGACCAACACGTCTGCGAAGGACCGAGCCAAGTGTGTGCAATCAGGATGAGCCCAAAACAATGAAAGGAGTTCATCAGTTTGTGGATGTCTTCTATGGTACTCCACGTAGTGATGCTCCCCATGCAACTTCAATACTTGCTGCATCGCCATTCTTCCTTTCATACTATTGTATTTTGCTCTGGCCAAACTATTATAGATCATCCTCATGGTAGACTTGTTTCCATCTTGTTTTTGTCACACAGCAGAATAAATTTGTTTCGGTGCAACTCCTGAAAGGAACAATTCTTCAACCAACTTTTTCTCATCCTCCTTCAACCGTGCCACGTAGGCATGACCCGTAAGTGTGTCACCACCCCATTTCCAGAGCCGGTTATTTTTTTTATTTTTAATTTAGTTAATTGTGTATTATTTTTTATTAATTATATTTATAATTAATTAATGATTGTATTATATTTTTATTGATTATTTTAGGATTTTGGCTAGCCTGGACCCATGTCAGACCCTAGTGGACCCATGTCCGACCCAGCCCATGTGGTGCCCCGTTCCCCCTATTCGGGGAGCGCGGCTAAGAAATACTAGACGGTATCGTTCGATCGGGATAGATTGAATCAAGAACTCATCCTCGTTATGGATTTGTCTCTTCGAAATCGATTCCCATATTCAGTGGACCGTGCCCCCGGGATCGACTTAGCGGCAGAGTCAGGAGGGACCTCTTCGCTGCATTCTTTGTTGTCTAGTTTTTGCTGTCGCTTGTTGCTTTCGTGCCTTGAGTTGGTTTTCGGATTTGCTTGGATTTTCTTGAACGGTTTTGATAGATTTCATTGATTTCGTTCTTAGGACTGCCCTTCAATTCCGATAACGGAAAGAGAGAAAGAAGTATTGATCAGCTGTTCGTGGCAATGCAGGTGATCAAGCAGTAGGCGTCGCTCGAGCGGACTCCTAAAGCACTTCTTTCCTTTTCCTTCCAACTACCAAAGTGAGTGGCTACCAACCCGATTAGCTAGCCCTACTTGCTAGTCTTCACATCTAAATCTTGTGTTTGTGCTTTGCCCCGATCAAACGATACCAAGTAATAACTAAAAGACTTCAAGATAATAAAGGGAATAGACTTGGGTAAAGTTGCTTGTCAAATGAAACTTGTGAACGGTTACTTACTTACATGCTTGCTCGTTTGGAATGTTCATCATATGCATAAATATAAGTTAGAATGTATATTTCTTCTTAAAACTGTGCTATGTATAGAACTCATTCTTCAATGCAATAACTCAACAGAAAGACTATGCAAAAGTAGATCTTGCCCTTTTATTGCCATGTGCCTGATTTGCCTCAAATGTTAACTTAGTGTACTGCGTTGATCACGGACAACTTGTGCACAAGGTCTTAGTTCCTGCGGACGGTCGCTGGGGCACTGGCACCGATCCGATCCGGACGGAACTTACGATAGTCGCCTGCTTCGGATGTAGTGGCTTGTGGCGCCTCCTGTTTTCTGCGCCGCACGTCATTCCGTCCCGAGACTAGCCCGTCCACTATTGTAATGCCCCGCAACCGCTCGGAGCGTTACGCTGAGTCGGACTGAATGAATCAAATGCTGGTTACATTTGAAATGTCGGATTTCGGGAAGAAGGATTGATTGAGTTGTTTCATGTGCAGATGGCTAGCGGGTTCGATGGAAATCAGGTGTTCGTTCCGAACAGTACTGAATAGCTAAATGGAAACGATAATGCCGTCTTCCTTAGTCCGATCGGTCGGATGATTTGGAAAGCACGGCCTGCTCGCACGGTCATACCAGTTGAGTAGATCGCGCTTGCATCGGACCACGGGTTCAAGGGATTGGCCGTATCGGCAGGACAGGATGCCTAACGGATTCAAACATTGTGAGTGGGCTCTTTCCCTTCTCCTCTACTCCTTCATGCCTAATAATATGGAAAACACGTAAAGGCTTGAACACTTGGACTGAAACATCGGGAAGCACTACACTGAGGCGTGCATAGAGTGTGCGTCGTTGGCTTGGTAGGATTGTGGCTTGAATGGTTTACGCGTTGGATAGTTGGATACGATAGCTGGATTATTCATTTGAGGTGATCGGTTGGATTACTTGGGATTATGCTTGGACGGTTGGAAATATACAAGTTGGAATGATACAATTGAGGCAATGGGAACATTGAGAATATCGGGATTTCGGGCGAGCGAGCGTGCATCCGTGCGCGAGTATCACTTGGTCGCTTTGTCGTGCAAAGTGAGCAGTTGTGGTTCGAAACCGAACAACTGCATCGGCGCGGGCATTGTGCCTCTTTTGGGGCATTGTGCCATGGGTTTAACTTCGAGCATAGGTGTTGCACCAATTTGGATTGTGTTGAGAAGAGGCTTCGTGCCTATGAAACACTTGATATTTTGATGCCTCGGGCTGTGTTTTGAGGTCGAGATTTGGGTTCTTGGAAGGACATGTTGGAAGATTGGTTATGGATGTGTTGGTTGGATTATTGGTGGAACGAGTCTAGGATCGCTTGGTGGGGCGAGAATGTTCGATCCTCTCGTCATACCTACGTGTCTGCATAGTCACGGACAACCTGGGTGGCACAGGGTTTGGTTTCCTCGAACGGATGCTCCGGGGCACCGGGACCGTTCGACCATGGAGGAGACAATTGGGTAACGCGTCTTGGGCGCGGTGCCAGCGGTTGGATGCGATTCAGGTGGGTTAGCTACTTAGCGCTGTTTCGAATAGAACCGCATTTGATCTGTCCGATCAACGTCCTTTATGGCCTTTGGCCAGTGACTTCATATAAGAATAGATGTTGGCTTGCTTTACTTTGGTTGGTTTGTGCATCGTGTAGGCGCGGCCACCTTGCCTTGGCAAGAGTGTGCACTCGAGAGTGGGAATTTATAACTTTGGTTTTGGATGGATAATTGAGGCGAGACTGATGGTTCGATATGTTATCGTTCAAGCGATGACATTGAGTTAGACGGGTCGGCTCTATATTAACTGCTTGTCGTTTGGTTTGAGATTGAATGCTAGCATGCTTTAACTGCTTTACTGCTTTCCTTAACATGTCATCTTTATGCCATGAAATGAATCTAGGATTCAACTAGAAAGATCACCATATAACTGTTTGCATTCACTATTTTACTTAGTGTCGGCTTAGGCGAGTGGGTTACCCCGCTCACCAGTACGGTTGTGTACTGACCCACGTTTGTGGGCAATATTTCAGGTACACAGACGTAGTGGCGCTGCTTGGATATACGGGACATGATGTATGAACTGTAAGTACCTTTGTGGGCTAGAGAAAAGAGCAAGAGTATTTCATCGCCTTCGAGACATCGCCTTCGTGGCCTTGTCTTCGATGAGGCATTTCATTTGACCCTATCGTGAGCTTCGTTGCGTATACTCTGATTGTGTGCTTGGTACACAATACTTGACTTCCGCTGCAACTTGGTTGTTTCAATGATAACATTTGGTGTTTGACAACATCGCCTTGTACGAGCGCAACTCCAGGCTCGTACGGCATCACGTCCCGATGAGAACGATTGTCCTGCGGGAGAGCTGTAAACGTGGTGATTCACGTTCAGCGGGGACTATCGAGCTTGCGGGAGATTGGGGCGTGACAAATTGGTATCAGAGCGCCTGGTTCATTTCTTCGGACTTGGTCCTTCGCTTCATCACAAACTCTAAATAGCTTCCGCGTGTCGTCTAGCTCTTGACTCTACTCGATGCCGCATCGGATGTTTCATGCAATAAGTCTATTTATTGCTGGTTTTGGCTGCATTTTATTTTCTTGTTGGGTTGCCTTGGTTGGTTTTCGTAGGATCGCTTAGTCTCGTTAGGCGTTGTTGCATTCGTGCAGCAAGTTGGTTGGCGTTGTTGCATTTGTGCAACAAGTGTGGGCTTTCGTTGGGTTGGCTTGGCTTGTCGTTCTGGGAGTTTCTGATTGCCTCAGTGGATCAGTTGGTTGGCTAACGAGATTTGGTTATGCAGCATGTTTTGAGTAGAAACATTCGAAGAGAATAGATCCTTGCACGAGTTGCTCGTCAAGCGATTGTGTTGGATAGAAGTTGGGATTTTGGCTGTGGCGCATCGGTTGAGCAGGTTTGAGTTTGGCTCGGGAATATATGGATAAGTTGGTACGAGTTGCTCGTACAACAAAAGTGTGAAACCGTTGGGTATTGGGTTGGACTACTTGGAAGACGATCATTGCACGATTGCTCGTGTTGAGAAGGTATCAGACGGGTTGAGAAACAGTTGGATAATTCAAGCGTTGCCCGAGTTTTGTGTCAAACTCGAATTGGGAAAGGCATGATTATGCATAAGGGATGGTTCGAACGGATCTTGGATCTGTGAAGGAAATTGTAATGCGAGTAGCGACTTGATTCGGAGTGGTATATGGGATACCACATTTTGAGCAAGGCATTGGAAACATTTTGGTTGGACATTCAATAGAAATTGCCTGAACGGACTCGTGAAACGAGAATACAAGTTGGTTGGTGCAAGTCGATTGTGTTGGGAAGAATGAAAATGGAGCAAGCAAATATTGAGTTGGGCATATCGTGAACGGACTGGTGCAAATGGAAGTATCGTTGGACTTGAGAGTTGGACGAGATCGAAACGAACAGTTGGGATACGCTTGAATGAGCGATGGATGAATCAAATGATAGCGAGCATGGACTATGATTTTGGGCAACACATTTGAGATGTTGGTTGAGCAATGAAACACGATCTTGGTTTGGAGGGACAATGCGATGGACTTGAACGGTCTGGAAGGATTTTGAATGTTGTTGCTCGTAAAGTCGACTCTGGTTTAGCGGAAATGGAATTTTGGGCAAGATGGTGCAACGATAGTAAACAGATTCTCCGGAAGACGTGGACAGACGTTTGAAGATAGCTAAATGTGATAGCAACGTCGAAACGAATTACTGTGCTGCTCGAGTAAGTTGGAAGTGCAAGGTGGAACATGGCAACCGGATGTGAATTTGAGCAAGTCTCGAGTTTCGAGAATCAATGGAATCGATGGTACGAGAATCGAATATGTAATTCGGAAATTTGATGGATTCAGGACAGAAAGGCGGATTGATGGAATAAGGTTTCAACGAGCGCGGTTCTCAGATTCAGAAACTTCGCTCGGGTGAATGGTTGGATTTTGATTCGGATTTTCAGATGGGATATAGCATGGTTTATAGTAACTGTCCATCGTGATGATTACAATTATCGAGCGTAGCTTCGGGACAGCTGACCCTAAGCGACCTTGCCCGCGGAATCGGATATGAATATGGTAGACCCATAGAACGACCCTTGAGGCGGCGTATTTAGGAATGCGTCGAGGGCAGATGTGAGCAATGTGAATTGGCTTATTGACTGAGTGTTGGATTTGAGAGATCCTTGGGATAGCCTTCAGCTGAAGAAGCAGCCGGAAGATCGAAGCAATGGTGGAAGTAGCCTTGTCAACTGATGAGATTCAGAGTCGCAGATTTTTATCGATGGCATCGCCTCTGACTCATCGTGCCCTGGAAGGGAATAGCATTCATATGAATTGACGACTGTGAAACTAGCTCGTGAAGTTAAAGCAGCGGCTCGTTCAGATCAAATCCTTGCGAATACTGGAAGGGACAGATTTGCTTCAGATTTACAAGATGTCTCGGAACTTAGTCTGGGAAGCGTGCTCATTCGGAAGGCGAAGGTGATATTCTATGCTTCGAGGCAGTGGAAGCAGCGCGAAGAACTATTTCATGCGCAACCTAAGAATTGTGGCGAGTGTGTCCACGTTGAAATCGTGGCGACACAAATTCCTTTGGCGTGGCGGCGAGATCTTCGTGGATCACACGAACCTCAATATAGATGTTCACCCTGTGAGATATTGAGATGGCAGGAAATGTGTTGGACTGAGCTGATCTAAGCAAGTTGATATTTGGGTAAGTCGCATAGCTGGGGTAGATCAGTTGTGAGAATCGTTCGGTGCACGAGATAATATTTGGAGATGTTGCTAGTACTGATTTCAGAAATAGTTGGATGGATTGAGCTGGAACACGAACTGATTGAGTCGGTGGAAAATCTGCATAATTGAGAATAGTTCTCGAGCGAATGTGTTGGAATGGAAATGGTGTTTGGTTCAATTGGGAGCAAAGCAAATGGACGCCTCGAACATAAAGATACCCTTGTAACTTGTCCAAATTCGCTATCGCAAAGCTCGGCTGAAATGCATGTATTTTAGGGACGCCTTAAATATGTGTACGATCCAAAACTAAGCGATACGAAGAATTCGTATTGAGCTGCAAGGAGGATGTGGGAATTTGGAACTTGTACGAGCGTTCAGCAGAACGAGATATTGTGTCAGATATAGTGAATATGAGAGTTGCATAGAGCAGATCTATGGAATTGGATTGTGGCATGCTAGTAAGGAATGAGTACCAGCACGGTTCGTGGACGAACCTGATTCTAAGTGGTATATTATGTAATGCCCCGCAACCGCTCGGAGCGTTACGCTGAGTCGGACTGAATGAATCAAATGCTGGTTACATTTGAAATGTCGGATTTCGGGAAGAAGGATTGATTGAGTTGTTTCATGTGCAGATGGCTAGCGGGTTCGATGGAAATCAGGTGTTCGTTCCGAACAGTACTGAATAGCTAAATGGAAACGATAATGCCGTCTTCCTTAGTCCGATCGGTCGGATGATTTGGAAAGCACGGCCTGCTCGCACGGTCATACCAGTTGAGTAGATCGCGCTTGCATCGGACCACGGGTTCAAGGGATTGGCCGTATCGGCAGGACAGGATGCCTAACGGATTCAAACATTGTGAGTGGGCTCTTTCCCTTCTCCTCTACTCCTTCATGCCTAATAATATGGAAAACACGTAAAGGCTTGAACACTTGGACTGAAACATCGGGAAGCACTACACTGAGGCGTGCATAGAGTGTGCGTCGTTGGCTTGGTAGGATTGTGGCTTGAATGGTTTACGCGTTGGATAGTTGGATACGATAGCTGGATTATTCATTTGAGGTGATCGGTTGGATTACTTGGGATTATGCTTGGACGGTTGGAAATATACAAGTTGGAATGATACAATTGAGGCAATGGGAACATTGAGAATATCGGGATTTCGGGCGAGCGAGCGTGCATCCGTGCGCGAGTATCACTTGGTCGCTTTGTCGTGCAAAGTGAGCAGTTGTGGTTCGAAACCGAACAACTGCATCGGCGCGGGCATTGTGCCTCTTTTGGGGCATTGTGCCATGGGTTTAACTTCGAGCATAGGTGTTGCACCAATTTGGATTGTGTTGAGAAGAGGCTTCGTGCCTATGAAACACTTGATATTTTGATGCCTCGGGCTGTGTTTTGAGGTCGAGATTTGGGTTCTTGGAAGGACATGTTGGAAGATTGGTTATGGATGTGTTGGTTGGATTATTGGTGGAACGAGTCTAGGATCGCTTGGTGGGGCGAGAATGTTCGATCCTCTCGTCATACCTACGTGTCTGCATAGTCACGGACAACCTGGGTGGCACAGGGTTTGGTTTCCTCGAACGGATGCTCCGGGGCACCGGGACCGTTCGACCATGGAGGAGACAATTGGGTAACGCGTCTTGGGCGCGGTGCCAGCGGTTGGATGCGATTCAGGTGGGTTAGCTACTTAGCGCTGTTTCGAATAGAACCGCATTTGATCTGTCCGATCAACGTCCTTTATGGCCTTTGGCCAGTGACTTCATATAAGAATAGATGTTGGCTTGCTTTACTTTGGTTGGTTTGTGCATCGTGTAGGCGCGGCCACCTTGCCTTGGCAAGAGTGTGCACTCGAGAGTGGGAATTTATAACTTTGGTTTTGGATGGATAATTGAGGCGAGACTGATGGTTCGATATGTTATCGTTCAAGCGATGACATTGAGTTAGACGGGTCGGCTCTATATTAACTGCTTGTCGTTTGGTTTGAGATTGAATGCTAGCATGCTTTAACTGCTTTACTGCTTTCCTTAACATGTCATCTTTATGCCATGAAATGAATCTAGGATTCAACTAGAAAGATCACCATATAACTGTTTGCATTCACTATTTTACTTAGTGTCGGCTTAGGCGAGTGGGTTACCCCGCTCACCAGTACGGTTGTGTACTGACCCACGTTTGTGGGCAATATTTCAGGTACACAGACGTAGTGGCGCTGCTTGGATATACGGGACATGATGTATGAACTGTAAGTACCTTTGTGGGCTAGAGAAAAGAGCAAGAGTATTTCATCGCCTTCGAGACATCGCCTTCGTGGCCTTGTCTTCGATGAGGCATTTCATTTGACCCTATCGTGAGCTTCGTTGCGTATACTCTGATTGTGTGCTTGGTACACAATACTTGACTTCCGCTGCAACTTGGTTGTTTCAATGATAACATTTGGTGTTTGACAACATCGCCTTGTACGAGCGCAACTCCAGGCTCGTACGGCATCACGTCCCGATGAGAACGATTGTCCTGCGGGAGAGCTGTAAACGTGGTGATTCACGTTCAGCGGGGACTATCGAGCTTGCGGGAGATTGGGGCGTGACAACTATGGCAACGTGCCAGTGATCCCCTCGTATATTTAAACCTATTGCAACTAACTTGTGTCTTCTTGGCAGGGAAGGCATGGTAAGTAATGTGCAGGTGGTTTAGACGGGCAGGTAAATGTCACCGAGCGGTGGCAGGTTATTTCATTAATTTCTATATCTAATTCTTGCTGTAAAATAAACTAAGGCAAGATAAAAATCCACAAATATGCATGCTTCATTAAAATAACATGTTAATTGGTATAGTTGGGTTAGCTTGCCTTCACCAGTACGTTTTGATGTACTGACCCTCGTTGAAACAGGTTTCCCGTGCTAAGGAGAGCCGAGCGAGGAGCAGGAGACAAACCCCCAATCCAGTCCAAGCTGTAGGCACGCCTCGACCGTGCCAACCTTTTGAAGAAGCATTTTGAAGAAGAAGCATTATGAAGAAGAAGCTAGCCACCAAGTAACCATGCAACTTCGTGGCAAGGCAGTCGTTCCGACACAAGGTCTTATATTTTAAGTTTAGTAAAGGATGTAATGTACATGACTGCTATCTCATTTTGTGTCAACACTTTTGTAAGCCCATAGAGGCAATCCTTATGACTCAGTTCAAGGAGTTTGTAATAGATGTTCATATTATCAATAAAAAGAGAACTTTTCCATGTTTCAATATGTGTTTCAATTATCTGCGTACTCTGAATATGTGCTCGCTATGCAAAACAAAATACTTAGCCTTGTGCGGTGTTCAACCTAGGCCCGCACGACGGTCACGCCCAGGGGACGACTATCGATTTCGCGTGATCGGGGCATGACATGTTGGTATCAGAGCACAGCTTCAAAGTTCCTTTGACTCTTGAACTGGAAAAGTTCCCTTAACGATAAATCCCTGTGCAAACTCCTGAACTCGTTAAGGCCAAAATGAGATACGTTCGTGCAATAAGTCCATAATACATTATGATCCTGATGTAATTTACCTTCCTTTCAAGGAACGACGCAAGCGCAACCATCAGCGCTGGCGCCAGGCGAGACAAGGACTCAGAAGAGCAGTTCCGGAACTTCAGGAAGCTCTCGGAGCCAACGGGGCATGTCTCGATCAGATTCCCTTCAGCAGGTGATGCAAATGTTCACGGAGCAACGACAGAGGGATGATGCCCGCCAAGCCAAGTTCGAGAGCAACCTAGAGGCCCGGCTCTCAGTCCAACAAAAGCAGGTAGATACCCTGCAGCAGCTTGTTCAGACCCTGGCCTCCAACCATTCTGCCGCAACGACAGCTACACCAGTGGAGCAGCCAGTGCTTGAAGTCGAAACACCGCTAGCGCCAAGGTTGAGGGAAGTGACTGCCTTCACCTTTGGCAACTTTAAGAAGGTCTGCAACATGCCATTTAACGGGACTGAGGACCCGATCATGGCCCTAGATTGGCTCACCGAGCTTGAAGATCATTTTTCTCTCCTAGAAGTGCCGGAAGACAAGCGCGTCACCTGTGCCTAATTACTGCTCTGCCTCAATGCGCACGACTGGTGGGACGTGCATCGACGATCTCTTCAACCTGGCCATGGAGAGGAGACGATCGCGTGGACGACTTTTTGTGCCGCGTTTGAGGAGGAGTTTATACCCCCACCTATACGCCGTCAACGGGAAAACGAATTTGTTCAACTCCGGCAGGGCAGCATGACGGTAAAGCAATATTCGGCAAAATTCAACAAACTGGCCAAATTTGCTACCGCTTATCTACCGGATGCAGCGAGTCGTGCCAGACGATTCGAAGGAGGGCTACGTCCTGGCATCCACGGGCACGTAGCCGTTCTGCAGTATCAGACGATGAGAGAAGTCTTAAACCATGCCCTTTCGCTTGAACCGCAGTATCCTCACGTTGCTGCCGGCGCTGTGCAAACTTCCAATCACAAACGCCAAGGCAACGATAAAGGAAACAATGCTGCAAAGCGTCAAAATAACGGCGGTCGTTAGCGAGAAAACCAGGGGCAGCGTTGCACATACAGAAGAGGGCACACCGAGAATGTCTGTCGCAAACGGCTCGGCACTTGCCTCAGATGCGGCGATCCTGGTCATCAGATTAGCACCTGTCCGCTTCGTCCACCGCAACAACCAGATCAGACTACGGCAAACCAAGCCAACCGAGCTGCGCCTCAGCCAGGGCGTAATCAAGCTCAAGGCCGAGTCTACACCATGACACGGAAAGAAGCTCTAGCTTCGGATACCGTCGTGTCAGGTACCTTACTTTTCAATAATATACCTGCTCGCATTCTATTTGATTCAGGTGCAACCCATAGCTTTATTTCTACAAACTTTGCCACGGAGAACAATGTAAAAATGACTCCGTTGCATTTAGATTTAAGCGTTAGCACCCCATCTGGTACAAAAATACCTGTCTGTTCAGCATGCCTAGGCGGTTATATCTGTATTGGGGAGAGAAAGCTGTCACTTGATGTTTTAGTTCTTGATGTACGGGACTACGATATCATTTTGGGAATGGATTGGCTCAGCGCGTGCGCGACAACTATAGAGTGTGCAGAGAAGCGAGTCGTTTTTCGTCTGCCCGGAGAAGCCGTGTTCTGTTACACCAGTAGTCCAGCGAACGATGCGAACAGGGCCTGCATGGTGATTTCGGCAAAATCTGCTCGGCGAATGCTCTACACAGGCTGCGAGGGATTCCTAGCATCAGTTCGGGATATACGGCAGGACTATGCAAGCGTCGAGTCTACTTCCGTTGAGGCAGAGTTCCCCGATGTGTTCCCGAGCGAACTACCCGGCATGCCGCCAGACCGAGAGATTGAATTCACTATCGATACATTCCCAAATACGCAGCCAATCTCCAAACCTCCGTACAGAATGGCACCTGCAAAGCTGAATGAATTAAAGTGCCAACTCCAAGAATTACTTGATCGTGGGTTTATCCGTCCGAGCGTGTCTCCTTGGGGCGCTCCTGTGCTCTTTGTGAAGAAGAAGGACGGAACGCTACGCCTCTGCATTGACTATAGAGAATTGAACAAAGTCACAATCAGAAACAAATATCCTCTGCCACGGATAAATGACTTGTTCGATCAGTTACAAGGAGCAACGGTATTCTCTAAGATCGATCTTCGCTCGGGTTACCACCAGCTGAAGATTAAGCCCGGAGATGTGCCGAAGACTGCTTTTCGAACCCGCTACGGCCATTACGAGTTTTCCGTGATGCCGTTTGGACTGATGAATGCCCCTGCTGTATTCATGGATATGATGAACCGTGTATTTAGGCCCTTCATCGATAAATTCATGGTGGTGTTTATCGATGACATCTTGGTGTACTCGAAGACTAGGGATGAGCACGCAGGACACCTGCGGATGGTGCTGCAAACCCTTCGAGACCACAAGTTGTACGCCAAATTAAACAAATCAGAATTTTGGCTAGACAGTATCTCGTTTTTGGGGCATATCATCTCCTCGGAAGGCATCTCAGTTGATCCGAAGAAGGTGGAAGCCATTATACAGTAGAAACATCCGGAGTCAGCTAGCGACATCCGAAGTTTCCTTGGTCTGGCAGGGTACTACCATAGGTTCATACAGAATTTTGCTAGAATTGCTTCACCTTTGACTCAGTTGACACGGAAGGGTGCAAAGTTTTCTTGGACGGACGACTGCGAAGCTTCGTTTACGGAGTTAAAGCAGCGCCTCGTCTCAGCACCAATTCTCACTCTGCCGAACGGACCGGATGACTTTAAAATATATAGTGATGCCTCAGGAAAGGGTCTAGGATGTGTCTTGATGCAGCGCGATAAGGTAATAGCCTACGCGTCTAGACAGCTAAAGCCTCACGAGCAGAACTACCCAACGCATAATCTCGAACTTGCCGCGGTAGTGTTTGCATTGAAGCTGTGGCGTCACTATCTTTATGGCGTGCCGTATAAAATCTATACGGACCATAAGAGCCTGAAATATTTGTACACTCAGAAGGATTTGAATCTTCGGCAGCAGCGATGGCTTGAACTCCTAAGCGACTTCGATCTCACGATCAGATACACACCTGGAAAGGGAAACGTAGTAGCTGACGCGTTGAGTCGAGTGTTTGTAGGGAGTTTGGTTATTGATGATAGGCTGCGCCAAGATCTTGAATCACTGGGTATTACACTAAAAATAAGATATAAGAAGTGGGCGCAAGTAGCCCAACTGCGCCTCGAACCTGACTTGTTACATAAAGTGAAGTCTGCTCAGAAGGACGACCCATACCTGCGAAAGATTCATGCCCTCATTTTAGCAGGAAAGGCGTCCGACTTTGCGGTAAGCACGGATGGGATGCTTCGAGTGAAGGGAAGACTGTGCGTTCCGGACGACGCGGCCCTCAGAAAAGAGATCCTCACTGAGGCCCATTATGCTAGTTATACTTCTCATCCGGGTAGCACAAAGATGTATCGGGATCTTCGCACAACGTTTTGGTGGCACGGCTTGAAACGGAATGTGGTGCAGTTTGTGTCGCATTGTATGGCTTGTCAACGAGTGAAGGCCGAACACCAGAAACCAGGCGGAGAGCTTCAGAACCTTGCTATTCCGGAGTAAAAATGAGATGATATAACGATGGATTTTATTGTTGGCCTGCCGAGGACGCAACGGAGACATGATGCAGTCTGGGTTATCGTCGATCGACTCACCAAGTCAGCTCACTTCCTGCCTATCAAGTCTACTTGGAGTGCCGACCGCCTGGCTCAGATATATCTCAATGAAATCGTTCGACTTCATGGCGTGCCCGTAACCATAGTCTCCGATCGAGATGGTCGATTCATATCACGTTTCTGGGAAAGCCTGCAGTCAGCAATGGGGACGAAGTTGAAGTTCAGCTCCGCCTACCATCCACAGACCGACGGCCAAACCGAACGTGTCAACCAGATCCTCGAAGACATGCTGCGACTCTATGCCTTGGACACGAAGACTAGTTGGGACCTTCATCTACCTTTAGCCGAATTTGCTTACAACAATAGTTATCAATCCAGCATTCAGATGGCGCCATATGAGGCGTTATACGGGCGGAAGTATAGATCTCCGATCTGCTGGGACGAAGTTGGGGAACGGCAAGTACTTGGCCTGGAGCTCGTAGAGCAGACCGTCCAAAAAGTTTGGCTGATTCGGGATAGATTAAAGATAGCTCAAAGTCGTCAGAAGAGCTATGCGGATGTTCATCGGAGACCGCTAGAGTTTCAAGTAGGCGACCGGGTATTCCTCAAGGTCTCGCCCATGCGAGGAGTCAGCAGGTTCGGGGCAAGAGGAAAGCTAAGTCCGAGATTTGTCAGCCCGTTCGAAATACTCAAGCGGGTTGCCTCAGTTGCGTATCAGATTGCTCTACCACCATCCCTATCTGGCGTACATGATATATTCTACGTTTCCCAACTCAGGAAATATGTGTACGATCCAAGCCACGTGGTAGACCTCGAGCAGCTGAGTCTCCAGGCCGACTTGACGTATGTAGAACAACCAGTACAAATCTTGGATAGAAAAGAAAAGCTGCTTCGGACCCGTTCGGTTCCTCTAGTGCGCGTGCTTTGGCGGAATCACTCTGTCGAAGAGTCTACTTGGGAGCTCGAATCAGAAATGAGGGAAAGGTTCCCCTCATTATTTTCTAGTGGTAGGTTCTATTCCTTAAGTTTCGGGACGAAACTTCCAATTAGTTGGGTAGGATGTGGTGCCCCGTTCCCCCTATTCGGAGAGCGCGGCTAAGAAATACTAGACGGTATCGTTCGATCGGGATAGATTGAATCAAGAACTCATCCTCGTTATAGATTTGTCTCTTCGGAATCGATTCCCATATTCAGTGGACCGTGCCCCCGGGATCGACTTAGCGGCAGAGTCAGGAGGGACCTCTCCGCTGCATTCTTTGTTGCCTAGTTTTCACCGTCGCTTGTTGCTTTCGTGCCTTGAGTTGGTTTTCGGATTTGCTTGGATTTTCTTGAACGGTTTTGATGGATTTTATTGCTTTCGTTCTTAGGACTGCTCTTCAATTCCGATAACGGAAAGAGAGGAAGAAGTATTGATCAGCTGTTCGTGGCATTGCAGGTGATCAAGCAGTAGGCGTCGCTCGAGCGGACTCCTAAAGCACTTCTTTCCTTTTCCTTCCAACTACCAAAGTGAGTGGCTACCAACCCGATTAGCTAGCCCTGCTTGCTAGTCTTCACATCTAAATCTTGTGTTCGTGCTTTGCCCCGATCAAACGATACCAAGTAATAACTAAAAGACTTCAAGATAATAAAGGGAATAGACTTGGGTAAAGTTGCTTGTCAAATGAAACTTGTGAACGGTTACTTACTTATATGCTTGCTCGTTTGGAATGTTCATCATATGCATAAATATAAGTTAGAATGTATATTTCTTCTTAAAACTGTGCTATGTATAGAACTCATTCTTCAATGCAATAACTCAACAGGAAGACTATGCAAAAGTAGATCTTGCCCTGTTATTGCCCTGTGCCTGATTTGCCTCAAATGTTATCTTAGTGTACTGCGTTGATCATGGATAACTTGTGCACAAGGTCTTAGTTTCTGCGGACGGTCGCTGGGGTACTGGCACCGATCCGATCCGGACGGAACTCACGATAGTCGCCTGCTTCGGATGGAGTGGCTTGTGGCGCCTCCTATTTTCTGCGCCGCACGTCATTCCGTCCCGAGACTAGCCCGTCCATTATGGCAACGTGCCAGTGATCCCCTCGTATATTTAAACCTGTTGCAACTAACTTGTGTCTTCTTGGCAGGGAAGGCATGGTAAGTAATGTGCAGGTGGTTCGGACGGGCAGGTAAATGTCACCGAGCGGTGGCAGGTTATTTTATTGATTTCTATATCTAATTCTTGCTGTAAAATGAACTAAGGCAATATAGAAACCCACAAATATGCATGCTTCATTAAAACAACGTATTGATTGGTATAGTTGGGTTAGCTTGCCTTTACCAGTATGTTTCGATGTACTGACCCTCGTTGAAACAGGTTCCCTGCGCTAAGGAGAGCCGAGCGAGGAGCAGGAGACAAACCCCCAATCCAGTCCAAGCTGTAGGCACGCCTCGACCGTGCCAACCTTTTGAAGAAGCATTTTGAAGAAGAAGCATTATGAAGAAGAAGCTAGCCACCAAGTAACCATGCAACTTCGTGGCAAGGCAGTCGTTCCGACACAAGGTCTTATATTTTGAGTTTAGTAAAGGATGTAATGTACAGGACTGCTATCTCATTTTGTGTCAACACTTTTGTAAGCCCATAGAGGCAATCCTTATGACTCAGTTCAAGGAGTTTGTAATAGATGTTCATATTATAAATAAAAAGAGAACTTTTCCATGTTTCAATATGTGTTTCAATTATCTGCGTACTCTGAATATGTGCTCGCTATGCAAAACAAAATACTTAGCCTTGTGCGGTGTTCAACCTAGGCCCGCACGGCGGTCACGCCCGGGGGACGACTATCGATTCCGCGGGATCGGGGCGTGACAGCCCACACCCCTGTGAGACTTATTTTTGGGTTTAAAATATTTATTTTATTTTTAGGAGGTTAGTGGGAGAGATTTGGAGCTAGTTTGAGTGCTTTTGGAACCCGGAACCGAAACCAAGTCAAGTAGGGGCGTTTTGGGAATTTGGAACTTGTAAACCCTTTATTTTTGGCATGGCCGGCCCCAACCTACCTCCCCAACCCGTGGAACCAGCAGCCCCTTTCTCCCATTCTCTTCTTCTTCTTCTCCTTCTTCTCCACTACTTCTTCTTCTTCCTTTCTCCTCCACAAGTAAGTTTCTCCATTTTTTCTCCTTCCTCCTTCCATTTCTTCTACTTGTATTAACCCTAACCCTACATTCTTCCCCAACCTAGGTGGGTAGAGCTTAGATTTGGTATTGGAGCTATATTTGGGAGCTTGGAAGCTAGTTGAGGTGGATTTGGAGCATTTTGGAGATTTTTGCTTGGGATTCCAACTTCCAAGAGATAAACCCTAATTTTCCCCTTGTAATTACTCTTTTATAGTGTAATTAATATTTTAGAACCTTCCTAGACCCTTAGGCTACCCGTGGGAGGAAGTTGGAACTAGTTGGGTAGTGTTTGGAGACTTTAACATTAGATTTTGTGTCAATTTCGGGTGAAATCCGAATTTGGTCCAATTTTGGGTAATGTCCTAGGTTAGACGGACCTAGGTAGACGTTGTCGGGTGTCTAGAGGGTGAGTGCGTGTCTCCGTTTGGACACGGGAAGTCGTGTCGCGGAGAAACGGGTGTTTCGGGCAAAATTGGGGCTTTTCGTCGTCGCCGATTCTAAGTGCCTAGAATCGACGCGGGAGCATATTTTCTAGGATTTAGGCATCGTTTAGAGCACGTGGGTAAATTTTGGGCCGATTCCGAGTTTGTTTGGTATGCGTTTCAGGAGGTTTTCCGAGCCGCGCACCACGTGTTCGTCGAAATGACCGAACGGCCATTTCGACTTGGTTTTCTCGTTTCGGGCTTGTGCGCGCGTTGGGTTAGTATCGGGGAGTGTGTGCTAGAGTTTTTGAGTTATATTTTATATATTTTAGGGTGTTGGTGAGTGTCGGGGTCGTTGGGCGTGAGTGGGGCGTGTGGTTTGTGTGTTGTGTTGTGTTAGTGTATATGTGTCTATATATATATATATATGTATATATTTATATGTATGTGTGTTGTATATATATATATATATATGTATGTGTGTGTGTGTGTGTGTGTGTGTGTGTGTGTGTGTGTATTTATATCTATGTGCTAGTGTATGTGTGTAGGTGAGTGTGTGTGAGTGAGTGCTTGTGTGAGTGTGTAGGTGAGTGTGTGTGAGTGTGAGTGAGTGTTTATAGGTATATATATATGAGTTTATGTATATATGTATGAGGGTTTGTGTGTGAGGTTGTGTGTTTGTGAGAGTGTGTGCTAGTGTGTGTGAGAGTGTGTGTGTGAGGGTGTGTGAGGTTGAGTGTGTGTGTGAGTGAGGATATATATATATATATATATATATATATATATATATATATATATATATATATATATATATATATATATATATATATGTTTAAGTGTGTGAGTGTGTGTGTGTATATATATATATATTAGTGTATATACATATATATAGACATATGTGTGTATGTATATATAGATATGTGTTTGTATATAATTATGTGTGTGTGTGTTGATTTGTGTTTGAGTGTGTGTGTGTGTTAGAATGTAAATAAGTTAGTGTGTATATATATCTATAGAGTTATATATATATGTATATATATGTATGTATATATATATATAGTGATTTATATATATATAGGAGTGTGTGTGTGTGTGTGTATGAGAGAAGAGGGGGGGGGGGGCAGAACCTGGGACTATGCAGCAGCAGCTGCAAGCAGCAGCCACAGCAGCAAAGGCAGCAAGAGCAGCCACAGCAGTAGTACATAGCAGCAGCTGCAGCAGCAAATTCAGCAGCAGTAGCAGCATGCTTAGAAGCAGCAGCAACAAGCGAGAGCTAGCAGTAGCAGTAGCAATGCGAGGGAGGGAGAGAGAGGTATATACATATAGATATAGATAGATTGATACATAGTTAGATAGTAGAGGGATAATTAGATAGATTATAGATAGATAGGATGATAGATATCTAGATAACTAGTTAGATAACAAGATTATAGATATAGATATAGATAAATAGATAGATACAAGATAATTAATAGATAGATACAAATAGATTAGATAGATAGATAGATAACTAGGTAGTTAGATATATTGATAGATAGATAGATATATGGATAGGTAGATAGATAGTTTGATAGATTGGTGGATAGATGGTTAACTAGATATATAGATAAATAGATTCATAAATAGGTAGATAGGTATCTAGGTAAATAGGTACTATATAGATACTAGATAGTTAGATAGATAGTTAGATACCTAGATAGATGCATAAGATAGATAGATTATTAGATAGATAATAGTTAGCTAGGGAGATACATATATAGATACTAGATGGATATATAGATATAGGTAGGTAGTTAGATTACTAGATAAATAGGTAATAAGATAGATAAGTAGGTAATGGATAGGTAGATAGTTATATATATATCTAAGGTATAGATATTTATACCTATGGCTATATATATATCTATAGATATCTAGAGAGAGAGATAGATAGATTTATAAATAGATATATACATAGCTAGATAGATAGTTAGATATCTAGATCTAGATATATATATGTATAGGTAAGGTAAGGTAAGGTATGTAGATACCTAGGTATATGCCTATATGTATTAGATATCTATATTCTAGCCTAGATTATAGCTAGATATATATGTTCATGCATAGTTAGCTAGCTAGAGGGGTAGTCGGGTTGAGTTTAGAGAGGTATCTCAATACCTTGAGATACCGAGGTATCTCAATACCTTAAGATAACCAAGGTATTGAGTTTCGAGCGGGATTTTTGAGCAATAGCCTAGGAATAATATTGGAGTAATTTTTATATGTATATGTGTATATATTTATGTGTGCTAGCATAGGTTTTAGCGGGTT
>JAYESA010000014.1:171083359-171085930 GCA_036927795.1 Iris macrosiphon | reverse complement strand
AGGCCACCATGTGCCAAACCATGCACGTAAGCTACTATGCGCTAATCCATGCGCATAAGCCATCATGCGTCACTCTATGCGCATAAGCCACCATGCGCCAATCCATGGGCATAGGCCTTCATACGCGTCCTTCATGCGCATAGACCATCATGCGCATTGAGACACTATGCGCCCATGTCTGTCATGCGCCAAGACGCTAAGACTTCCAATGCGTTGCCATGCGTCAAGTCTTGCAAAGCGCCAAGTCCTTTCATGCACAAACGTATGCCCCTTGTGCCATACTCTGCAATCCTTAGTCATCTTGTAATCTTCCTTCCAACTGGAATGTGCGTCCTTCAGTCGCTATCTCCTCCATCCTCGGAAATGGTAGGTACCGACAACTCACTTTCAATATTTGACAACTGACTCATTCCCTCATCCAAATGTTCGAAGTAAATTCCGTCAATCTTCTCAAGTTTGTGAAAACTTGTGTCCAGAAGACTTGAACGGATGTTCCCCATCTTTATTCGGATCTTGTTTTGAGATTGTTAGTCCCGAGGCTTAACCAAAGATGGAAGAATGCGTGGTCGAGATCAGAGATTCACACAAAAGTTCCCACTCTGACTATTCTCGATTTCCACGAAGAACTATATAATGATTCTGATTACAACTTGCTCTCAAGATTACAAAAAAATCAGAATTAACCAAATTTCTCGTTCTTCCTTGCAATCGCAGTTGCAGACGGACAGAACAGAGTTACAATAAAACAAAAACTACTTTCGTTCTTTCTTACAAAAAGCACTTGCAATCAGACAAAACGAACCAAGAAGAAAAAGGAGAAGAAGACAATAAAAAATTATTCTTGCTGGGACGGTGAAGACCACCGTTGCTCAAAGCAAGATTCGTCCTCTATCGACGATCTGCTCCCAGGAGCCAGCAAGTTCACAAGAGAACTTCTGGAACGCTCGTATTCACCTATTTGTATGACTCGAACGGACTCCTTTGGACTCCTCTTAGCCCGCTCAGCGTCAGTCCAGCGCCCGCTCATGCAACACGAGCATAAAATGAGTGCACAAGCGCCTTGCGACGATGCTAAGTGCAAAGTGCGCCAACAAAGCGTCACTTTGCGCTCTTGAGCCCGAGTCCGAGTCGTTTGGGGCTTAGCTCCTATGGAAATAATTTCAAGAGCATGACAAAAAGCATAAATGCTTTCATGAGGAGTTAATCCTTTTTTTCTTCTAGGAAAACACCTCCACATGGCACCCATGTGCCCCACCACACCCCATGTGCACACCTCAACTCATACAAAGTATTATATTGAGATACCCACTTGGTGGTGTAGCCAATGTGGGACTATCTTTACTAGTCCAAAGGCAAAAACACCAACAAACTTTTCATCTCTTAAACAAATTGGGACGACATTTTTATATAAGAAGTTCCCAGCCATACCATATGATCTCTGATTTCACATTCATATTGCAACAGAAAAAATATAAACAACAGCTCGATCACTATATATACACTGACCTTTCCTGGAGTAATTAGCCCTTTCTTCTCGGCATCATCTATCATGGCATAAGCTGGTCTGCTCACAAACAAAAACCATTATACTATTACATTATGAAGAAGGGAAAAAAAAAAACTAACACAATAGAGAAACAAGGTTTCAGACAGCTAACAGTATTAATGATAAAAGACTGGAAGTCCATTATAACCTCAAAAGATCTATAGGTTTGAAGGTTTACTAATATATTGTTGGCATGTTCCTAATAGGTTTAGCTTTTGAGAACATTGGTTAACTAACACAATATCAGAGCAAAATGTCTGGGTTCAAATCCCCCTTCCACCTATTAAATGTTTTATACTGCATTTCCGTTTGTGGTCCTCCATTCATTTGGCTTTAGCCCGAGTGCACGCTCTAGGCTCATCCACGTGCTGGTACAGCCAAGGTTCTCATAATTCTGCATACACGTGCATGGGTTGTTAAATGTTTATTATACAATGTTGGATTGTTCATAACAGCTCAAGCTTTCTAGAACATTGGTTAACTAACAACTAGAGAGGTACTTTGTAATCTAGAAAGCACTGACACTCCAACATAGTTTTTGTGTCCATGTTGTGTCAGAATGGCTGCGTCTACTCATTGGGACGCGACATAGGCACTCCAATATACCATGTTTTCTACAACCCTTTATAAATTAATAGGTGATTTTTGTACAAATTTTAAGAGAGAGGGAGGGGGGGGGGGGGGGGGGGGGGGGGGGGGGTGGGGGTGCATTGTCACCTGTCCTTGACACTGAATGAAGGTTGCATGAACTCCAACTTAGCTGCCACGCGAGCCTCGCACCCTACAGTTACTTTGTCAGAAAAACTATGGGGGTCTTCCCAATAAGCTGCATGTTATTTTCTCACAGATCAATACAAGATACAGTTTTGAAAATCATATAGAACTTTAATAATAGAAAAGGAGAGGGTTGTTGTCAATGTCTTACACTTCAAGTCTTAATATAATAAGACTTACAAGATCTCTAATATAATAATCAACCTCAATTCATCTGTATCTCAGTACAGCTACAAAATAGGACAAAGATG
>JAYESA010000014.1:170955859-171078359 GCA_036927795.1 Iris macrosiphon | reverse complement strand
AGATGGTCGACGCTCTCTATCGCTCCTCCTCAATGGAACTGTAGCGCCCCGTTCTCCCGATGCGGAGAGCGCGGCTAAGAAACACAAGACGGTATCGTTCGATCGGGATAGATTGAATTAAGAACTCGTCCTCGTTATGGATTTGTTTCTTCGGAATCGATTCCCATATTCAGTGGACTGTGCCCCAAGGATCGGCTTAGCGGCAGAGTCAGGAGAGACCTCTCCGCTGCTATCTTTTATTGCCTCGGTTTTCGATGTCGCTTGTTTCTTTCGTGCTTTGAGTTGGTTTTGGGACTTGCTTGTTTTCTTGAACGGTTTTGATGGTTTTCATTGTTTTCGTTCATTGACTTGCACTTCTATTCCGAGATTGGAAAGAGAGGAAGAAGTATTAATCGAGCTGTTCGTGTGCAGGTGAACGAGCAGTAGGCGGCTTGCGAACGGAGTCGTAAAGCGCCTCTTTCCTTCTTCTTTCCAAAATCTAAGTGAGTGGCTACCAACCCGATTAGCTAGCTCTGCTTCCAGCTTCACTCCCTTGCCCCGATCAAACGATACCAAGTAATAATAAAAGAAACCAAGATAAAAGAAAATAGACTTGGTTATATGCTTGTCAATAAACTTCGTGAACGGTTACTTACTTGCATGCTTGTTCGTTCGGAATATTCATCATACGCATAACTGTTCCTAGAGGCTATGCAAAATAAAGCATGCATTACTCGTGTTGCCTCAACTGCGTGAAATGATAACTTAACTAACCATCGTGTGTTCGATCATGGACAACTTGTGCACAAGGATATAAGTTCTGCGGACGGTCGCTGGGGCACTGGCACCGATCCGACCTGGGCAGACTTCGTGTTTATAGTCAATCGTGTGCGGACGGGATAACTTGCAACGCATCGTGTTTTCTGAGCTCCTCGTGTTTTCCCGTTGCATGCTATCCTTGTCCTTGACTAGTCCATTATGGCATCAAGCCAGTGATCCTCGTGTGTATATGCTTGCAACGCCTCGTGTGTTTATCGTGTGAATATGGCTTGCAATGCATCGTGTGTTAAACGTGTATATTTAAACCTGTTGCATACTAACTTGTGTCTTCGTTTCAGGGAAGGCATGGTAAGTATTGTGCAGGTCATTCAGACGGGCAGGTAAAATCCACCGAACGGTGGCTAGTTCATTTCAGTAAATTCAATATGCTGCTTACTTGTAAATGAACTAAGGCAAGATAGAAACCCACAAGAATATGCATGCTTCACTAAACAACGTGTTGATTGGTATAGTCAGGCTAGCTCGCCTTCACCAGCATGTTTCGATATGCTGACCCTCGTTGAAACAGGTTCTCCGCACCAAGGCGAACCGAGAGAGGAGCCGAAGTCGTCTACCCGATCCAGTCCAACTGTTAGCGCATCTTCACCGCGCCTCGAAGCCTTTTGAAGTCCGAAGCTGCAACTCTTTATACACAAATGCAGCTCCGTGGCAAAGCTATCCTCCAGCCTGGAGGTCTTTATCATTTTGAGTTTATAAAGGGATGTAATGTACAGGACTGCTATCTCATTTTGAGTCAACCCTTTTGTAAGCCGTTCGGCATATTAGCTGACTCGTTCAAGAGTTTGTAATAGATGTTCATTATCAATAAAGAGAACTTTTCTATGTTTCAAATCTGTGTTTCAATTTATCTGCGTACTCTGAATATGTGCTTGCTATGCAAATCATTAAAGCCTTGTGCGGGCGCAACTCCAGGCCCGCACGGCGGTCACGACTCGGGGGACGCCTCGGGGCGTGTCATAGTGGTATCAGAGCACAGATTCAAAGTTCCTTAGACTTCGTGCTGGAAAAGTTCCTTTAACGATCAAATTCCTGTGCGAACTCTTGAACTCGCTAGGCCAAAATGAGATACGTTCATGCAATAAGTCCATAATACATTATGATCCTAATGTAATTTACCTTCTTTTGAAGGAATGGATCCAGCGTAATCTGCAGCGCAACCACCGATCGAAACACAAGAGAGCAGTTCGGGCAATTCGGGAAGCTCTCGAAGCCAAAGAGGCATGTCTCAAGTCGACCCGCTTGAGCGGGTAATGCAAATGTTAGAATCGCAACGACAACGAGACGATGCTCGCCAAGCCAAGCTCGAGAGTAATCTAGAGACCCGATTCTCAGTCCAACAGAAGCAGGTCGATGCCCTGCAACAAATCGTTCAGACTTTGGCTGCCAACCATTCCGCCGCAACAGCAACGACTCCGGTGGAACAGCCCGTGCTTGAAGTGGAGACGCCTCAAATCCCAAGGCCGAGGGACGTGACTGCCTTCAACTTGGGCCATTTCAAGAAAGTCTGCAATACCCCATTCAAAGGGACTGAGGATCCAGTGGTAGCTCTAGATTGGCTAGCCGAGATTGAAGACCACTTCACTCTGCTAGAGGTCCCCGAAGATAAGCGCGTCGCCTGCGCGCAACTGCAGCTCCGCCTCAACGCACACGATTGGTGGGACGTGCATCGACGATCTCTCCAATTTGATCACGGAGAGGAGGCGATCTCGTGGACGACCTTTCGTGCCGCGTTCGAAGAGGAGTTTATACCCCCTCCAGTACAACGTAAAATGGAAAATGACTTCGTGCAGCTGAGGCAGGGCAGTATGACAGTTAAGCAATACTCCGCCGAGTTCAACCGACTCTCGAAGTTCGCTAGGGCCTATTTACCTGATGCAGCGAGTCGAGCCAGAAGGTTTGAAGGTGGACTACTCCCTGCCATCCATTCGCACGTGGTCAATAATCAATATGGAACAATGCGTGAAATCATGAATCACGCCTTATCGCTTGAACCACAGTATCCTCACGTTTCCACCGGCGCCGTGCATACCTACAATCACAAACGCCAAGGCAACGATGGAGGAAACACGGCTGCAAAGCACCGAAACAACGGTGGTCAGCACAGGGCAAATCCCAACCAAGTATGTCAATACTGCAACAAACGTGGGCACTCCTTCAATCAGTGTCGTAAGAGACTTGGGTTATGTCTCGCTTGTGGCAATCTAGGCCATGCCATTAATTCCTGCCCGAAACTTCCTGTTCATCGCCCGCAACGTAATAACCCCTAACGGTAAGTATTATTCCTAAGTTTTGGGATGAAACTTCCAATTGGTTGGGTAGGATGTAGCGCCCCGTTCTCCCGATGCGGAGAGCGCAGCTAAGAAACACAAGACGGTATCGTTCGATCGGGATAGATTGAATTAAGAACTCGTCCTCGTTATGGATTTGTTTCTTCGGAATCGATTCCCATATTCAGTGGACTGCGCCCCAAGGATCGGCTTAGCGGCAGAGTCAAGAGGGACCTCTCCGCTGCTATCTTTTATTGCCTCGGTTTCCGATGTCGCTTGTTTATTTCGTGCTTTGAGTTGGTTTTGGGACTTGCTTGTTTTCTTGAACGGTTTCGATGGTTTTCATTGTTTTCGTTCATTGACTTGCACTTCTATTCTGAGATTGGAAAGAGAGGAAGAAGTATTAATCGAGCTGTTCGTGTGCAGGTGAACGAGCAGTAGGCGGCTTGCGAACGGAGTCGTAAAGCGCCTCTTTCCTTCTTCTTTCCAAAATCTAAGTGAGTAGCTACCAACCCGATTAGCTAGCTCTGCTTCCAGCTTCACTCCCTTGCCCCGATCAAACGATACCAAGTAATAATAAAAGAAACCAAGATAAAAGAAAATAGACTTGGTTATATGCTTGTCAATAAACTTCGTGAACGGTTACTTACTTGCATGCTTGTTCGTTCGGAATATTCATCATACGCATAACTGTTCCTAGAGGCTATGCAAAATAAAGCATGCATTACTCGTGTTGCCTCAACTGCGTAAAATGATAACTTAACTAACCATCGTGTGTTCGATCATGGACAACTTGTGCACAAGGATATAAGTTCTGCGGACGGTCGCTGGGGTACTGGCACCGATCCGACCTGGGCAGACTTCGTGTTTATAGTCAATCGTGTGCGGACGGGATAACTTGCAACGCATCGTGTTTTCTGAGCTCCTCGTGTTTTCCCGTTGCATGCTATCCTTGTCCTTGACTAGTCCATTATGGCATCAAGCCAGTGATCCTCGTGTGTATATGCTTGCAACGCCTCATATGTTTATCGTGTAAATATGGCTTGCAATGCATCGTGTGTTAAACGTGTATATTTAAACCTGTTGCATACTAACTTGTGTCTTCGTTTCAGGGAAGGCATGGTAAGTATTGTACAGGTCATTCAGACGGGCAGGTAAAATCCACCGAACGGTGGCTAGTTCATTTCAGTAAATTCAATATGCTGCTTACTTGTAAATGAACTAAGGCAAGATAGAAACCCACAAGAATATGCATGCTTCACTAAACAACGTGTTGATTGGTATAGTCAGGCTAGCTCGCCTTCACCAGCATGTTTCAATATGCTGACCCTCGTTGAAACAGGTTCTCCGCACCAAGGCGAACCGAGCGAGGAGCCGAAGTCGTCTACCCGATCCAGTCCAACTGTTAGCGCATCTTCACCGCGCCTCGAAGCCTTTTGAAGTCCGAAGCTGCAACTCTTCATACACAAATGCAGCTCCGTGGCAAAGCTATCCTCCAGCCTGGAGGTCTTTATCATTTTGAGTTTATAAAGGGATGTAATGTACAGGACTGCTATCTCATTTTGAGTCAACCCTTTTGTAAGCCGTTCGGCATATTAGCTGACTCGTTCAAGAGTTTGTAATAGATGTTCATTATCAATAAAGAAAACTTTTCTATGTTTTAAATCTGTGTTTCAATTTATCTGCGTACTCTGAATATGTGCTTGCTATGCAAATCATTAAAGCCTTGTGCGGGCGCAACTCCAGGCCCGCACGGCGGTCACGACTCGGGGGACGCCTCGGGGCGTGACAGGAACCACTGGTGTTGGCTGTATACCAACAGCCTCCTCCCTTTCAGGAACTACCTTTTCGGCATGCTCATCCTCCTAAGGGTCACCCTGACCACCATCAGCAGGCTGGTGATCAAGATTGGGAGCAACTTCATGTACTGGCTCTCCCATAACTAGATCCTCTACTATGTCCTCTGAAAAGTGCTCAAAGCAAAATGACTCTAACTTAGGCAATTTCTCAGCCTCAGAAGGCATCTCAAAATCCTAAGTGTTGGTCATGGTTTGATCCTCGACGAATACCACGTTCGTGCTTTTGTTGGGATTTTTTCCCACTGGGTCGTAGAGTCTATAGCCAAACTCATCTCGACCGTAACCAACAAAGACGGACCGCCTCGTCTTCGGCTTAAGTTTGGATCTCTCGTCCTTCGGTACATGCACGAAGGCCTTACAACCAAACACTCGCAGGTGATTGTATAATGGTTCTTTGCCGTACCACACTTTGTCAAGCACATCACCCTGCAAAGGAGCACTAGGAGATAAATTAATAATATAAGCAGTTGTGTAAAGAGCCTCACCCCTAATAGTTGTCCGGCAAGTTTGCTTCTGACAGCAAACACCGTACTCTCTCCATCAGCGTCATGTTCATCCGCTCCGCTACACCATTAAGCTAAGGTATCTTTGGCGGAGTCTTCTGGTGTCGTATCCCTTACTCTTTGCAGTATGCATCAAAGGGACTGATATATTCGCCGCCATTGTCCGACCGAACACATAGCAACTTCTTGTCCATTTTTCCTTTCAACGGAGGCCTGAAACTCCTTGAAAGTGGGCAGCACCTGATCCTTGGTCTTTAAGGCATAGACCCAAACCTTCCTGAAATAATTATCAATAAAAGTTAAAAAGTAAGAGGCACCACCAATGGATTTTACCTTCATAGGACCGCAGACATCCGAGTGAATCAACTCGAGCAACGCCGGCTTCCTTGAACTTGGGTGACTTTAGAAAGACACCATATTTTGCTTCCCCGTCAAACAGTGCATGCACCTCTCCAGCTTTGTAGACTTGAGTCCTAGAATCACCTTCATGTTCACCAAGTAGCTCATTCTGTCACGCCCTAGTCCCAAAATACCAAGGGACTAGCCACGTGGCAATGGCCAGCAACACAACTCCAATGCACAAACCCAATTTAATGGACCCGTTAGAGTGCACTTAAGCTGTAATACATATAAATGGTCTACAAATACATGTCACAGTTTATATATCTAATCTCATACACAATAAGTAACACAATCACAAAGAGAAAAATCCAGTCACAATAATATAAAATGATCTGTCCAATCAAAGCAATATAAATAATGTCACGGGGAATAATTCGTCATCAAAATGGAAAGGAAAATAACTCCAAGTACAATATCCATAAGTCACTACAAGATCAAATATCTAAGAGCACTAAGCATAATAAATGAATGGTGAGAATACTGTGCGCTCAAGAGAAGTCCTCCGGAATAGTCTCGTCCTCTGCAGCCTGTACGTCTCCAATAGTAGCACCTGTCCCATAAACCTCGGCTCTCATCGTCTACACTTGGGGACATAATCCGAATTCAGGTCTTCAGGGGACATAACAAGGTACAATAAACACCCAAGCCAAATGAAGTGCAACAAGTAAATATAAACAGATCCCCAGGGCAAGCTATGTAACCAGCTAAGTGAAATACAAACGAGAGCATCATTAGTACTCAGGCTGAGACCACAACAGGCTCTGTGTCGGGGAGCCCATAGCAGCAAGTAGTATCATGACTCCAGTATACGTGCCAAAGATCTGAGACAGAGTTTAAGGCACCTCCGGTAGTATATATATAAATAATCAGTCTGTAGCCTGTGTGTCTCTCCCCACCCAATGTAACCCCATTTCTCATGTCCATGACGTCTCATGTCCATAACACGCAAGATCATGACCTCTAGCTAGTACAACGAGTCATAATAATACTCATATAATATGCAAGTCTCATGTCATGAATCCTATAAGCCTATACAGAATCACCATGAATAATTCAGGAAAGATTCTGTCACATGAAATAGTATCAGGTGTCCCACGGTATGACGTACTTGGTAAAGCAAGCACGTAAAAATAGGATCGTGGAATCAACTCTCTGAGTGAAGTTGCACGACTCCGCGTATGGCGTCGACACCCGAATCTTGTTCGGACGCTAAGAAACGTCTCACGGTCCTAAGTTGAGCAGGTACATCACAAGAGTATATATATATAAGAAGAACACAAGCAAATATTATAACAGGATCTCTGCAGGTTTGGTAAGGTATACTTGATTGGGTTCTGAACTCCGTCAACTACTCCTGGGAAAGTAGAATCTGCACGTACACCTCTGGATGCTAAAACAAAAATCACCAATGTTCTCAGAATACTTGAAATATATAGGATTGACTATCCATAAGTCCAATTTGGAGACAGGGAAAGAATTGACAGTTTTTGGTCAAAGCGGGATCCACATGTGGTCCACTTCGCACCAAAAAATGTGTCGAAGATAAAGTTCTCCAAATTTGTCAAACTTACTATCTACGAGTTCAGAATAACGATACGAACCCAACGGAACATCCAAAACTGGATTTCGATGAGCCGATCATAAAATCGTCCGTCATGTGGAACCGTGAGACCCACAAAATAGTATTTCGTCAACATTCTCAGAATTAACCCAAACTTGGGTCACAGGACCAACGTAATGCTGCGAATCCAATGACACAAGTTTCGTTACGAAATAAAAGACACACACAAAATTATGATGAGCGCCAGAACAGGTCGATATGGGACTTTTTGACGGATACGCGTTAATTTCGGTGTGCACGCACATCCAAATCAAGTTCCGTAAAAGCCTATACGTCCGCGTTTATGTTACGCTCCTTTTGGTATAATTCACACACGACGACATGGTCTCGTTTGTTGGAACGCACCCATATCGCAATTTTTGGGTGTTTTAAAAACAAAAATTTTGGTCGTTTTGGAACCAGAACAATTTAACCATTAATGCATACTAATAAAAACTAAAAGAATAGTAAAAATCTAGGTTATATTATGAAGAATTTTTTTTAATTATATTTTGAAAATAATTAACGAGATGGTAGAAAATTGGACATGAGCAGGGGTACTTGGACTGAATTTCTGAACTGTTTTCGAACAGTTTTTCATCCAACTTTCGATCGATTATTCGATCAAACCCGGGTGCCTAAATTCGTTGTACTTGAAGAAAATACGAGAGGGTTAGGTTGTGAACATACAAGCGAAGACAGAACGCAAAATAGACGAGCGAGGAGGGAGAAACCTTCGTACGAAGGGAAGACGCAAGGTGCTGCTGTCGGCCGCGCGGGTGCTGCGGCGGTGCATCGGCGCTGCTGCGGCGCGGCGGCGACTCCGATGGGTGATGGTGGAGGTGGTGGAGGCGTGGGTGATGGTGGATGTGCTGTGAGATTAGGGTTAGGGTTTAGGTATGTGTTCATATATATATATAGAGGGAGAGAGCCAGGGAGATTGAGCGGGTAGTTTTAGGTTTAATGGGTTTTGGTTAAGGTTAATGTGTTTGGGTTTAGAATTTAGGTTTTATTTGTTTGATGATAAACAAAATGAAACTAGGTTTATACGAAACCTTTTTTTTTACAAACAAGAAAAAGAGTACAATTAATCATATACGAGGATGTTAAGTACAATAAAAATGATTATGGGGAAGTACTGCTATAGGAGTCTGATCTGCGGTCGATCACTTTGTCCCTTGGACCACACGATGATGAAGAAGTGCTGTAGAAGAAGAAGAAGAAGAAGAAGAAGAAGAAGAAGAAGCTTCAAAGGTTGCAAGTGGGGTTGAATTCTCGTTGCCAAAATTGTCAACCAACACTCTCTGTCTGTGCTCTCTCTCTCTGATCTCTGATTCTTTTTCTTTTTATCTTGTGACCAGGGGTCTCTATTTATAGAGATCAGTCACAATAACTGTCCAGTTGGCGTAGAAGCCAAACTGTGAAGAAAGTTGCATCTTTTACACGACGGTCATAATAACTGCTATCCACGTTCGAATGATCTTCTGAATCTGTGTATGATACGTGTCCCATTATAAGGTAATGTGTATAAATATTTTTCGAAGATCACGGCATGCAAGCCACGTAGGTAACTGCACCTTGCGTAGAGATGGTTGGCGTAAAAGCCAAGCTCTGCGTAAAACTTGAGGATTCATGAATAACAGACAACCAGCGTAAAATAGCCGATTAACCGTCATGACTGAGGTCTTGAGCGTATTCTGGGCTAAATAGCCTTATCACGTGCCTTTGCAAATATAGCCGAGTTGGCGTATTTCGAGGAGATAGCATACGGCGTACTCCTATAGTTAAAAATAGCCTGGTTGGCGTAAAATGTAAGGATGGTGATGTCACGACCCGCACCCGGAAATTCGGGCACGAGTGCGTGGGTACGTCCAGCCTACGCCGCAGAATCGGCGGTAGTACGCTGTCTAGGTCAAATCCAGATTTACTAACTAGCTCATTCACAAATAACATAGGCAAGATAATAATGAGAAATGAAACTTAAGATTGCAACTGAAATAAGTGTGACAACAGATTCAAATATTTTAGTACAGGAATCAGAATAAAATCGGGGACAAACCCGATTGCTAAGATAAAGAGCAAAACTAAGATAACTACTGCTAACTACTCAGCAGGAGTAGCTTCCTGTGCGGGAACTGGCTCTGCAACTGTATCACCTGCTGCCTCATAGGGGTCATAATAGGTGGGGGCAAGGTTCTCATCATCGCCTAAACAACAAATCCAGTCAGGAAAGGAGCAAAGTACACAGTGCACAACAAGATTAAACTAAATATTTTATGACAATTAAATATTGGATTGCATAAAGGAAATATCAACATCTCAAAGTTTAATGCTATAAACAGGAATATGAGAAAGCAGGAAATAAAGTGAAACAGGAAATGAAACTACAACAGTCAGTAAGAACTATAACAAGACTAGAACTATCTGTGTGAACTTGTTTTTGTTTTAGAATACATAGTTGGCATGTAGGGGTTTATAAGGCTAATAAGGCCGTCATAGACGACTAGTGACTAGGAACAATCAAGTATAAGGCTGATGGTACAGTCGCGTACCAACAGCTAGTAACAGGACCTGGGAAAGGGTAAACTACATGCCTCCTAGTATTCTCCCACCCGACACGGAAAGCAAGACATGAAATCCCGTATCCAAGACATGAAATCCAGAATTCTAACACTATGTGTAATCATCAAGAATACTAGTAGAGCAGGAAATTAATTATCATAATATAAAGATTAACTTGAAGTGCAGGTACTTGCCTGTTGTTTGGATCTGATTAAATTTGGTTCTTGGGGGAAAAGTCCAGAGATGAGTCCAAAAGCTAAAATAGACATTACCATCACTCTCAGAAGATGTCAAATAGCTAGA
Organism: Iris macrosiphon; assembly: GCA_036927795.1. NCBI lineage: Eukaryota > Viridiplantae > Streptophyta > Magnoliopsida > Asparagales > Iridaceae > Iris > Iris macrosiphon. The sequence continues at coordinate 171,068,044 of JAYESA010000014.1, read as the reverse complement.
AACGCCTGTCCTTGGGTCCAATTTGGAGACAAGGGCAAAAACGACAGTTTTGGGTCAAAACGGGGTCCGCCGGTGGCCCGCTTTGCACCGAAAAATGCGTCCGGGTTAAAGGTCTCCAAATTCACCAAACTTAGTGTCAACAGGTCAGGAACGCTGATATGAACCCAATGGAACTTCCAGATTTGGATTCCGATGAGCCGAACACAAAATCGCCCGTCGAGCGGGGCCTGTGGGGCCCACGACACGCGATTTCGTCAACGTTCTCAGAATCGAACCAAACTTGACCCACAGGACCAGCGTATTGCTACGAGTCCGATGGCGCAAGTTTCGTCTCGATCCGACGTGTGTGCACGAAGTTAGGGTGAATTGCAGAAAAGGCGGATACGGGGCGATGTCCTCGGATACGCGTTGATTCCGGTGTGCACGCACACCCGAATCAGCTTCCACAAAAACTCACACGTCCGTATCGACGATGCGTACGTATCTATGAAGACCGCACGCGACCAAGTCGTCCCGTTTGGCGGGGCGGACTCAGTTCCGGAGTGAAACAGGGTCTGGTTTTTCCTGTTTTTGGATCGCGGTGTGCGATCACCACAGGACGCGATGCCCCGAACAGTTTATCCGGACACCGAGAGGGTCATACAGGCTTCACAACGCAATTTGTAAAAATGGAAATGGAGCTGCGAGGCGAAAGTTACGCGTACCTGAAGGGGATCCGAAAATCGAGTCTAAACCGTGTCCGTGTCGTGTCCAACACGGAATTCGAAATTAGGGCTAGGGTTAGGGTTTGGCTCTGCCGTGTCCTGGCTGGCCGGACTCGGGCGGCTGGACTCGGGGACACGCGGCGGCCGGCTCTGGCACCGAGGGCGAGGGGTCAGGGCGGTCCCGGCCGTGGGGGAACGTCGGTCGAAGGCGGCGGAGCTGCGGTGAGTTGGGGGGGCCCGACGTCGGCTGAAGGGGGAGGAGGAAGGAGGAGACGAGGGAGGAGCTGGGGCGAAGTCGTCCGGCGCGAGGCGGCCCACGGAGACGACTGCGGCGGCGGTGGGTGTTTAGGGTTCCGGCAAGGGGGTGTTCGAGGTGGCCGGGGGTTCTCGGGGGGGGGGGGGCTTTTAAAGGGAAGGGGAGGTCTGGGAGGCCGGGCTAGGCGGATGAGGGGGGGTCGTGGCCGCGGTGCGCGGGGCTGCGTGGGGCGAGCCGGACGGAGCGGCGGCGGCGCGGCCGGCGGAAGCGGAGCGGAGGACGCGGTCAGCAGCTGCGGGGGAGGGGAGAGAGGGGTAGCGGGCGGGCACGGGTGAGGAGCCGGGTCGGGCGGGCGGATCCGGATCCGACCCGCAGCGGTCGGGCTGGGCTGGGCCTAGCGGGCCGGGCCCAGCGGGCCGCAGGCTGAATGGGCTGGGCTCAGGTAAATAGGAATAATAATAATAATAATAATAATAATAATAATAATAATAATAATAATAATAATAATAATATATTAATAAATCAGTTAATAAAATAAATAATTAATAAATACTTTTTAGGTGTTTAAAAATAGGTCCGGGGTCCAATAAATTCCCAAAAAATTACCCTAAGTCCAGTTTTTCATTTTACACCCAAAAATATTATTTTTATAATATTTTAATGTTGTTTATTATCAATTAAAAATCATGTAATAATTCAAAATCCTGATTTTAATTTCAGAAAATTCCCAAAAAATTCTAGAAAATTGTGAAAAGTCCCAATTTTAGTATTTTTGAAAAATCAGGGGCTTACAATCTACCCAACTTATAAAATTTCGTCCTCAAAATTTAAATTAGCAGGGTTCTCTCTGTCCAAACTCACTTGATTACAGTCTAACGGGTTTCTCTCAGGTGGACATTGCGGTCGCTACCCAACTTAGAATTCTACCCATATCCTCTAAGGCTGTACAACTAGTAAAGCTAGGTCTCAACTTAATAGATTTGGGTATTGAATCTTAAGTCTGCAACACAAAACACAGCACACATCACCTAGGGTATTGCCTTAGTCATAAAGGGTTATCATCTAGCACTATAAATCAAACTTATACCAAACACAGGATTCTGTCCTTCCGAAGTAAGGGAAGGTGAGGATCAATAATAAAGAGTTTAAGGGCGAGGTGGTAGAACAGAGGTATAGGGATCAAGGCGTTTTTCAGAAATTCTAATGGAAATTATCAGGCGGTTAAGGATCGAGATTCTATTCTGGTAATGCTGATACGATATGCTCGGACGTATTTAGGGGCAAGTACACTAGTCAACTATATATCTCAATCCACGTAAAGTAGTTGTGCGAAGTGCGAATCAAAATGCACTAAGGTTGATCAGACCGTAGTACACTGATTCTGAGTAGACACTTGTATTAGTGGGGTTGATCAGGCCTCAATAATACATGTGTCATGAACAAGCCCGGTAAAAGGGTAAGCTTGCAAAACTAGGCTATAAAATAGCAGCATATGTCAAGTTCAGCAAAATTAAGCGCGCTAGATGATAATGAAAAGGAGGTACAAATTATTTAAATCCACAAAACAACACTTAGTAAGCATAATAGCAACCTCTAAAATCTTCTATAGTTATCAAATTTAAAAGCACACCAGGTATTTAGCAAATTCAAAATGACTAAGTTGGGGCTGAGGTCACGAACCAATAGGCATGAGCTAAACAATACTAGGAAAGGCATCTACGAATCACTTACGCGCATTAGCTGCTTCCAGAGTTTGCGCGTTCTCCACGGTCATCATGTAAGCTTGTCCGCGTCCTGGAGCAGTGGGGCAGTCCCTCACTCGATGTTCTGTTGATCCACAATATAGACAGGCACCCAGTCTCATCCTACAAACTTGCCAGGTGTGACCTTGTTTTCGACAAAAGCCATAAGTGGGAACTCGTTGGGTCTGCCCTTGAGCTTGATGTTGGGGTGCTGGAGCTCGAGGGAGAGGACGCTGGGCTTGCTGCGGGGATCTCTGTTGTTGTTGTTGTTGAAAAGGGCGTTTGTTGGGTCCCGTATTTCCGGTATCTCTTTCTCGCTTTAGCTTATGCCCCATGCCTCGCTCAACGTCTTGTGCCACGTTTAAGATTTCCTCATAGGTGCGGGCTCGGCTGGTGGTGACAGCAAGGCGAATATCCGGAGACAGCCCCTTCTTGAATCTACGGGCTCTGTCCTCCGGGGTACGAACCATGTACTCCGCAAAATGGCTTAACCTGCTAAACTAAGCAGTATATTCATCAACAGACAGGTTACCTTGTTCCAGCCTCTCGAATTGGCTTTCGAGAGCTTCCCGAGCCACTTCGGGATAGAATTTCTCCTTGAATAGCCTCTTGAAGTCCTCCCAGGTGATGTCAGGAGCAGATAGTTGGGGTTCGTCTCTGAACCAGGTTCGAGCAATGTCAAACAGTTGCAGGCTTGCGGACTCCACTTTGAGGTCATCAGGGACCCGGGCAGTCTTCAAGAGTCTCTCGACATTCTCTATCCATTCATCGGCATAGAGAATGCCCTCAGTTCCGTAAAATTCCAGGGGTCTTAGATTCTTGAAGTCTTTGGCACTCCCTGGCCTCTTGAGTGGCGACTCCTGGGACTTAATAGCTTCTGAGAGGCTGGTCCACAGAAGTGCAGTATGTTCCTTCTGGGATTCCACTAGTCCCTGGAACACTCCGAGTAGCTGTGCCCCATCTAGAGTAACTGCCGGAACAGATGGAGGCGGCGGGAGTGCAAGAGTTTCGGGCACATTCTGCTCAGCTGGTTCTGATGTGCCTCCTACTGTGTTTCTCGTCTGAACCATTCTGAAAGATTAAGGGATAGGAAGATCAGAATAGAATACTTGGAAATCAAAGGCAATAGGAAAAATTGAGCAGCAATGATATCAAGAATTGAAATAAGGACGCTATACGGTGAATGAGCTTTTCCTAGAATCCTCAATTTTATTCCATACCCTGTCCTAGAGTATTACCCTATTTTAGGATAGGACCTGCATGGGCCACCATAAAAATGTGTCACGACCCGCACCCGGAAATTCGGGCACGAGTGCGTGGGTACGTCCAGCCTACGCCGCAGAATCGGCGGTAGTACGCTGTCTAGGTCAAATCCAGATTTACTAACTAGCTCATTCACAAATAACATAGGCAAGATAATAATGAAAAATGAAACTTAAGATTGCAACTGAAATAAGTGTGACAACAGATTCAAATATTTTAGTACAGGAATCAGAATAAAATCGGGGACAAACCCGATTGCTAAGATAAAGAGCAAAACTAAGATAACTACTGCTAACTACTCAGCAGGAGTAGCTTCCTGTGCGGGAACTGGCTCTGCAACTGTATCACCTGCTGCCTCATAGGGGTCATAATAGGTGGGGGCAAGGTTCTTATCATCGCCTAAACAACAAATCCAGTCAGGAAAGGAGCAAAGTACACAGTGCACAACAAGATTAAACTAAATATTTTATGATAATTAAATATTGGATTGCATAAAGGAAATATCAACATCTCAGAGTTTAATGCTATAAACAGGAATATAAGAAAGCAGAAAATAAAGTGAAACAGGAAATGAAACTACAACAGTCAGTAAGAACTATAACAAGACTAGAACTATCTGTGTGAACTTGTTTTTGTTTTAGAATACATAGTTGGCATGTAGGGATTTATAAGGCTAATAAGGCCGTCATAGACGACTAGTGACTAGGAACAATCAAGTATAAGGCTGATGGTACAGTCGCGTACCAACAGCTAGTAACAGGACCTGGGAAAGGGTAAACTACATACCTCCTAGTATTCTCCCACCCGACACGGAAAGCAAGACATGAAATCCCGTATCCAAGACATAAAATCCAGAATTTTAACACTACATGTAATCATCAAGAATACCAGTAGAGCAGGAAATTAATCATCACAATATAAAGATTAACTTGAAGTGCAGGTACTTGCCTGTTGTTTGGATCTGATTAAATTTGGTTCTTGGGGAAAAAGTTCAGAGATGAGTCCAAAAGATGAAATAGACATTACCATCACTCTCAGAAGATGTCAAATAGCTATAAACGCCTGTCCTTGGGTCCAATTTGGAGACAAGGGCAAAAACGGCAGTTTCGGGTCAAAACGGGGTCCGCCGGTGGCCCGCTTTGCACCGAAAAATACATCCGGGTTAAAGGTCTCCAAATTCACCAAACTTAGTGTCAACAGGTCAGGAACGCTGATACGAACCCAATGGAACTTCCAGATTTGGATTCCGATGAGCCGAACACAAAATCGTCCGTCGAGCGGGGCCTGTGGGGCCCACGACACGCGATTTCGTCAACGTTCTCAGAATCGAACCAAACTTGACCCACAGGACCAGCGTATTGCTACGAGTCCGATGGCGCAAATTTCGTCTCGATCCGACGTGTGTGCACGAAGTTAGGATGAATTGCAGAAAAGGCAGATACGGGGCGATGTTCGCGGATACGCGTTGATTTCGGTGTGCACGCACACCCGAATCAGCTTCCACGAAAACTCACACGTCCGTATCGACGATGCGTACGTATCTGTAAAGACCGCACGCGACCAAGTCGTCCCGTTTGGCGGGGCAGACTCAGTTCCGGAGTGAAACAGGGTCTGGTTTTTCCTGTTTTTGGATCGCGGTGTGCGATCACCACAGGACGCGATGCCTCGAACAGTTTGTCCGGACACCGAGAGGGTCATACAGGCTTCACAACGCAATTTGCGGAAATAGAAACGGAGCTGCGAGGCGAAAGTTACGCGTACCTGAAGGGGATCCGAAAATCGAGTCTAAACCGTGTCCGTGTCGTGTCCGACACGGAATTCGAAATTAGGGCTAGGGTTAGGGTTTGGCTCTGCCGTGTCCTGGCTGGCCGGACTCGGGCGGCTGGACTCGGGGACACGCGGCGGCCAGCTCTGGCACCGAGGGCGAGGGGTCAGGGCGGTCCCGGCCGTGGGGGAACGTCGGTCGAAGGCGGCGGAGCTGCGGTGAGTTGGGGGGGGGCCGACGTCGGCTGAAGGGGGAGGAGGAAGGAGGAGACGAGGGAGGAGCTGGGGCGAAGTCGTCCGGCGCGAGGCGGCCCACGGAGACGACTGCGGCGGCGGTGGGTGTTTAGGGTTCCGGCAAGGGGGTGTTCGAGGTGGCCGGGGGTTCTCGGGGGGGGGGGGGGCTTTTAAAGGGAAGGGGAGGTCTGGGAGGCCGGGCTAGGCGGATGAGGGGGGGGTCGTGGCCGCGGTGCGCGGGGCTGCGTGGGGCGAGCCGGACGGAGCGGCGGCGGCGCGGCCGGCGGAAGCGGAGCGGAGGACGCGGTCAGCAGCTGCGGGGGAGGGGAGAGAGGGGTAGAGGGCGGGCACGGGTGAGGAGCCGGGTCGGGCGGGCGGACCCGGATCCGACCCGCAGCGGTCGGGCTGGGCTGGGCCTAGCGGGCCGGGCCCAGCGGGCCGCAGGCTGAATGGGCTGGGCTCAGGTAAATAATAATAATAATAATAATAATAATAATAATAATAATAATAATATATTAATAAATCAGTTAATAAAATAAATAATTAATAAATACTTTTTAGGTGTTTAAAAATAGGTCCGGGGTCCAATAAATTCCCGAAAAATTACCCTAAGTCCAGTTTTTCATTTTACACCCAAAAATATTATTTTCATAATATTTTAATATTGTTTATTATCAATTAAAAATCATGTAATAATTCAAAACCCTGATTTTAATTTCAAAAAATTCCCAGAAAATTCCAGAAAATTGTGAAAAGTCCCAATTTTAGTATTTTTGAAAAATCAGGGGCTTACAGGTGATGTGAGCGTATTAGTCACAGTTTTAGCTTTTTTAGTCATTTAAAAATAGAACAAAATCTCGTGCATTAAATGCAGAGATCTGCCCCCATCTCGTGCATTAAATGCAGAGATATGCCTCGAGCTCTGTACGAGAAACAACTTTTGACGTGGCGTCTGATTTTGTCTCATCTTGAGCGTAAAAGCTTATTTCTGCCCAAGTAGAATATGCAGCGTATTCTTTGAATGCGTAAAAATAACTTGTATCAAGAATATGTCACTAAACGACAGCCTGGGTCTCTGTGTAAAATCATCATCACAGCCGTCCTCTCGATCGTCATGCAGTACTTTTATCAGGAGTCAGGTTCACTATTTTGTCTGGCAAATTCATCCGAGGAATACGAAGAGTTTCTCGTACAACTTTATATTGCATTAAAAACAAACGTATTTTACGCCGGAGGGTATAGTAACCCTTTACACCAAAGCAGCCTTGAAGCGTTGCTTTACGCAGGCAGCTCTGAAGCTCTGTTTTATGCGGACTGTTCTGAAGCCATATTTTATGCCACACAGTCTTGAAGCTTTGTTTTACGCGTATAGCTCTAAAGTCATATTTTACGCCACACAGCGCGGAAGCTCTATTTTATGCTGACTTTGTCACGCCCCAGTCCCAAAATACCGAGGAACCGGACACGTGACAATGGCCAGCAGCACACACCGATGGACAAATCCAATTTAATGGATCCATCAGGGCGTACTTAAGCTGTAAAATCAAGTCTACGATAACAGGGCACAACTAATCTCATCCATACAAGAATAAAATATGATCCACAGAATATAAGGAATGTAAATCATCAACCTGTCTCAACAAAGTGCTTCGGGGAACAACCCGATAAATATCTGATACAATGGTTCAACAGACCAAAATATAAATGACTGAATAAAATAAATACTAAGCATGAAACATGGATGCTCAGGAAAAGTCTTCAGCTAACACCTCATCCTCGGAGGTCGGTACAGCTCCTGTATCAGCTCCTGCTGCGGTCCCGTATACCTCGGGATAGATCTCGTCTGCAAATCCTGGGGACATAATCCGGATCCAGGTCCTCAGGGGACATAGCAAGGTACAGATAATACAAGACAAATAAATAATACAGTGCAGAAAATAAATAAAATAAATAGGGTAAGTTTGTAACCATCTATGTGAAATGCAAGATGAGAGCATCACGAGTACTCAGGCTGAGCCACTACAAGCTCTGTGTCGGGGAGCCGGTAGCGGTAATAACCGGTAATGTGTCTAGCTCTGCTACGAGAGTCTACGACCTCACAATAGTAGTAGATATATATAAAATAGCCTGTAGCCTGTGTGTCTCTCCCCACCCAATGTAACCACGTATCTCATGACCATAATGTCTCATGTCCATGTCAAGCGGGATCATAGCTAATGCAACAAGTCATAAAGTATCTATGAATATAGTATCTCTGTCAAGTCCTGTATCCTATACAGAATTACCATGAATATCTCAGGAAGATCCTGTCTCATGAATGGTGTTAAGTGTCCTGGGTCATAGTGTACTTGGTAAGACCAGTACGAGAATGTAAAGGGGTCACGAATGTCCATCTCTAGATGACAATACACAACACTGCGTACGGTGTTGGCACCCGACTAATAATCAGACGCTGAGCAAGTCACACGGTCCTAGGTTAAGCATGCACAACAATATAAAGGAAGCAAGAAAAATATGTAACAATACTGCAGAGTTTGGCAAGGTACACTTGCCTGGTGTTTGATTACCAACAGTCGTCCCTGTATCAGTGGATCATGTAGGTACTCCTCCAAAAGTTGTAATAAACATCACCAACAGTCTCAGAAGATATCAAATATCTAGAAATGCCTGTCCTTAAGTCCAATTTGGACATAGGAGCAAAATGATATTTTCGGGTCAAAGCGGGGTCCATATGTGGGCCACTTTACACCGAAAAGTGTGTCAAGGTGAAAGGTCTCCAAACTCACCAAACTTAGTGTCAACAAGTCAGGAACGATGATACGAACCCAACGGAACTTTCAGAATTAGATTCCGATGAGCCGATCACAAAATTGTCAGTCAAGTAGAGCCTGTGGGGCCCACGATACGCGATTTTGTCAACGTTCTCAGAATCGAACCAAACTTGGGTCACAGGACCAGCGTATTGCTACGAGTCCTATGGCGCAAGTTTCGTCTCGATCCGACGTGTGTACACAAAGTTACAGCGTATTCCAGAATGGACGGATACGGGGCGTTGTCGGCGGATACGCGTTGATTTCGGTGTGCACGCACATCCAAATCAACTTCTGCAAAATTCTGCACGTCCGTATCAACGTCGCGCACGTTTCGGTAAAGATCGCGTGCGACCAAGTCGTCCCGTTTGGCGGGGCGCACTCAGTTCCGGGGTAAAATATGACATTATTTTTCCTGTTTTTGGATCGCGGTTTGCGATCACCACAGGATGCGACGCACCGAGCGGGTTGCACGGGCATCGAGAGGGTTATACAGTCTACGCGTTGCAACTGACGGAATCAAAATGGAATTACGAGGAGAGAGAAAATGCTAACTGAACAGGGCTCCGAGAAGTCTGAATTTTACGTGTCCGAGAGTCCTTGACACGAGCCGTGTCCGTGCTAGGGCAGCGGACGATTGACGAGGCGAGCGGGGAGGCGCTCGCGGACGGCAACGGCGAGGTCGGGTGGCAGCAGCGAGGTCGACTGCTGCCATTGCTGCTCGTCGGAGTGGATCGGGGCTGCGGGGGGGTCAGTTGGCCGGACGGGATCAAGCGGCGGAAGGAGAAGAGGGATCTGGTGGGGCGGTGGTGTTCCAGGCGGGGCAGTCGGGTGGAGTTGGGGGATGGCGGCGTCGATCGGGTGGTCGACGGCGGGGGTTGAGAGGGGAAGGGTGGTTCTGACGATCGGGGACGGGTGTGCTTGGAACGGTGGATCGCTGGAGGGTCGGCGACGTCTGGTTCGAGCGGGAAGCGGCGGAGAAGAGGGATCTGGATAAAGGGCGGTAGCATTTAGGGTTTCGGTCGGCTGGGCTGGGCACGAACGTCGAGGGGGGGTTATATGGGCGCCGCAGGGTCGGAACAGTGTTTCCGACCCGAATTGGTTTAGGGTTCGGAAACCGGGTTTCGGGTCCGGGTCGGGTTCGATTCGGATCCGACCCAACCCGACCCGACCCGTTAGGTCTGGTTTGGCTAGATTCGGTTCAGTCAGCGGTTTGGTTCGGTTCACTGCGGTTTGGTTTATTTCAAATAAACCGGATTTAATTCAGGGTTTGTTTTGGTTTAATTCTACAATAATTTTTAGGGCTTTAAAAATGATTTCGGAGTTCAATAAATTCGCAAAAAATTACCCTATGTCCGGTTTTCTATTTTACACCATAAAATATTATCTCCATAATATTTTAAAATCAATTAACAGCATTTAAAAATCTTTTAATCATAATTACCTTGGTTTTAATTCCGAAAAAATACCAAAAATTTGGGTAAAATATATTATAATTATTCTGAAAAATCAGGGTGTTTATAATCTATCCCCCTTAAGAGGATTGCGTCCTCACAATCAAAGAATAAGCTACTAAAGGAAGAACTATGGGAATTACAAGAATGCTTAGTTTATAACTGCATCCGCGAACAAGTGAGGGTAACGCTGGCGCATACTATCCTCCCGTTCCCGGGTCGATTCGCCAGGGGAATGATGTTTCCAAGCTACACGGACCAGTCTAATTGTCTGTCCTCGCAATGTCTTCTCACTGATGTCGAGGATGCCAACTGGTTGTTCTTCATATCTCAAGCTTGGGCCCACTGCGATTTCTGAATGATCGACTACGTGACTTGGGTCGGTCACGTACCTTCTCAGCTGTGAGACGTGGAATACGTCATGCACTCCCTCTAAGGATGGTGGTAGTGCAAGACGATAAGCCACCTCACCAATACGCTCTAGAATATCAAATGGCCCAATATACCTTGGGCTCAACTTGCCTCTGCTCCCGAATCTAATAGTACCTCGAGTGGGCGAAATCCTCAAGAATACGTGCTCTCCTTCTTTGAACTCTAGAGGACGTCTGTGCGTATCAGCCCAATGCTTCTGTCTGTCCTGAGCTGCTCGAAGATGATTCTGAATCTGTTTTATCTTCTCCACTGTCTGCATTACCAATTCTGGACCCAGTATTTGACGTTCACCAACGTCACTCCAACATATTGGCGATCTGTACTTTCTTCCGTATAATACCTCGAATGGTGCCATCTGAATGTTGGCCTGATAACTGTTGTTGTAGGAGAACTCCAATAAGTGCAAATGATCTTCCCAAGATCCTCTAAAGTCTAGCATACACGATCGCAATATATCCTCCAAGATCTGAATCGTGCGCTCCGATTGACCATCTGTCTGTGGATGGTAAGCTATGCTGAATTTGAGTCTGGTGCCAAGACTCTCTTGTATGCTTTGCCAGAAATAAGATGTAAATCTCGAATCTCGATCCGATACGATACTAACCGACACTCCATGTAATCTTACGATTTGTCACATATACATGTTGGCTAGTACCTCTGTGGACTGTCCAACTCTAAATGGCAAGAAATGTGCCGATTTAGTGAGTCTATCCACGATAACCCATACCGCATCTCTTCCGCTGGGGCTCCTTAGAAATCCTGTGAAAAAATCCATCGTGATATGTTCCCACTTTCATTCTGGTATAGGAAGTGCTGTAACATACCTGCAGTCCTCTGATGCTCGGCCTTTACTTGCTGACAGACTAAACATTTAGCCACAAATCTTGCAATCTCCCTTTTTATTCTATGCCACCAATAATACTGTCTCAAGTCTCGGTACATCTTGGTTCCTCCTGGGTGAACAGAGTACATAGAGCTATGTGCTTCAGTCATTAACTCCTGTCTTAGTTCTCCATTTGGAACATACAGGCGATTTCCACACCTTAATGTCCCATCTTCATGTACGCGAAGTCCCGTCTGCATGCCTGCTTCTGTCCTCTCTTTCAGTCTTCGAAATCTAGCATCGGTGGGCAATGCCTCTTTAATTCTTTCCACAAGTGATGACTTAACTTCGAGATTAGCCAGCAAGCCACTCTGTCCTGGTAGAACAACCTCTATCTGAAGCTCCTGTAGATCTCTCAATAACTCGGGCTGCATCGTCAAGAAATAAGTCGTAGGCTTCCTGCTGAGTGCGTCTGCTACGACATTCGCCTTTCCCGGATGATACTGCAGATCTATATCAAAGTCTACCATCAACTCCAGCCAAGGTCTCTGTCTCATGTTGAGCTCCTTCTGAGTATATACATACTTCAGACTCTTGTGATCAGTAAAGATTTCTACCTTCTCTCCATAAAGATAGTGCCGCCAAATCTTCAGTGCAAATATAACTGCTGCTAGCTCCAGATCGTGTGTTCGGTAGTTCTTCTCATGGACCTTCAACTGTCTCGATGCATAGGCAATAACTTTGCTATGTTGCATCAAAACACATCCTAGTCCACTACCTGATGCATCACTGTAAACAACAAAACCTCCTGACCCTGAAGGAAGAGTCAAGACAGGTGATGTTGTTAATCTTCTCTTCAATTCTTCGAAGGCCTTCTGGCAGTCTTCTGTCCATGTAAACTCCTGGTCCTTACGTGTCAACTTTGTCATAGGCTCTGCAATTCTTGAGAAATTTTCTACAAACCTTCGGTAATATCCCGCAAGTCCAAGAAAACTTCTCACCTCTGCAACTGATGTGGGTGTAGGCCAGGTCTCTATTGCAGCAACTTTCTCCGGATTAACTGAAAGTCCTTCTCCTGAGATGATATGTCCCAAGAAAGGCACTTTATCCATACAAAACTCACACTTACTAAGTTTGGCATATAACTTCTCCTGTCTCAAGGTCTCTAGCACAATTCTGAGATGCTCCTCGTGCTCTTCGTGGCTCTTGGAATATACTAGGATGTCATCAATAAATACAACCACAAATTTGTCCAAGTACTGATGAAAGACTCTGTTTGTCAAACTCATAAACACTGCTGGCGCGCTGGTTAAACCAAACGGCATTACCAAGAACTCATAATGTCCATACTTGGTCCTGAAAGCTGTCTTCGGTATATCCTCCTTTCTTACTTTGATCTGATGATAGCCGAATCTAAGGTCAATCTTCGAGAATACCCTAGCACCACTCAATTGATCGAATAGATCATCAATGCATGGTAAGGGATACCTGTTCTTGACGGTCACAGCATTCAGTGCCCTGTAGTCAATACACAACCGTACTGTTCCATCCTTTTTTGGTACAAACAATATGGGTGCTCCCCAAGGTGAAACACTGGGTCGAATAAATCCCTTCTCCAGAAGATCATCAACATGTTCCTTCAACTCCACTAACTCCTTAGGTGCTAGCCGATATACTGATGAAGTGATAGGCTCTGCTCTTGAAGTTAAGTCTATTGTGAATTCTATTTCCCGATCAGGCGGTAAACCTGGAAGATCATCAGGAAATACATCCACAAACCCTGATATGACTCTTGGGTAACCTGTCTCCCCTTCTACAGATAGTACCCTAAGAGTAGGCTGAACTCCTTGCTCTACAGCTCCCCGAAGAAACTCAAATTCTGGATGTCCAGGCGGTCTAAATATAACCTTTCCAAGTCGGCAATCAAGAGTCGCATGGTACTGACTTAACCAGTCCATACCAAGTACAACATCATAATCCGGCATGGAAAAGATTAAAAATTGAGCTCGCATCTCTCTTCTACAGACTACTACAGAACATGATCTACAGACGTCACTAACTGGGATAATTCCACCTCCCATAAGAATTCTCTTTATCTTCGGAAGGGGTGCGGTAGCTACTCTATGGGTGGCTACAAAGCTAGCTGCTATAAATGAATGCGATGCTCCAGAATCAAATAAAGCTACAGCTGGTAATGAAGCTACTAAAATAGTACCTGCGATAACCTCGTCTGCAGTAGCTTCCTCCTTAACAGCCAATGTGAATGCCTGTCCTCGTCCCTGAGCTGGACCTCTCTGCTGCTGAGCCTGCTGAAATAGGGCTGTCTGTGGTGCCAGTGGTGGTCTCTGCTGGTAGCCTCCTGTAGCTGGTGGTCTGACTCCTCCAACTCTTGTCTGCGGTGCTCCTACTGCTGGATAAGCTGGTCGTGGTGCAGGTAAAGCTAGTCTCGGTGCTCCGTCTCTGCGTTCAGAACAGTCCCTGGATAGATGCTGGTTGGATCCGCAGCTCAGACATAGTCCCAACTTACGCCTGTATTCTCTCTCAATGTGTCCTATCTTGCCACAGTAGTGACAAGTAGGAAGGGATATGGCCCTGTGTGCTGCTTTCTCTGGCATACTCCTCTGGGATCGTTTTACAGAATCCCCATGTGCTGTCCTGGTTGGTGCTGATGTGATTGGCCTCTTCAAATTTGACTCCCTTCTAGTAACGCGCTCCATGCATCGTGCTGCTGCAAGGACGTCGGTATATGATGTAGGTGCGACCGATCCAATCAACCTCTGGAGCTCGAACTTCAGTCCGTCAAAGAACTTCTCAGCTTTCTCTTCCTCTGTCGAAATCAAGGTTGGGGCGAAGCGACTTAGGCGAATAAATTCTGCGTTGTATTCTTCCACTGTCATATTGCCTTGGATAAGGCGGTTGAACTTGTCCCTGAGCTCCGACCATGCTACTGCTGGAATATACATCTCTCGAAAGAGTCTGGAGAACTCTTCCTAAGTGACTCAGTCCTGTCCGAGCCTCCTCTCTTCTGCTAATAACCAATGATGTGCATTTTCAGTTAACTGCATCCTGACTGCAGTCATCCATTTCTCTCTCGGAAGTTCAGCTGCTTCCAACTGGTGATGTATGTTCGTGAGCCATTCGTGAACTTATGTTGGCCCCTCTTTGCTAGAAAAGGTATGAGGCTTGAGCTGTGATCCCATCGCTGATCACCTCGCTGGTGGATTTGCCTGCTCCAATGCGGATACCGGGCTGGTTCTCAAATACTCTGCCTCGTGACACTGAGCCTCTTGCTGAACCTGCTGCTGGGCTTGCATCATGGCATACATCATCTGAACATCTGTTGCCCGTCCATGGCTTGTCCTGGCGGGAAAACTGGCATCTGTGGAGTGAACTGTGGCGGAGGTGGGATGTCATCACGCCGGAACCTTGGATTAGGCTGGCCGGTTTGATTGCTCTGCGATGTTTGTCCTCCATTCCCTGGTGTCACTCTGTCTATATAAGTAACCACAGCGTCGTGTGGTGTATCCAAGGGAATCTCATCTCCGTTCCTGGGATCCATTACTCTGCAACCAAAAGATAAACTATAAGAACGCTCAGAGGAATCAACACAGGATGCAAATCAAGTAACAAATTTGAGTTCGATATAGAGTTCAAAAATGGTTCAAATAATGGATGAGATCCTATAACTTATCATATCCTTAGGGCAGGCTTGTTCGGTCCCTAAGTTGAAACTGAACAATTTAGTCGTAGACCTGCATGGGCCACCACAAAAACTATGTCAAGCCCCAGTCCCAAAATACCGAGGGACCGGACACGTGGCAATGGCCAGCAGCACACACCGATGGACAAACCCAATTTAATGGATCCATCAGGGCGTACTTAAGCTGTAAAATCAAGTCTACGACAACAGGACAGAACTAATCTCATCCATACAAGAATAAAATATGATCCACAGAATATAAGGAATGTAAATCATCAACCTATCTCAACAAAGTGCTTCGGGGAACAACCCGATAAATATCTGATACAATGGTTCAACAGACCAAAATATAAATGACTGAATAAAATAAATACTGAGTATGAAACATGGATGCTCAGGAAAAGTCTTCAGCTATCACCTCGTCCTCGGAGGTCGGTACAGCTCCTATATCAGCTCCTGCTGCGGTCCCGTATACCTCAGGATAGATATCGTTTGCAAATCCTGGGGACATAATCTGGATCCAGGTCCTCAGGGGACATAACAAGGTACAGATAATACAAGCCAAATAAATAATGCAGTGCAGAAAATAAATGAAATAAATAGGGTAAGTATGTAACCATCTATGTGAAATGCAAGATGAGAGCATCACGAGTACTCAGGCTGAGCCACTACAAGCTCTGTGTCGGGGAGCCGGTAGCGGTAATAACTGGTAATGTGTCTAGCTCTGCTACGAGAGTCTACGACCTCACAATAGTAGTAGATATATATAAAACAACCTGTAGCCTGTGTGTCTCTCCCCACCCAATGTAACCATGCATCTCATGACCATAACGTCTCATGTCCATGTCAAGCGAGATCATAGCTAATGCAACAAGTCATAAAGTATCTATGAATATAGTATCTCTGTCAAATCCTGTATCCTATACAGAATCACCATGAATATCTCAGGAAGATCCTATCTCATGAATGGTGTCAAGTGTCCTGGGTTATAGTGTACTTGGTAAGACCAGTACGAGAATGTAAAGGGGTCACGAATGTCCATCTCTAGATGACAATACACAACACCGCGTACGATGTTGGCACCCGACTAATAATTGGACGCTGAGCAAGTCACACGGTCTTAGGTTAAGCATGCACAGCAATATAAAGGAAGCAAAAAAAATATGTAACAATACTGCAGAGTTTGGCAAGGTACACTTGCCTGCTGTTTGATTACCAACAGTCGTTCCTGTATCAGTGGATCCTGTAGATACTCCTCCAAAAGCTGTAATAAACATCATCAATAGTCTCAGAAGATATCAAATAGCTAGAAACGCCTGTTCTTAAGTCCAATTTGGACACAGGGGTAAAATAACATTTCCGGGCCAAAGCGGGGTCCATATGTGGGCCACTTTACACCGAAAAGCGTGTCAGGGTCAAAGGTCTCCAAATTCACCAAACTTAGTGTCAACAAGTCAGGAATAATGATACGAACCCAACGGAACTTCCAGAATTGGATTCTGATGAGCCGGTCACAAAATCGCCCGTCAAGTAGAGCTTGTGGGGCCCACGATACGCGATTTTGTCAACGTTCTCAGAATTGAACCAAACTTGGGTCACAGGACCAGCGTATTGCTACGAGTTCGATGGCGCAAGTTTTGTCTCGATCCGACGCGTGTACACAAACTTACAGCGTGTTCCAGAATGGACGGATACGGGGCGTTGTCGGCGGATACGCGTTGATTCCGGTGTGCACGCACATCCAAATCAACTTCTGCAAAATCTCGCACGTCCGTATCAACGTCGCGCACGTTTCGGTAAAGACCGCGTGCGACCAAGTTATCCCATTTGGCGGGACGCACTCAGTTCCGGGGTAAAATAGGGCATTGTTTTTCCTGTTTTTGGATTGCGGTTTGCGATCACCACAGGACGCGACGCACCGAGCGGGTTGCACGGGCATCGAGAGGGTTATACAGTCTACGCGTTGCAACTGACGGAATCGAAAATAGAATTACGAGGAGAGAGGAAACGCTACCTGAACAGGGCTCCGAGAAGTCTGAATTTCACGTGTCCGAGAATCCTTGACACGAGCCGTGTCCTGGCCGTGTCTGCTGTGCTGTTCGTGTCCGAGAGCGGCTGTGTACGTGCTAGGGCAGCGGACGGTTGACGAGGCAAGCGGGGAGGCACTCACGGACGGCAGCGGCGAGGTCGGGTGGCAGCGTCGAGGTCGGCTGCTGCCGCTACTGCTCGTCGGAGTGGATCGGGGCTGCGGGGGGGTCATTTGGCCGGACGAGATCAAGCGGCGAAAGAAGAAGAGGGATCTGGTGGGGTGGTGGTATTCCAGGCGGGGCAGTCGGGTGGAGTTGGGGGATGGTGGCGTCGATCGGGTGGTCGACGGCGGGGGTTGAGCGGGGAAGGGTGGTTCTGACGATCGGGGACGGGTGTGCTCGGGACGGTGGATCGCTGGAGGGTCGGCGGCGTCGGATTCGAGCGGGAAGCGGCGGAGAAGAGGGATCTGGAGAAAGGGCGATGGCGTTTAGGGTTTCGGTCGGCTGGGCTGGGCACGAACATCGAGGAGGGGGTTTTATACGGGCGCCGCCGGGTCGGAACAGTGTTTCCGACCCGAATTGGTTTAGGGTTCGGAAACCGGGTTTCGGGTCCGAGTCGGGTTCGATTCGGATCCGACCTGACCCGACCCGTTAGGTCTGGGTTAGCTAGATTCAGTTCAGTCAGCGGTTTGGTTCGGTTCACTGCGGTTTGGTTTATTTTAAATAAACCGGGTTTAATTCAGGGTTTATTTTGGTTTAATTCTACAATAGTTTTTAGGACTTTAAAAATGATTTCAGAGCCTATAAATTTGCAGAAAATTACCCTATGTCCGGTTTTCTATTTTACACCATAAAATATTATGTCCATAATATTTTAACATCAATTAACAGCATTTAAAAATCTTTTAATCACAATTACCTTGGTTTTAATTCCGGAAAAATACCAAAAATTTGGGTAAAATATATTATAATTATTCTAAAAAATCAGGGTGTTTACAAACTTCATGTATGTTGGGAGTTTTACGCGTACAATTTCCTAGCGTATTTCATGCTTCTACAAGACCCCCTTCAAAGTTTTCAAATTCCTCGTAATTTGAAATACTTTGAATGAAGCATGAAATGGTCAAATTTGACTCGTTCTGCGAGGCTGATTTTTCGGCGATATTTAAGAAGTTATTGGGATTTGGTATGTTCTCTTCTGCCTATATAAAGGCAAGCGAGTGAACCTGTTTTTTCATACTTCCTTCACCACAAAGATGGCTGCCGAGATTCATTGGGCTGAACTGAGAAAGAAGAAGATTATGCTCTTCCAGCATGTAAGGAGCCATAAAAGGAGACGTCTTCGAGCAAATATTCTCTGCAACGATGGACCATGGAAGGATATCATAGCTTCCTTTGCTCGAGATAATCAGCGATTTTATATGGCGATTCGTCAAGGAGAGAGGAAGGGTCTCATTGGACCACACAACTTGCTAGCTGTATTTTCCCCTATTATGAAGCTGGACCCTGGGGGCAGCTTGGCCGTGTCTTCCAGTATTGTGTTGGGTCTGAATCCCTAACACAATTCTAAGCATGGCCGCCGATGACGTATGGAGGGGGGCTTGAATAATTTAAACAGACCCAGTTCTGTATCCTTCCTTCATTCACCATTTTCTTGGCCTCCAGGCCGAAGAAGTGCTGTAGAAGAAGCAATGAAGATCTCCATCAGACGAGAACCTAGCATAATAGATTCCCATCATATGTAATCATGACCTTGAAAATGAAAGATCCCTTATAAAATGGATTTTCATCATATGTAATCATGATTAATAAACTTGTCTTCTTTTACGCACTATTGATTTGCCATATTGCTGTGAGGGAGTCTAATAATACGCAGCTTCAACATGCTTGAATAATTTTTACGCACTCTGATAAATATGCATCCGGTCACGTCCCAACTTTTACGCGTAAAGGAAGATGCATAAAAAGCTCTTTAGTATTAAGTTGTCTTGAAAATTCAATTATCATGCTGTTTTTGGACGAGGAGTCACATAGGATTTTGAACTGTTCTTTCTCTTTCGAAGAACATATGTTCAGAACATCATCTTCAAAAGAATGGCTTCTCGAAAGATTCTCGAGATAGGGCAAAAAATGTCTGCCGAACAGGCCATCCCTGAACTAGATGTAAAAATTCTGGCCAAACTTCGAATGAACTATCAATGGCCAAGGAAGAAAAGTCTTCTTCCAGTGACGAAGACACTTTCAGGGAACTCCTTGGCCCTTCGTCTGATGTAGTCCTTTCGACTGAGGAAGAAGAATATTTTCTGCGTAAACTCTTGTAACTGGTTTTTTCAAGCGTGAAACCCAAATTATCAAGATATACGCGTATTCTGCTAGCTGATATGTCCCGTGTAATTTGAGATGCGCGTAAAATCATAGATTCGTAGCATAGATCCGCAGCTTATGAGCGTAAAATCGTAGATCTGTAGCTTCTGAGCGTAAAATCGTAGATTTGTAGCTTCTGAGCATAAAAGCTTCTGAGCATAATTTCATAGATTTGTAGCTTCTGAGCGTAAAATCATAGATCTGTAGCTTTTGAGCATAAAAGCTTCTGAGCGTAAAATCGTAGATCCTTGCTCTGCGCGTAAAAGAATTTGAGCGTAAAATCAGGGATCCGTTAGGCAGCATAACTATCTGTCTTCCTGTTCAATGATAGGCTGACATGGTCCTAAATCATAACCGACTATTAAAAATCGAATTTGGTTAAGGATTCAGAGAGTCACTTGAACTCTATAAATAGGCCTCGATTATGAGAGAGAGAAACCTTCATCTGTCTCTGTAAAACCCTTCGTTTCTTTCTGAAAACTCTTCGTCTCTTTCTGAAAACTCTCAGATTCGCCATGGCACCAAAACAGACCTCCGTCGCTAAGGGAAAGAAAGCTGCTTCATCATCTCGCTCCACTGCTCAAGCACGAGCGACTCCTACTAGGCCAAGCGAGCCTCGTTCTTAACAAAGTGCTCCGCCGTCTAGTTGTGCACCGGGCATCACAGGTAAAGACTTTGAGAGGAAAAAAAACCCTTCGTACACGTTGTACGTGTATGCGCAAATACACCCACATTCTTAATGTGTCAGCGTAAAACTCCATATTTTTGCAGTCTGGCGTAAAAACTCAGATTGTCAAATTTTGTCGTATACTGCAAACCTTGTGTTTTACGCACTGGATGTAAATTCCAGCGTAAAACTCAATTTTTTGCAGTCTGGCGTAAAAACTGTCACTACCCAATTCTAGAAAATAGGGTTATTTTTTTTTATTTAGTAAATTGTGTATTGTATTTAATTAATTAATTATATTTATATTTATTTAGTGATTGTATTATTTTTAATTGATTGTTTTAGGGTTTTGGCTAGCCTGGATCCATGTCAGACCCTAGTGGACCCGTGTCTGATCCAGCCCACACTCTTGTGAGACTTATTTTTTGGGTTTTAGAATATTTATTATATTTTTAGTGGGTTAGTTGGAGAGATTTGGAGTTAGTTTGAGTGCTTTTGGAACCCGAAACCGAAACCAAGTGAGAGGGGAGCGTTTTGGGCATTTGGAAACTTGTGGAACCCTTTATTAGGCATGGCCGGCCCTATTCCCAGCCCACACCCGACCAAAACCAGTGCACAGCAGCCATCAGCCCCCATTTCCTTCTTCTTCTTCTTCATTTCTTCTTCCTCTCTACTTCTTTCTTCTTCCTTTCTACTTTCCACTTCAAGTAAGTACTCATATTTCTCTTCTTTCTTCTTCTATTCTCCATGATTGCTAACCCTAACCTTGTATTTTCTCTAACCTAGGTGTGTGGAGCCTAGACATAGTGTGGAGGCTAGATTTGGTGGCTTGGAGCTTGAGGGAGGTGATTCCAAGTAGATCGGAGACTTTGGCCTTGGGATTTCAACTCCCAAAAGGTAAACCCTAACTTTTCCTTTGCTAATTACTTTTATGTAGTGTAATCAGTGGTTTAGAACCTTCCTAGACCCTAAGGCTACCCGTGGGAGGAAGTTGGAACTAGTTTGGTTGAGTTTAGAGACTTTGACATTAGATTTTGTGTCAATTTCGGGTGGAATCCGAATTTGGCCCAATTTTGGGTGATGCCCTAGGTTAGACGGACCTAGGTAGACGTTGTCGGATGTCTTGAGGGTGAGTGCGTGTCTCCGTTCGGACACAGAAAGTCGTGTCGCGAAGAAACGGGCGTTTCGGGCAAAATTGGGGTTTTCGTCGTCGCCGATTCTAAGTGCGTGTGCATTTTTGTCACGGGCCTAGAATCGACGAGGTAGCATTTTTTCTAGGATCTAGGCATCGTTTAGAACCCGTGGATAAATTTTGGGCCGATTCCGAGTTGGTTTGGTGTGCGTTTCAGGAGGTTTTTCGAACCGCACACCGCGTGTTCGTCGAAATGACCGAACGGCCATTTCGACTTGGTTTCCTAGTTCCGGGCTTGTGCGTGCGTTGGGTTATTATCGGGGAGTGTGTGCTAGAGTTCTCGGGTTATATTTTATATATTTATAGGTATTTGTGCGTGTCGGGGTCGTTGGGCGTGAGTGGGGCGTGTTGTTTGTGTGTTGTGTGCGTTGTGTTGTGTTTGTGTATGTGTGTCTTTATATATATATTTATGTGTGTGTCTATATATATATATATATATATATTTATATTTATGTATATATGTTGAATATCTATATATGTGTGTATATATATATTTGAGTGTGTGTATATGTATATATATATATCTGTGTGTGTGTGCATATATATATAAATAGGTGTTTATATATATATATAGCTATGTATATATTTATTTGTGTGTGTGTATTTATGCATAAGTGTTTGTGAGTGTGTAGGTGTGTGTTGATATATATGTTAGTGTGTGTGTGTGTGTGTTAGTATATGTAAACTCCCTCGACCAGATATCAGTAATTTAGGATTAGTTTTGACTAATTAGAATTATTGCAATTTATTTTAAAATTTATTTATTATATATTCTATTGATTATGCACCTGTTCATTACACAATTAATTAGGGCATTACACTAGCTGTTAACCCTAAGCAAAGTTTACATACCTGCCCTAGACATGTTAGACTATTTTTTCTGTATTTTGTGCAACTCCCAGAAACCTTATTTGGTGCTTCGTTTTAGTCGTACAAATATCGTTACAGACGTACGTATTTATTACCTATTTAATTTCCTGCTATTTACCATCTCTGTACACCTAGGGATTTGAGAACCAGTAGGCACCTGTTTTGCCCAAACAAAAATACGATAATATTCTACTCTAATTATATTACAATTATCGTATTGACACCGTAGAAAAATTATGACCCTAACTGCCTCTAAATAATTAGTGAACACCGTGCGCAGTATTTATTAAATAATAAATACGAGGATCTGTATCACTCAGAAATCAGACCCTGCCTCTGCCTAGACTCACCCCACACTGTCCAAAACATTTTCCCCAGCTGTTTCCCTCATTTCTGTACAATTCAAAATTTTGAGAAATCAGTATTTTAAATCAGGTAAATTGCGAAATTACGCAAAATACCAAATTTAGGCTTTTATGCAAATTATGAAAAGTTAGGGATTTTTATGCAAAAATGCTTATGAGGTGGCATACCCTCATTGGCTAGACAATAGGTGGCATGGGACCCACCCAAATATCCAGAAAATTCAGTCAAAAATATCCAAAAACCTAAAATTACCAAATTACCCAAAGACTTCCACTTATTTACATTTCTGCCACTCACCTAAACTCTATATAAACCATAACCCTTTCCCTTTCAAACTCCCACAGCCCTCACCTCCGACCACCACTGGCCGCCCAACTCCGGCCATACCCTCGCCCTGACCCCCTCTCCCCTCCGGCCAAGCCCCACCGTCTCCGGCCATCTCCTCCGCCGTGAGCAGCCCCCGCAACCCCACACTCCCTCACTGTTCACAGCAGCCACCACCACCCGAACCACCCCGTGCGCCACCCTCCGCCACCGTGCTCCGCCACCACCCCTACCATTCGACTCGCCACTCTCCCCTCCACCGGACCACCACCCCTCACCGACCCACGACACCTCCTCCGCCGGCTAGAGCCCCCGCAGCTCCTTCCCACTCCCCTAACCCTAACTGACCCCTCCACCTCCGGTCGCCTCCAGCCACCGCCACCGACGTCGTGGACCTCCGCCACCACCACCAACCTGACCACCACTCCTCCCTCCGTCGAACCCTCCGCCTGCACCGCCGCCTCCGCCACTGCTCCGTCGCCGGCAGCCCCCGCAAGCTGCTGCAGCTGCTGCTGCTGCTAGCAGCCACTGCTGTTGTTGCTACTCCTCCGGCCACCTCCTGCCGTCTTCGCCGCCGTCCTCCCGCCGTCGACAACCCCTAGGTCCCACCTGTCAGTAGGTATACTCCTAAACCCTATATATACGTATAATAGTATAAAAACATATATGTATGTATATATGTATATCTATATATATAATAATATATAATAGATATTATATTTAATATACTGTATAAATACAGTATATGTATACTATATAACTATATTATTATTATATATAATATATAAGTATATATACATATGTATATAGTTATATATAACATATTTATTTATATGTTATATATTATTATTATGCAATAATTATTAATATGTACATATGTATTTTAATTCTGTTTTACTTATATATATATATATATATATATATATATATATATATATATATATATATATATATATATATATATATATATATATATATATATGTATTCATATATTTATATGAATGTTATGTATATTTATATGTATATATATAACATATTATATATATGTTATATTATTACTATTATATTTATAGTATATATGTATGTATATATACTATGCATTTTCTTTTATTTATTTATTTATATGCACTTATTTATATATATATTATTATATATAATTATTATCATAGTACTGGATATACAGTACATATATTATATATATATTTATATTATCTGCGCTGGATAATACAGTCTATATATATATATATGTAAATTTACAATTCTTGCACTGTCTTTCAATTCATTATATATATATATATATATATATATATATATATATATATATATATATATATATATATATATATATATATATATTATCTATATATATATCATATAGTACTATATAAATACAGTACCTAAGTTATATTTAAATTTTGTACTGTCATTTCATTTTATTATATGTATCAGTGGATATACCCTGATTATTATATTATTATATATCAGTGGATACACCCTGATAATATTATATTATATATATATCAGTGGTTATACCCTGCTACTATTATAATTGCTATATATATACCTGCATTTTTTTTGTTCTTTATTATATATATGCTGTATATATACTACTATATATATACTATATCTATTTATATACATACTATATATATATATATCTATATTATATATTGTATATGTATATAAGAATATATATATATATATATATATATATATATATATATATATATACTTTATATTACAACCATGATATTCACGAACCCTGTCTGTTTTAACAGAAACCATCTTCAGCACAGCCAGTGACCCCCTGTCACAAGCAACCTCAAACTTGACTGTGAAATCCAGTTTCCAATACTATCAGGGAGTAGGCAAGTATACATTGCCAAGTTACCGTTTAAATTCAATTATTGATATATGTTTATTCCTGAATTTCATATAGCCATGATTACCTGAGACTGCCTTGGGTACAGTCAACTGATACGTTGACATTTAGCGTAATTAACTTAGTCTTACAGACTCACCAACAATTGTGAGAGTATCTTGATATTCTCCTAGACCCTATCACGGGAACACGCAACAAGGTTGCAATATATATTGGGATGCGAGCTGCGTATTTGATTAGCTACCAATACGTGTGACCCGCATTACGGATTAGCATAATTCAGAAAAAGTACGACTTAGTTACATTGGGATGGGAAAGATAACTGGTAGACGTATGGGACACCCCCTCCTTAAAATGTTTTATACCTTCGTACCATGATGGTCGATTGCAGAGTGCCCTTGAGTCAGGGGACATATGACACATATACTAGCCAGTCACCACGATTGGTGAATTACGTCAGCATATGTCTAGCCGACACATTCCCATGCGTACTACGAGATCTTTATTTGTATTTCACTTAGATGGTTAGCACCCTGTGTTTATTTTATTTATTCAGTATTTACATTACATGGCATGTCATTTTCTGTATCTTGTTACGTCCCACTGAGGACCTGGTTCCCTGCCAGATCTAGACGAAGCCTTCTACCCCACTGTGTACGACCCTGATCAGGAGGCTAGATGTGCTACCGAGGAGGAGCTAGAGGAGACACCCTCAGAGTATGCCTGACTCTAGAAGCTTGCCACCTGGAGATGGAGATATTTTCCTCAGATCGACGCTACTTAGTCTATCTAATTTTTCTGTGCTATTATTAGTTTTTATAGTGGGCTTGTACCCACCAGTGTGTACTTTGACATTATCAGACTCAGTTTTATATATATCCAGCACTTACTTTCCTGACATTTTGTTGTGGATGAGATAGATTTACCTGTTTTATACTTGTAGTATTTTAGGACAGCGTAGCACGTTCCTTTGGGTCCATTAAGCCCTTAGTGACGTGTCAGCTGGCCAGTGACACGTGGCCTAGTTCCTGACATTTTGGGACTGGGGCGTGACATGTTTTAGTGGTGGCCCATGCAGGTCTAGTCCACATGCCCAGCAAGCCTGCAATAGGATAGAAACATTAGGTCTCATCCACACTGACACCATCTTTAAATAATTCTTTATTGCATCCTGCTTGATTATCATTCATTATCTCCTTTGTGTTTTCTAATTATTCTATTTTCTTCAGAAATATGGACATACCCGGAAAACCTGCGAATAATGGGGCTGACCAAGCAACAGACCCTTCGCCAAGTGTCCAAGGAACCCCGTCCAATCACCAGAATTCTGGCCAGGAGACAACACCAACACCGCAGGCGGAGATACCTTTACCTCCACCTCCAGCCCTTCCTGCTCTGATGCCACAACCTGAGGGACAGTCTCAAATGTTTCAGTTCCTCCAAGCTATGTTGCAGACTCAATGGCAACAGACTGAAGCCCTGAGACAGTCTCAGTGGCAACAGACTGAAGCTCTGCGACAGACTTTGATGACGGCCTTGGAGAGAACCACTGCCCCGGCACCAGCACCTGTCCAACCAGTGGGCACAGTCAAAGGTTTCCACCAGATGAGCCCGAGGACCTTTAAAGGCAGCGAAACCCCAGAGGAGATCTCAGACTGGATCTCCAATACAGAAATACTTCTGGAAGGCTCACAACTCACCCCCGACCTATGGATGACTGCCGTGAGGGCCCAACTTCTCGGCAACGCCCATCACTGGTGGGAATCTATAGAGCGTAGCGTCGGCAAAGACCAGACTTGGGAACAATTCTTGGAGCACTTCAATGCCAAGTATTTCCCCGCAACAGTCCAAGATGCCCTATATTCCCAGTTTCTGCACCTGGAACAAGGGAACATGTCCGTCGATGCCTACGATGCAGAGTTCTGCCGACTGAGTCGATTCGGTGCCAATCTGATACCGAACAAGCGGGAAAAAGCCAAGAGATTCCACCACGGCCTCACCTTAGAGCTCCAGAGATATACGACGGCGCAGTCCAGGATCTCCTATGATGAGGTTCTTACAGAAGCAAGGGTGCAAGAAGCAATTGGACGTGGAACAAGACGCCCAAATCCAACCTTCCCGGCCAAAAACCAGCAAGGATCAGGAGGACCTATCCGTCGTCCACAATATCAGACGCAACAGACAACGGGGCCCTATCAGAAGAAGGAGTTCCCGACTTGTCACTTTTGTGGCAAGAAGGGGCATTTTGCCAATGATTGCAGAAAGAAGCTAGGATTATGCTTGCTATGTGGAGCTAAAAATCATATGGCCAGAGACTGCCCACAACGCAGAGATGCAGCACCTCAGCAAGGGCAGAAGCCAGGAGCACAAGGCCAGAAGATGCTACCCTCAACATCTGGGGGATATCAGAGAGGAGCACCCTTGCCTACCCAGGAGGCCCAGTTCAAGGCCAGACAACAATCTGGAGGGCAAAGGCACGGGCAGGCCTTTACTTTAGCTGCAGTTGCAGAAGAGCCAGAAGGAGAAACCATTACAGGTATCATTTTAGTTGCATCATTACCTGCAACCGCATTATTCGATTCTGGGACTACTTTGTCTTTCATATCTAGTAACTTCGTAGCCATGCACAAACTATCCACTTTCCCACTGCCTAAGTGTTGGAAGATACTTACTGGAGGAGGCATTGTTCCAGTTACCAACATTATTGAAACATGCCAGGTAGTCGTTTGTAGTAGAGGACTAAGAGCGCGATTTTTGGTACTTCCAATGCCAAATTTCGACGTTGTCTTAGGCATGGACTGGCTAAGCCAGAATAATGCTGTCCTAGACTGCCGAAAGGTAAGTGTTATCTTTAGACCTCCAAATCACCCGGAGTTCGAATACGTTCGAGGCACCATCGAGCAAGGAGTAGGCCAGACTCCTAGAGCTTACATGGCGATGGAGACAGCACTCCCATCTATTGTAGCAGAATTCGCAGATGTATTTCCAGAAGAATTGCCAGGCCTACCGCCTGATAGAGAAGTAGAGTTCATTATTGAGCTGATACCCGGAGCTGCACCAGTATCCTCCAATGTGTACCGACTGGGGAAGAAGGAGCTTGACGAGCTGAAGCTTCAACTAGAGGAACTACATATCAAGGGATTTGTTCGTCCTAGTGCATTACCCTGGGGAGCACCAGTGCTGTTTGTACCAAAAAAGGACGGAATATATCGTATGTGCATTGATTACAGAGCCCTCAACGCTCTGACAATCAAAAACAAGTACCCCTTGCCGAGAATTGACGACATGTTCGATCAACTAACAGGAGCGGTAGTATTCTCGAAGATAGACTTGAGATCAGGCTATCATCAGGTCAAGGTACGGAGAGAAGATATTCCAAAGACAACATTCAGAACTCGTTATGGTCATTACGAGTTTCTGGTGATGCCGTTTGGACTAACTAATGCACCTGCCGTATTCATGAACCTGATGAACAGAGTCTTCCATCAATATCTGGACCAGTTCGTGGTAGTCTTCATTGACGACATTCTGGTGTATTCGAAGAGCCACAAGGAGCATGAAGAGCACTTGAGACTGGTGCTAGAGACGCTGAGACGAGAGAGCCTTTATGCTAAGATGAGCAAGTATGAATTCTTCCTTGATCGTGTCGCTTTTCTTGGACACGTGATCACAGGGGAAGGCATCTCGGTGGACCCAGCAAAGATTTTATCTGTGGAGACATGGCCAACACCGACCAACGTCTCAAAGGTGAGAAGCTTTCTAGGACTTGCCGGATATTACCGGAGATTCGTTGAAAACTTTGCAAGAATCGCGGAGTCGATTACTCGTTTTATCCGCAAGGAGCAGGAGTTCATATGGACTGAAGAATGTCAGAAAGCTTTTGATGAATTGAAGAAGCGTCTGACTACTGCCCCCATCTTGACTATACCATCTGGATTCGGAGGTTTCGTAATCTATAGCGATGCATCCAAAAAAGGATTGGGTTGTGTCTTAATGCAACATAGGAAGGTTGTAGCTTATGCCTCAAGACAACTGAGGACTCATGAGAAGAATTACCCCACTCACGACCTGGAGCTTGCCGCAGTCATCTTCGCCCTGAAACTATGGAGACATTATCTATACGGCGAACGAGTGGAGATATTCACCGATCACAAGAGCCTGAAATATGTCTACACATAGAAGGACCTAAATCTGAGACAAAGACGATGGCTCGAAGTGATGACAGATTTCGAGATCGATTTGCAGTACCATCCAGGGAAGGCAAATGTAGTAGCTGATGCACTAAGCAGAAGACCCTCGGCATTCTTTATGATCACCCAACCAGGTCTGCTGAAAGATCTGGAAAGGTTGGGAATAAAGGTCATTATGCCAGGAATTGACGACCAATTATCAAACTACCAGCTACAATCAACATTGGTCGAAAGAATCAAAGCTGCTCTACCAACAGATACAAGATTTTAGAGGCTTCGCCAAAGAACAGAGACTGGAATCCAGACAGGATGTCGCATACACGAAGATGGGACTCTAAGATGTGGTGATCGTCTTTATGTTCCAAATGGAGAACTTCGTGAAGAGCTGATGTCAGAAGCTCATAGCTCAACATACTCTATACATCCAGGAGGCACAAAGATGTACAGAGATCTGCGACAATATTACTGGTGGCATGGAATGAAGCGAGAGATAGCACGCTTTGTGGCTAAATGCCTGGTGTGTCAGCAAGTCAAGGCTGAACATCAGAGATCTGCCGGTCTACTTCAACCCCTCCCAATACCCGAATGGAAATGGGAGCACATTACGATGGACTTTGTTACGGGCTTCCCAAGAAGTCCCAGTGGTCGTAATGCTGTATGGATAATCGTAGATAGACTCACAAAAGTTGCACATTTCCTACCTTTTAGAGTCGGACAATCTACAGAAATTTTGGCGGACATGTACATGAAGGAGATAGTGCGTCTGCATGGAGTACCAGTCAGCATAGTATCTGACAGGGATACGAGGTTTACATCTTACTTCTGGCGAAGTATGAAAGAAAGTCTTGGTACCCGCCTCAAGTTCAGCATCTCGTATCACCCGCAGACAGATGGCCAATCAGAACGCACCATCCAGATCCAAGAAGACATGCTGAGAGCCTGCATGCTTGATTTCAGCGGATCCTGGGAAGATCATCTACACCTGGTAGAATTTTCCTACAACAACAGCTATCAAGCGAGCATCCAAATGGCTCCCTTTGAAGCTTTGTATGGAAGAAAATATCGTTCCCCAGTATACTGGAGCGATGTTGGCGAGAGACAGATCTTGGGACCAGAATTGATTATTCGTACGGTGGAGAAAGTAAAGAAGATCCAGGGACACCTACGAGCTGCACAAGACAGGCAGAAGCACTGGGCCAACATTCATCGATGACCTCTAGAGTTCCAAGTGGGAGAGCATGTGTTCTTGAAGATCTCACCTACCCGAGGAACTATCAGATTTGGAGGAAGAGGAAAGCTGAGTCCAAGGAACATTTATAAAACCCCTATTTTTTTTAAAAAAAATTGTATTTATTATTTTTTATTAGTTAATAATTTAATTATGGTAATTATGTGCTAAATAAGAGAAATAGATTTTTAATAATTTTTATGTTAGGTGTTCGGGCACTTAGATGACTTATGGGACCATCAGAAATTTTTCGAATTTTATTCCATGTAGGAGACCCCCTTGAGCAGTTGTTAGCTTAATGGTGTGCATTAGTGTAATTCTAGATATATTTTTATGCGTATATATGTATATATATAAATATATATACATATATTTTTTTTAAGGAAAAGAAAGAAAAGAAATGAAAAAGAAAAAGAATAAAAGAAAAGAAAAGAATGGAAAAGAAAAAGGAGAAAGAAAAAAAAAAAAGGAAAAGGAAAAGATTAAAAGAAAGGGGATTGAAGTGTAAAATAGACAAAACTCCTTAGAAATTTTGAAGCAGCCAGCAATCAGCATCTATTACACGCGCGGAAGGCTTCCCCCCCCCCCGGACCTATATTATATATATATATATATATATATATATATATATATATATATATATATATATATATATATATATATATATATATATATAATATCTCTCTGCAAAACCCTAATCTAATTTTCAGACCTCCTCTTCCCATCTAGAGCCGTCACCGCAGCCAGAGAAGCCCCACCAAGCCATCCAACCATCCCGTCGACGCCGACCTCGCGAACTGCAGAATCCCACTCGAAGCACCTTCGCTCCGGCGTGATTTTCCGTCGACTCGCTCGACCAAACGTTGTTCCGTCTTCATAGGTATGATCATCCCTTAACCCTCTCCAATATTTGTTTTATAGCCAATATCGGAAAACGTGTGCCCCTAGGTGAAAAACAGCGTCCAAAGTTGGACGAGCAAACAGAATTCTGGAATCGCAGAATTCCAGAATGACCATCCATATTGCCGAGTTCGTATCTCCCACCACAGAGATCCGAATTCGGTGACTCTTTTTGATACCTATAGAATTCCTGACCTAGTTTATTTTCTGTAAAATAAACCTATGCTATTAGTTGTTGTGGACAGAATTATACTCGTCACAAAACTGCGCGCACCCACTTTTTCCAGAATTGTAAAAGTTGGAAAATAGAGTGCGCCCCGCCAAACGGGACCGCCCCGCCGTGTGCCAAGTGTACCGAATAGTGCACGCAGCGTAGCCGGACACGTGAAAATTCGTGGAAACTGATTCGGACGCGTGTGCGCGCCGGAATCAGGCCGTATCCGCGGACACATTTCGTGTCGTAACTTTTGTGCAACTCGCGCGTATTTTGTGCACGCTTGTCAGATTGCGACGAAACTTGTGCCACTGGACTCGTGGTAACGCGCTGGTCCTGTGACCCAATTTTCACGCATTTCTGAGACGGTTGACCAGATCGCCAATTGGCGGGCCCCACAGTTGACTTTTTGGACAAAATTGAGTTGGGCCCATCGGAATCCACTTTTGGATATACCGTTGGATTCGTATTGACATTTAGAGTTGTTTGACCTATAGTTTGTCCCATTTAGAGACTGTTACCCTTGGCACGCTTTTCGGTACAAAGTGGGCCACATGTGGACCCCACTTTTACCTGAAATTACCGTTTTGCCCCTGTGTCCAAATTGGATGAAAGGGAAGTGCTTTTTAGCTATTTTTGCTTATTCTGGGAACGTTGGTGATCTTTATTTCAGCATCCGGATACATTTGTTCTGTGGCCATAGCTTTTGATCCTGTGCGTTGACATCTGGACAGTACACCTTGCAGCTTTCTTACCAGGCAAGATACCTTGCCAAATTATTTACAGTACTTTGTATGCTATTTATATTTCTGTTTATTTATTTTATTTCTGTATAGTTCTTGCATGTGTAGTTTTTCTCCAGTCATTACTATGTATTAGATATGTTGACACACACATGGCACCTAGTATCATAGAGGACAATCATTAGGCGTATGGGCTTTTAATCACTCTGATAAACCGTAGTATATAGCTCGCACTACGGGCGTGGGTCGCGCTGGTCGCTACCCCCGCGGTATGTCAATTTCTGGAGTTTCGCTGGTCGCTACCCCCGCGGTATGTCGATTTCTGATGTCCATTGACGTGTGTGTGAGTTGTGAGGTAGATCGAGTAGCCTACCCTTGCCCATACGTCGAAAAGTTGTCCTCACTTGCATTCATATAGATTGTCTTGTACAGCGTACTTATTTATTTTCAAATTATTTGCATGTTTACTGTATTCAAGTTGGCTCGTATTTTCTGTATCTTGTTACGTCCCTCTGAGGACCTGGTCCTCTGCCAGGTATATCTGCTCTTGAGTATTTGCAGGAGTACGGGCCTGGACCTGACGCATTCTTTTCTGTCGAGGAGGTCTTACCTTCTGAGCATCGTTGATTATCGAGCGATGGATTCTTTTAGCTGATACACTTCTGTCTTCATATTATTTTATATTGGAGATTTTATACTCCTCTCTCATTTTAGTTTTGGATATAGTCTTTGGTAGTGGATTTATCTCCACCCGACTATCATTTTAGATATTTCAGACTCCTTATTCTAGTTAGTATTTCTTTTCAATGACTTGTTGTGTGGATGAGATTAGCATATCTGTGACTTATGATATTATATATACCACATATTACAGCGTACGTATGGGATATGGTTTTCATATATTGGAGTGCCATATCCATGCGGCTGGCATGCTTACGTGTTCTAGTCCTACGTATTATTGGGACTGGGGCGTGACATATTTTTGTGGTGGCCCATGCAGGTCGAGTTAGCCGTTTCGGTTACGTCACTGTGCCGAGCGGGCCTGCACCTAGCATTAGAATTTTAGATCTCATCCACACTTGACTATAACTTACCTTCCTTCCAACATGTCCTACTTAAGTTCTTGCATCCTGCTTGATCCATGTACTCTTCTTAACCCTTCGTCCATCTCTTGCAGAGAGATGAATTTGCATAACGGGCATGCCGCCACCGGGGATAACACGTCTCCAAGGGACGACGACCAACCACTAGGAGTGACCTCAACGACACCTCTTCTTCCCGGACCGGATGGACTGACTAACAATCAAATTCCATCAACTCCTTCCACGATACCTAATGGGACATTTCCAGCTCCACTAGCACTGCAGGATGGCCAGACACAGATGTTCCAATTCTTCCAGATGATAATACAGGAACAAAGGCAGCAGGCAGCCGAGCAGAGGCAGCAAACTGCAGAGCAAAGGCTAGAATTTCTGGCAGCGCTTGAGAGAATGGCTGCACTAGCCCCTGCACCAACCCAGGCACTAGTTTCAGTACCACAAGCTCGGGTTGGTTCAGTCAAGGACTTTGTGCAGATGGGCCCTAAGCCATATAATGGCAATGAGAGTCCAGAGGAGACCACGAACTGGATTGCCAATACCAAGAAGTTGTTAGAGGCATCACAACTACCTACTGACCTATGGATGATAGGCGTAAGGACTCAGTTAGAAGGCAACGCGTATCACTGGTGGGAATCAATGGAGCGCCAGTTGGGTATGCGTCAGACTTGGGAACAATTCTTGGAATGCTTTGAGAGAAAGTACTTCCCGGATACTGTAAGGGACGCATTGTATGATCAGTTCCTCCATCTAGAGCAAGGGGACAAGACGGTTGATGAGTATGACGCAGAATTTAGCCGTCTCAGTAAGTATGGCACAGTCCTAATACCTAATGACTTGGAGAAGGCTAAGAGGTTTCACCGCGGACTGACT
This sequence comes from Iris macrosiphon, assembly GCA_036927795.1. Lineage (NCBI taxonomy): Eukaryota > Viridiplantae > Streptophyta > Magnoliopsida > Asparagales > Iridaceae > Iris > Iris macrosiphon. The sequence continues at coordinate 171,033,924 of JAYESA010000014.1, read as the reverse complement.
CAGGAGCTCCAGCACTACACTAGCTCCTAGTCCCGGATCTCTTATGCCGAGCTATTGACAGAGGCCAGGATCCAGGAGGCCATCAGCAAGGAAAACGGAATTCAACAGAGAAGTCACCAAGGACCAGTAAGTATACAGCAAGGAGGACCCATTCGACACCCTTTAACACGCCAGCAATCAGATAGTGCTGCACCATATCCAACCAAGGACCCCCGTACTTGTCACTTTTGTGGTAAGGTAGGTCATATTCATAGAGACTGTCATCGTCGATTGGGGCTGTGCATGATATGTGGATCAAGTCACCATCAAACCCGAAGATGCCCTCAGCAGAACCAGAGGTCTATGGTAGTAGAATCAGGAACACCGCATACACCCTCAAGTATAGAAGACCAAAGGGACCCACCACTGCTTCTACAGTCTGCACAAATGGAGGGGACTAGACCCCAGTTGAACAACCAAGGATAAGGCCAAGCACTCATTATGACAAGTATGGGAGAGCAGACACAGGAAGCCGTAGATACAGGTACGACCTTTTAGTTATAATTGTCTTTGCATACTCATAACCCCATTGTGACACAATATCTTAGATGCACAAATAGATATAGAATTATATATATGGTAGTCTAGCAGTTATGAGGATATATTTCTATTCTATCCAGATGGCATACACGCGATGCCAATGGATGACGTGAGTAGCAGTAGTAATATTCTCCCCTATTTTTATCTCGCCCTCTTGGGTGACTCATCTCCTCCCTTGTATATTCGTTCCTTATCTCGTGCTTAACTCTTCCTATCATAGTCATATTTTTCGTGCCATTATGAATTGTTTGATATTAATCTCACCCCTATTTTGTTAGTTAAACATAAATGTGTTAGTAATGCTTGATAGCTAAGGATGAGTTCTTAATATGTATATGCACTATAGCAATATCTGTATTCTTTAGTAGTTTAACCCTTAAGTAGCACCATGTAGCCTAGTAGAAATTGTTAGATCATTTGAGGCAGATCATACCCCTAATAGTTAGTCAAGACCTTAAGTGTCTCCCTAAAAACTTAGACTATGCCTAGGAAAGAGTTGAAGGCACTTTTTACGAACTGATGACTATGACAAATCGCTGGCGAGGTAGCGACAGTTGCCGCCAGACGATTATGGTAGAGTAGTCGAATTACTTGCAGCCATACTGGCCAGGTGGCGAGGCAGTATTAGACTATGATACTTGACGGTTATGGGAAAAAGTCATAGTTATGAGATTCTAGACAGGTATCCCAAGATTCTCGACCTAATAAATATAATTGCCTTACAATCTAGACAATAGCTTCAAAGAAGGTGACCACTAGTAGAATTCTTGTAAGTTGGGTAGTGTAGACAAGTTAGAGGATGATAGAATAGTGTATGGACAATAGATGAAAAAGTGTTAGAATGGCAGACCATGAGTTTTAGGAGTCCTACTAGATACCAATGCAGTGTAATAGTTATAGTTATCATTATGAATATGGGTTAGTGTCAATTTCGAGGACGAAATTTTTGTAAGTTGGTAGAATATAAAACCCCTATTTTTAAAAAAAATGTATTTATTATTTTTTATTAGTTAATAATTTAATTATGGTAATTATGTGCTAAATAGGAGAAATAGATTTTTAATAATTTTTATGTTAGGTGTTCGGGCACTTAGATGACTTATGGGACCATCAGAAATTTTTCGGATTTTATTCCATGTAGGAGACCCCCTTGAGCAGTTGTTAGCTTAATGGTGTGCATTAGTGTAATTCTAGATATATTTTTATGCGTATATATGTATATATATAAATATATATACATATATTTTTTTTAAGGAAAAGAAAGAAAAGAAATGAAAAAGAAAAAGAATAAAAGAAAAGAAAAGAATGGAAAAGAAAAAGGAGAAAGAAAAAAAAAAGAAAAAAAAGGAAAAGGAAAAGATTAAAAGAAAGGGGATTAAAGTGTAAAATAGACAAAACTCCTTAGAAATTTTGAAGCAGCCAGCAATCAGCATCTATTACACGCGCGGAAGGCTTCCCCCCCCCCCCCGGACCAATATTAAATATATATATATATATATATATATAATATCTCTCCGCAAAACTCTAACCTAATTTTCAGACCTCCTCTTCCCATCTAGAGCCGTCACCGCAGCCAGAGAAGCCCCACCAAGCCATCCAACCATCCCGTCGACGCCGACCTCGCGAACTGCAGAATCCCACTCGAAGCACCTTCGCTCCGGCGTGATTTTCCGTCGACTCGCTCGACCAAACGTTGTTCCGTCTTCATAGGTATGATCATCCCTTAACCCTCTCCAATATTTGTTTTATAGCCAAACTCGGAAAACGTGTGCCCCTAGGTGAAAAACAGCGTCCAAAGTTGGGCGAGCAGACAGAATTCTGGAATCGCAGAATTCCAGAATGACCACCCATATTGCCGAGTTCGTATCTCCCACCACAGAGATCCGAATTCGGTGATTCTTTTTGATACCTGTAGAATTCCTGACCTAGTTTATTTTCTGTAAAATAACCCTATGCTATTAGTTGCTGTGGACAGAATTATACTCGTCACAAAACTGCGCGCACCCACTTTTTCCAGAATTCTAAAAGTTGGAAAACGGAGTGCGCCCCGCCAAACGGGACCGCCCCGCCGTGTTCCAAGTGTACCGAATGGTGCATGCAGCGTAGTCGGACACGTGGAAATTCGTGGGTACTGATTCGGACGCGTGTGCGCGCCGGAATCAAGCCGTATCCGCGAACACATTTCGTGTCGTAACTTTTGTGCAACTCGCGCGTATTTTGTGCACGCTTGTCATATTGCGACGAAACTTGCGCCACTGGACTCGTGGTAACGCGCTGGTCCTGTGACCCAATTTTCACGCATTTCTGAGACGGTTGACCAGATCGCCAATTGGCGGGCCCCACAGTTGACTTTTTGGACAAAATTGAGTTCGGCCCATCGGAATCCACATTTGGACATACCGTTGGGTTCGTATTGATATTTAGAGTTGTTTGACCTATAGTTTGTCCCATTTAGAGACTGTTACCCTTGGCACGCTTTTCGGTGCAAAGTGGGCCACATGTGGACCCCACTTTTACCTGAAATTATCGTTTTGCCCCTGTGTCCAAATTGGACGAAAGGGAAGTGCTTTTTAGCTATTTTTGCTTATTCTGGGAATGTTGGTGATATTTATTTCAGCATCTGAATACATTTGTTCTGTGGCCATAGCTTTTGATCCTGTGCGTTGACATCTGGACAGTACACCTTGCAGCTTTCTTACCAGGCAAGATACCTTGCCAAATTGTTTACAGTACTTTGCATGCTATTTATATTTTTGTTTATTTATTTCATTTCTGTATAGTTCTTGCATGTGTAGTTTTTCTCCAGTCATTACTATGTATTAGATATGTTGACACACACATGGCACCTAGTATCATAGAGGACAATCATTAGACGTATGGGCTTTTAACCACTCTGATAAACCGTAGTATATAGCTCGCACTACGGGCGTGTGTCGCGCTGGTCGCTACCCCCGCGGTATGTTGATTTTTGGAGTCTCGCTGGTCGCTACCCCCGCGGTATGTTGATTTCTGATGTCCATTGACGTGTGTGTGAGTTGTGAGTAGATCGAGTAGCCTACCCTTGCCCATACGTCGAAAAGTTGTCCTCACTTGCATTCATATAGATTGTCTTGTACAGCGTACTTATTTATTTTTAAATTATTTGCATGTTTACTGTATTCAAGTTGGCTCGTATTTTCTGTATCTTGTTACGTCCCTCTGAGGACCTGGTCCTCTGCCAGGTATATCTGCTCTTGAGTATTTGCAGGAGTACGGGCCTGGACCTGACACATTCTTTTCTGTCGAGGAGGTCTTACCTTCTGAGCATCGTTGATTATCGAGCGATGGATTCTTTTAGCTGATACACTTCTGTCTTCATATTATTTTATATTGGAGATTTTATACTCCTCTCTCATTTTAGTTTTGGATATAGTCTTTGGTAGTGGATTTATCTCCACCCGACTATCATTTTAGATATTTCAGACTCCTTATTCTAGTTAGTATTTCTTTTCAATGACTTGTTGTGTGGATGAGATTAGCATATCTGTGACTTGTGACATTATATATACCACATATTACAGCGTACGTATGGGATATGGTTTCCATATATTGGAGTGCCATATCCATGCGGCTGGCATGCTTACGTGTTCTAGTCCTACGTATTATTGGGACTGGGGCGTGACATATTTTTGTGGTGGCCCATGCAGGTCGAGTTAGCCGTTTCGGTTACGTCACTGTGCCGAGCGGGCCTGCACCTAGCATTAGAATTTTAGATCTCATCCACACTTGACTATAACTTACCTTCCTTCCAACATGTCCTACTTAAGTTCTTGCATCCTGCTTGATCCATGTACTCTTCTTAACCCTTCGTCCATCTCTTGCAGAGAGATGAATTTGCATAACGGGCATGCCGCCACCGGGGACAACACGTCTCCAAGGGACGACGACCAACCACTAGGAGTGACCTCAACGACACCTCTTCTTCCCGGACCGGATGGACTGACTAACAATCAAATTCCATCAACTCCTTCCACGATACCTAATGGGACATTTCCAGCTCTACTAGCACTGCAGGATGGCCAGACACAGATGTTCCAATTCTTCCAGATGATAATACAGGAACAAAGGCAGCAGGTAGCCGAGCAGAGGCAGCAAACTGCAGAGCAAAGGCTAGAATTTCTGGCAGCGCTTGAGAGAATGGCTGCACTAGCCCCTGCACCAACCCAGGCACTAGTTTCAGTACCACAAGCTCGGGTTGGTTCAGTCAAGGACTTTGTGCAGATGGGCCCTAAGCCATATAATGGCAATGAGAGTCCAGAGGAGACCACGAACTGGATTGCCAATACCAAGAAGTTGTTAGAGGCATCACAACTACCTACTGACCTATGGATGATAGGCGTAAGGACTCAGTTAGAAGGCAACGCGTATCACTGGTGGGAATCAATGGAGCGCCAGTTGGGTATGCGTCAGACTTGGGAACAATTCTTGGAATGCTTTGAGAGAAAGTACTTCCCGGATACTGTAAGGGACGCATTGTATGATCAGTTCCTCCATCTAGAGCAAGGGGACAAGACGGTTGATGAGTATGACGCAGAATTTAGCCGTCTCAGTAAGTATGGCACAGTCCTAATACCTAATGACTTGGAGAAGGCTAAGAGGTTTCACCGCGGACTGACTCAGGAGCTCCAGCACTACACTAGCTCCTAGTCCCGGATCTCTTATGCCGAGCTATTGACAGAGGCCAGGATCCAGGAGGCCATCAGCAAGGAAAACAGAATTCAACAGAGAAGTCACCAAGTACCAGTAAGGATACAGCAAGGAGGACCCATTCGACACCCTTTAACACGCCAGCAATCAGATAGTGCTGCACCATATCCAACCAAGGACCCCCGTACTTGTCACTTTTGTGGTAAGGTAGGTCATATTCATAGAGACTGTCATCGTCGATTGGGGCTGTGCATGATATGTGGATCAAGTCACCATCAAACCCGAAGATGCCCTCAGCAGAACCAGAGGTCTATGGTAGTAGAATCAGGAACACCGCATACACCCTCAAGTATAGAAGACCAAAGGGACCCACCACTGCTTCTACAGTCTGCACAAATGGAGGAAACTAGACCCCAGTTGAACAACCAAGGATAAGGCCAAGCACTCATTATGACAAGTATGGGAGAGCAGACACAGGAAGCCGTAGATACAGGTACGACCTTTTAGTTATAATTGTCTTTGCATACTCATAACCCCATTGTGACACAATATCTTAGATGCACAAATAGATATAGAATTATATATATGGTAGTCTAGCAGTTATGAGGATATATTTTTATTCTATCCAGATGGCATACATGCGATGCCAATGGATGACGTGAGTAGCAGTAGTAGTATTCTCCCCTATTTTTATCTCGCCCTCTTGGGTGACTCATCTCCTCCCTTGTATATTCGTTCCTTATCTCATGCTTAACTCTTCCTATCATAGTCATATTTTTTATGCCATTATGAATTGTTTGATATCAATCTCACCCCTATTTTGTTAGTTAAACATAAATGTGTTAGTAATGCTTGATAGCTAAGGATGAGTTCTTAATATGTATATGCACTATAGCAATATCTGTATTCTTTAGTAGTTTAACCCTTAAGTAGCACCATGTAGCCTAGTAGAAATTGTTAGATCATTTGAGGCAGATCATACCCCTAATAGTTAGTCAAGACCTTAAGTGTCTCCCTAAAAACTTAGACTATGCCTAGGAAAGAGTTGAAGGCACTTGTTACGAACTGATGACTATGACAAATCGCTGGCGAGGTAGCGACAGTTGCCGCCAGACGATTATGGTAGAGTAGTCAAATTACTTGCAGCCATACTGGCCAGGTGGCGAGGCAGTATTAGACTATGATACTTAACGGTTATGGAAAAAAGTCATAGTTATGAGATTCTAGACAGGTATCCCAAGATTCTCGACCCAATAAATATAATTGCCTTACAATCTAGACAATAGCTTCAAAGAAGGTGACCACTAGTAGAATTTTTGTAAGTTGGGTAGTGTAGACAAGTTAGAGGATGATAGAATAGTGTATGGACAATAGATGAGAAAGTGTTAGAATGGCAGACCATGAGTTTTAGGAGTCCTACTAGATACCAATGCAGTGTAATAGTTATAGTTATCATTATGAATATGGGTTAGTGTCAATTTCGAGGACGAAATTTTTGTAAGTTGGGTAGAATGTAAAACCCCTATTTTTTTAAAAAAAATTATATTTATTATTTTTTATTAGTTAATAATTTAATTATTGTAATTATGTGCTAAATAAGAGAAATAGATTTTTAATAATTTTTATGTTAGTTCGGGCACTTAGATGACTTATGGGACCATCAGGAATTTTTCGGATTTTATTCCATGTAGGAGACCCCCTTGAGCAGTTGTTAGCTTAATGGTGTGCATTAGTGTAATTCTAGATATATTTTTATGCGTATATATGTATATATATAAATATATATACATATTTTTTTTTTAAGGAAAAGAAAGAAAAGAAATGAAAAAGAAAAAGAATAAAAGAAAAGAAAAGAATGGAAAAGAAAAAGGAGAAAGAAAAAAAAAGAAAAAAAAGGAAAAGGAAAAGATTAAAAGAAAGGGGATTAAAGTGTAAAATAGACAAAACTCCTTAGAAATTTTGAAGCAGCCAGCAATCAGCATCTATTACACGCGCGGAAGGCTTCCCCCCCCCCCCCCGGACCTATATTAAATATATATATATATATATATATATATATATATATATATATATATATATATATATATATATATATAATATCTCTCCGCAAAACCCTAACCTAATTTCCAGACCTCCTCTTCCCATCTAGAGCCGTCACCGCAGCCAGAGAAGCCCCACCAAGCCATCCAACCATCCCGTCGACGCCGACCTCACGAACTGCAGAATCCCACTCGAAGCACCTTTGCTCCGGCGTGATTTTCCATCAACTCGCTCGACCAAACGTTGTTCCGTCTTCATAGGTATGATCATCCCTTAACCCTCTCCAATATTTATTTTATAGCCAACCTCGGAAAACGTGTGCCCCTAGGTGAAAAATAGCGTCCAAAGTTGGGCGAGCAGACAGAATTCTGGAATCGCAGAATTCCAGAATGACCACCCATATTGCCGAGTTCGTATCTCCCACCACAGAGATCCGAATTCGGTGATTCTTTTTGATACCTATAGAATTCCTGACCTAGTTTATTTTCTGTAAAATAACCCTATGCTATTAGTTGCTGTGGACAGAATTATACTCGTCACAAAACTGCGCGCACCCACTTTTTCCAGAATTCCAAAAGTTGGAAAATGGAGTGCGCCCCGCCAAACGGGACCGCCCCGCCGTGTGCCAAGTGTACCAAATGGTGCACGCAGCGTAGCCGGACACGTGAAAATTTGTGGGGACTGATTCGGACGCGTGTGCGCGCCGGAATCAGGCCGTATCCGCGGACACATTTCGTGTCGTAACTTTTGTGCAACTCGTGCGTATTTTGTGCACGCTTGTCAGATTGCGACAAAACTTGCGCCACTGGACTCGTGGTAACGCGCTGGTCCTGTGACCCAATTTTCACGCATTTCTGAGACGGTTGACCAGATCGCCAATTGGCGGGCCCCACAGTTGACTTTTTGGACAAAATTGAGTTTGGCCCATCGGAATCCACATTTGGACATACCGTTGGGTTCGTATTGACATTTAGAGTTGTTTGACCTATAGTTTGTCCCATTTAGAGACTGTTACCCTTGGCACGCTTTTCGGTGCAAAGTGGACCACATGTGGACCCCACTTTTACCTGAAATTACCGTTTTGCCCCTGTGTCCAAATTGGACGAAAGGGAAGTGCTTTTTAGCTATTTTTGCTTATTCTGGGAACGTTGGTGATGTTTATTTCAGCATCCGGATACATTTGTTCTGTGGCCATAGCTTTTGATCCTGTGCGTTGACATCTGGACAGTACACCTTGCAGCTTTCTTACCAGGCAAGATACATTGCCAAATTGTTTACAGTACTTTGCATGCTATTTATATTTCTGTTTATTTATTTTATTTCTGTATAGTTCTTGCATGTGTAGTTTTTCTCCAGTCATTACTATGTATTAGATATGTTAACACACACATGGCACCTAGTATCATAGAGGACAATCATTAGGCGTATGGGCTTTTAACCACTCTGATAAACCGTAGTATATAGCTCGCACTACGGGCGTGTGTCGTGCTGGTCGCTACCCCCGCGGTATGTCGATTTCTGGAGTCTCGCTGGTCGCTACCCCCGCGGTATGTCCATTTCTGATGTCCATTGACGTGTGTGTGAGTTGTGAGGTAGATCGAGTAGCCTACCCTTGCCCATACGTCGAAAAGTTATCCTCACTTGCATTCATATAGATTGTCTTGTACAGCGTACTTATTTATTTTCAAATTATTTGCATGTTTACTGTATTCAAGTTGGCTCGTATTTTCTGTATCTTGTTACGTCCCTCTGAGGACCTGGTCCTCTGCCAGGTATATCTGCTCTTGAGTATTTGCAGGAGTACGGGCCTTGACCTGACGCATTCTTTTCTGTCGAGGAGGTCTTACCTTCTGAGCATCGTTGATTATCGAGCGATGGATTCTTTTAGCTGATACACTTCTGTCTTCATATTATTTTATATTGAAGATTTTATACTCCTCTCTCATTTTAGTTTTGGATATAGTCTTTGGTAGTGGATTTGTCTCCACCCGACTATCATTTTAGATATTTCAGACTCCTTATTCTAGTTAGTATTTCTTTTCAATGACTTATTGTGTGGATGAGATTAGCATATATGTGACTTGTGACATTATATATACCACATATTACAGCGTACGTATGGGATATGGTTTCCATATATTGGAGTGTCATATCCATGCGGCTGGCATGCTTACGTGTTCTAGTCCTACGTATTATTGGGACTGGGGCGTGACAACATTGGACCCTTCGATGTACTAGATCGCGTCGGAGAAGTTGCTTACAGGCTAGCTCTACCTCAGACCTTGGAGGGAGTACATGACGTCTTCCATGTATCTCAGCTGAGGAGGTACGTTCCAGACCCGAGTCATGTGCTGGACTATTCAGAGATCACCATCGGGCCGAGTTTATCGTACCAGGAGGAGCCTGTAGAGATCCTGGACCGTAGCGAGAAAGTGTTGCGAGGCCAGACTATTCCTCTCGTTCGTGTTGCATGGAGACATCATGCACCAGGTGAATCAACCTGGGAACGAGAAGAGGATATTCGACAGCGTTATCCCCATCTATTTCCAAATCAGGGTATGTCCAAATATTTCAAACTCAATCTTCAGTAATCATTTTTCAATCTTCCATTCTCATTATTTATATGATTGTTTTTATTTCGAGGACGAAATATTCTAAGGAGGATAGATTGTAAACTCCCTCGACCAGATATCAGTAATTTAGGATTAGTTTTGACTAATTAGAATTATTGCAATTTTTTTTAAAAATTTATTTATTATATATTCTATTGATTATGCACCTGTTCATTACACAATTAATTAGGGTATTACACTAGCTGTTAACCCTAAACAAAGTTCACATACCTGCCCTAGACATGTTAGACTACTTTTTCTGTATTTTGTGCAACTCCCAAAAACCTTATTTGGTGCTTCGTTTTAGTCGTACAAATATCGTTACAGACGTACGTATTTATTACCTATTTAATTTCCTGCTATTTACCATCTCTGTACACCTAGGGATTTGAGAACCAGTAGGCACCTGTTTTGCCCAAACAAAAATACGATAATATTCTACTCTAATTATATTACAATTATCGTATTGACACCGTAGAAAAATTATGACCCTAACTGCCTCTAAATAATTAGTGAACACCGTGCGCAGTATTTATTAAATAATAAATACGAGGATCGGTATCACTCAGAAATCAGACCCTGCCTCTGCCTAGACTCACCCCACACTGTCCAAAACATTTTTCCCAGCTGTTTCCCTCATTTCTGTACAATTCAGAATTTTGGGAAATCAGTATTTTAAATCAGGTAAATTGCGAAATTACGCAAAATACCAAATTTAGGCTTTTATGTAAATTATGAAAAGTTAGGGGTTTTTATGCAAAAATGCTTATGAGGTGGCATACCCTCATTGGCTAGACAATAGGTGGCATGGGACCCACCCAAATATCCAGAAAATTTAGTCAAAAATATCCAAAACCCTAAAATTACCAAATTACCCAAATACTTCCACTTATTTACATTTCTGCCACTCACCTAAACTCTATATAAACCATAACCCTTTCCCTTTCAAACTCCCACAGCCCTCACCTCCGACCACCATGTCACGCCCCGAGGCGTCCCCCGAGCCGTGACCGCCGTGCGGGCCTGGAGTTGCGCCCGCACAAGGCTTTTTAATGATTTGCATAGCAAGCACATACTCAGAGTACGCAGATAAATTGAAACACAGATTTGAAACATAGAAAAGTTCTCTTTATTGATAATGAACATCTATTACAAACTCTTGATCGAGTCAGCTACTATGCCGAACGGCTTACAAAGGGTTGACTCAAAATGAGATAGCAGTCCTGTACATTACATCCTTTTTTAAACTCAAAACGATAAGGACCTCCAGGCTGGAGGACGGCTTTGCCACGGAGCTGCATTTTGTGTATGAAGAGTTGCAGGCTCCTGACTCCAAAATGCTTCGGGGGCGCGGTGAAGATGCGCCAACAGTTGGACTGGATCGGGTAGACGACTTCGGCTTCTCGCTCGGTTCGCCTTGGTGCGGAGAACCTGTTTCAACGAGGGTCAGCATATCGAAACATGCTGGTGAAGGCGAGCTAGCCTGACTATACCAATCAACACGTTGTTTAGTGAAGCATGCATATTTGGTTGGTTTCTATCTTGCCTTAGTTCATTTACAGTTAAGCAGCATATTGAATTTACTGAAATGAACGTGCCACCGTTCGGTGGATTTTACCTGACCGTCTGAATTACCTGCACAATACTTACCTTGCCTTCCCTGCCACGAAGACACAAGTTAGTATGCAACAGGTTTAAATATACACGATGATCACTGGCGTGGTGCCATAACGGACATAGTCAAGGACAGGGATAGCATACAACCAGAACACGACAAGCACACGATACATTGCAAGCTATCCCCTCCAGCACACGATGACTACACACGAGTTCCGCCCGGACCGGAACGGTGCCAGTGCCCCAGCGACCGTCCGCAGAACTTACCCTTGTGCACAAGTTGTCCATGATCGAACAATACGTTACTTAAGAAATCAGTTTACGCCTTCGAGGCAACACGATAAGTTTATGCCTTCGAGGCAACACGAATAAGTTTACGCCTTCGAGGCAACACGAGCATGAAATATGTATTTGCACAAGACAAGCAACAGTTTATGATTATTTCCAAGCGAACAAGCATGAATCTAAGTATTCGTTCGTGACAAGCATATAACCAAGTCTATTCTCTTTTATCTTGGTTTCTTTTATTATTACTTGGTATCGTTGATCGGGCGAAGGAGTGAGGCTGGAAGCAGAGCTAGCTAATCGGGTTGGTAGCCACTCACTTAGATTTTGGAAAGAAGAAGGAAAGAGGCGCTTCACGACTCCGCTCGCAAGCCGCCTACTGCTCGTTCACCTGCACACGAACAGCTCGATTAATACTTCTTCCTCTCTTTCCATTCTCGGAATAGAAGTGCAAGTCTATGAACGAAAACAATGAAAACCATCGAAACCGTTCAAGGAAAACAAGCAAATCCCAAAACCAACTCAAAGCACGAAAGCAACAAGCGACATCGAAAACCGAGGCAATAAAAGATAGCAGCGGAGAGGTCCCTCCTGACTCTGCCGCTAAGACGATCCTTGGGGCGCAGTCCACTGAATATGGGAATCGATTCCGAAGAAACAAATCCATAACGAGGACGAGTTCTTAATTCAATCTATCCCGATCGAACGATACCGTCTTGTGTTTCTTAGCCGCGATCTCCGCATCGGGAGAACGGGGCGCTACATCCTACCCAACTAATTGGAAGTTTCGTCCCGAAACTTAGGGTAGAACTTACCGTTAGGGATGATCAGGACGACGACCATGAAGGTTCGGACAGGAGGAAATGGCATGGGCTGGATCGCCACAAGCGAGGCATAAGCCAAGTCTTTTACGGCAGTACTTCTTAAGGTGCCCTTTTCTCCTACAGAAGTGACAAGTTTTGTTCCAATCCCCGTCCTGCTGACCAGCGTTATTCGGGCGCTTTGTAGCGGTATTTCCTCCCTCGTTGCTTTGGCGTTTGTGACTGGATGTATGCACAGCGCCGGCAGCAACATGAGGATAGAGTGGTTCGAGCGACAGGGCGTGATTCATGACTTCACGCATTGTTCCATATTGATTATTGACCACGTGCGAATAGATGGCAGGGCGTAGTCCACCTTCAAACCTTCTGGCTCGACTCGCTGCATCAGGTAAATAGGCCTTAGCGAACTTCGAGAGTCGGTTGAACTCGGCGGAGTATTCTTTAACTGTCATACTGCCCTGCCTCAGCTGCACGAAGTCATTTTCCATTTTACGTTGTACTGGAGGCGGTATAAACTCCTCTTCGAACGCGGCACGAAAGGTCGTCCACGAGATCGCCTCCTCTCCGTGATCAAATTGGAGAGATCGTCGATGCACGTCCCACCAATCGTGTGCGTCGAGGCGGAGCTGCAGTTGCGCGCAGGCGACGCGCCTATCATCGGGGACCTCTAGCAGAGTGAAGTGGTCTTCGATCTTGGCTAGCCAATCTAGAGCTACCACTGGGTCCTCAGTCCCGTCGAACGGGGTGTTGCAGACTTTCTTGAAATGGCCCAAGTTGAAGGCAGTCACGTCCCTCGGCCTTGGGATTTGAGGCGTCTCCACTTCAAGCACGGGCTGTTCCACCGGAGTCGTTGCTGTTGCGGCGGAATGGTTGGCAGCCAAAGTCTGAACGATCTGATGCAGGGTATCGACCTGCTTCTGTTGGACTGAGAAACGGGTCTCTAAATTACTCTCGAGCTTGGCTTGGCGGGCATCGTCTCTTTGTCGTTGCTCTTATAGCATTTTCATTAACCGCTCTAGCGGGTCGACTTGAGACATGCCTCGCTGGCTCCGAGAGCTTCCCGAATTGCCCGAACTGCTCTCTTGTGTTTCGATCGGTGGTTGCGCTGCAGATTGCGCTGGTTCCATTCCTTCAAAAGAAGGTAAATTACATTAGGATCATAATGTATTATGGACTTATTGCATGAACGTATCTCATTTTGGCCTAGCGAGTTCAAGAGTTCGCACAGGAATTGATCGTTAAAGGAACTTTTCCTGCACGAAGTCTAAGGAACTTTGAATCTGTGCTCTGATACCACTATGTCACGCCCCGAGGCGTCCCCCGAGCCGTGACCGCCGTGCGGGCCTGGAGTTGCGCCCGCACAAGGCTTTTTAATGATTTGCATAGCAAGCACATACTCAGAGTACGCAGATAAATTGAAACACAGATTTGAAACATAGAAAAGTTCTCTTTATTGATAATGAACATCTATTACAAACTCTTGAACGAGTCAGCTACTATGCCGAACGGCTTACAAAGGGTTGACTCAAAATGAGATAGCAGTCCTGTACATTACATCCTTTTTTAAACTCAAAACGATAAGGACCTCCAGGCTGGAGGACGGCTTTGCCACGGAGCTGCATTTTGTGTATGAAGAGTTGCAGGCTCCTGACTCCAAAATGCTTCGGGGGCGCGGTGAAGATGCGCCAACAGTTGGACTGGATCGGGTAGACGACTTCGGCTCCTCGCTCGGTTCGCCTTGGTGCGGAGAACCTGTTTCAACGAGGGTCAGCATATCGAAACATGCTGGTGAAGGCGAGCTAGCCTGACTATACCAATCAACACGTTGTTTAGTGAAGCATGCATATTTGGTTGGTTTCTATCTTGCCTTAGTTCATTTACAGTTAAGCAGCATATTGAATTTACTGAAATGAACGTGCCACCGTTCGGTGGATTTTACCTGACCGTCTGAATTACCTGCACAATACTTACCTTGCCTTCCCTGCCACGAAGACACAAGTTAGTATGCAACAGGTTTAAATATACACGATGATCACTGGCGTGGTGCCATAACGGACATAGTCAAGGACAGGGATAGCATACAACCAGAACACGACAAGCACACGATACATTGCAAGCTATCCCCTCCAGCACACGATGACTACACACGAGTTCCGCCCGGACCGGAACGGTGCCAGTGCCCCAGCGACCGTCCGCAGAACTTACCCTTGTGCACAAGTTGTCCATGATCGAACAATACGTTACTTAAGAAATCAGTTTACGCCTTCGAGGCAACACGACAAGTTTATGCCTTCGAGGCAACACGAATAAGTTTACGCCTTCGAGGCAACACGAGCATGAAATATGTATTTGCACAAGACAAGCAACAGTTTATGATTATTTCCAAGCGAACAAGCATGAATCTAAGTATTCGTTCGTGACAAGCATATAACCAAGTCTATTCTCTTTTATCTTGGTTTCTTTTATTATTACTTGGTATCGTTGATCGGGCGAAGGAGTGAGGCTGGAAGCAGAGCTAGCTAATCGGGTTGGTAGCCACTCACTTAGATTTTGGAAAGAAGAAGGAAAGAGGCGCTTCACGACTCCGCTCGCAAGCCGCCTACTGCTCGTTCACCTGCACACGAACAGCTCGATTAATACTTCTTCCTCTCTTTCCATTCTCGGAATAGAAGTGCAAGTCTATGAACGAAAACAATGAAAACCATCGAAACCGTTCAAGGAAAACAAGCAAATCCCAAAACCAACTCAAAGCACGAAAGCAACAAGCGACATCGAAAACCGAGGCAATAAAAGATAGCAGCGGAGAGGTCCCTCCTGACTCTGCCGCTAAGACGATCCTTGGGGCGCAGTCCACTGAATATGGGAATCGATTCCGAAGAAACAAATCCATAACGAGGACGAGTTCTTAATTCAATCTATCCCGATCGAACGATACCGTCTTGTGTTTCTTAGCCGCGATCTCCGCATCGGGAGAACGGGACGCTACATCCTACCCAACTAATTGGAAGTTTCGTCCCGAAACTTAGGGTAGAACTTACCGTTAGGGATGATCAGGACGACGACCATGAAGGTTCGGACAGGAGGAAATGGCATGGGCTGGATCGCCACAAGCGAGGCATAAGCCAAGTCTTTTACGGCAGTACTTCTTAAGGTGCCCTTTTCTCCTACAGAAGTGACAAGTTTTGTTCCAATCCCCGTCCTGCTGACCAGCGTTATTCGGGCGCTTTGTAGCGGTATTTCCTCCCTCGTTGCTTTGGCGTTTGTGACTGGATGTATGCACAGCGCCGGCAGCAACATGAGGATAGAGTGGTTCGAGCGACAGGGCGTGATTCATGACTTCACGCATTGTTCCATATTGATTATTGACCACGTGCGAATAGATGGCAGGGCGTAGTCCACCTTCAAACCTTCTGGCTCGACTCGCTGCATCAGGTAAATAGGCCTTAGCGAACTTCGAGAGTCGGTTGAACTCGGCGGAGTATTCTTTAACTGTCATACTGCCCTGCCTCAGCTGCACGAAGTCATTTTCAATTTTACGTTGTACTGGAGGCGGTATAAACTCCTCTTCGAACGCGGCACGAAAGGTCGTCCACGAGATCGCCTCCTCTCCGTGATCAAATTGGAGAGATCGTCGATGCACGTCCCACCAATCGTGTGCGTCAAGGCGGAGCTGCAGTTGCGCGCAGGCGACGCGCCTATCATCGGGGACCTCTAGCAGAGTGAAGTGGTCTTCGATCTCGGCTAGCCAATCTAGAGCTACCACTGGGTCCTCAGTCCCGTCGAACGGGGTGTTGCAGACTTTCTTGAAATGGCCCAAGTTGAAGGCAGTCACGTCCCTCGGCCTTGGGATTTGAGGCGTCTCCACTTCAAGCACGGGCTGTTCCACCGGAGTCGTTGCTGTTGCGGCGGAATGGTTGGCAGCCAAAGTCTGAACGATCTGATGCAGGGTATCGACCTGCTTCTGTTGGACTGAGAAACGGGTCTCTAAATTACTCTCGAGCTTGGCTTGGCGGGCATCGTCTCTTTGTCGTTGCTCTTATAGCATTTTCATTAACCGCTCTAGCGGGTCGACTTGAGACATGCCTCGCTGGCTCCGAGAGCTTCCCGAATTGCCCGAACTGCTCTCTTGTGTTTCGATCGGTGGTTGCGCTGCAGATTGCGCTGGTTCCATTCCTTCAAAAGAAGGTAAATTACATTAGGATCATAATGTATTATGGACTTATTGCATGAACGTATCTCATTTTGGCCTAGCGAGTTCAAGAGTTCGCACAGGAATTGATCGTTAAAGGAACTTTTCCTGCACGAAGTCTAAGGAACTTTGAATCTGTGCTCTGATACCACTATGTCACGCCCCGAGGCGTCCCCCGAGCCGTGACCGCCGTGCGGGCCTGGAGTTGCGCCCGCACAAGGCTTTTTAATGATTTGCATAGCAAGCACATACTCAGAGTACGCAGATAAATTGAAACACAGATTTGAAACATAGAAAAGTTCTCTTTATTGATAATGAACATCTATTACAAACTCTTGAACGAGTCAGCTACTATGCCGAACGGCTTACAAAGGGTTGACTCAAAATGAGATAGCAGTCCTGTACATTACATCTTTTTTTAAACTCAAAACGATAAGGACCTCCAGGCTGGAGGACGGCTTTGCCACGGAGCTGCATTTTGTGTATGAAGAGTTGCAGGCTCCTGACTCCAAAATGCTTCGGGGGCGCGGTGAAGATGCGCCAACAGTTGGACTGGATCGGGTAGACGACTTCGGCTCCTCGCTCGGTTCGCCTTGGTGCGGAGAACCTGTTTCAACGAGGGTCAGCATATCGAAACATGCTGGTGAAGGCGAGCTAGCCTGACTATACCAATCAACACGTTGTTTAGTGAAGCATGCATATTTGGTTGGTTTCTATCTTGCCTTAGTTCATTTACAGTTAAGCAGCATATTGAATTTACTGAAATGAACGTGCCACCGTTCGGTGGATTTTACCTGACCGTCTGAATTACCTGCACAATACTTACCTTGCCTTCCCTGCCACGAAGACACAAGTTAGTATGCAACAGGTTTAAATATACACGATGATCACTGGCGTGGTGCCATAACGGACATAGTCAAGGACAGGGATAGCATACAACCAGAACACGACAAGCACACGATACATTGCAAGCTATCCCCTCCAGCACACGATGACTACACACGAGTTCCGCCCGGACCGGAACGGTGCCAGTGCCCCAGCGACCGTCCGCAGAACTTACCCTTGTGCACAAGTTGTCCATGATCGAACAATACGTTACTTAAGAAATCAGTTTACGCCTTCGAGGCAACACGACAAGTTTATGCCTTCGAGGCAACACGAATAAGTTTACGCCTTCGAGGCAACACGAGCATGAAATATGTATTTGCACAAGACAAGCAACAGTTTATGATTATTTCCAAGCGAACAAGCATGAATCTAAGTATTCGTTCGTGACAAGCATATAACCAAGTCTATTCTCTTTTATCTTGGTTTCTTTTATTATTACTTGGTATCGTTGATCGGGCGAAGGAGTGAGGCTGGAAGCAGAGCTAGCTAATCGGGTTGGTAGCCACTCACTTAGATTTTGGAAAGAAGAAGGAAAGAGGCGCTTCACGACTCCGCTCGCAAGCCGCCTACTGCTCGTTCACCTGCACACGAACAGCTCGATTAATACTTCTTCCTCTCTTTCCATTCTCGGAATAGAAGTGCAAGTCTATGAACGAAAACAATGAAAACCATCGAAACCGTTCAAGGAAAACAAGCAAATCCCAAAACCAACTCAAAGCACGAAAGCAACAAGCGACATCGAAAACCGAGGCAATAAAAGATAGCAGCGGAGAGGTCCCTCCTGACTCTGCCGCTAAGACGATCCTTGGGGCGCAGTCCACTGAATATGGGAATCGATTCCGAAGAAACAAATCCATAACGAGGACGAGTTCTTAATTCAATCTATCCCGATCGAACGATACCGTCTTGTGTTTCTTAGCCGCGATCTCCGCATCGGGAGAACGGGGCGCTACACACCACCGGCCGCCCAACTCCGGCCATACCCTCGCCCTGACCCCCTCTCCCCTCCGGCCAAGCCCCACCGTCTCCGGCCATCTCCTCCGCCGTGAGCAGCCCCCGCAACCCCACACTCCCTCACTGTCCACAGCAGCCACCACCACCCGAACCACCCCCTGCGCCACCCTCCGCCACCGTGCTCCGCCACCACCCCTACCATTCGACTCGCCACTCTCCCCTCCACCGGACCACCACCCCTCATCGACCCACGACACCTCCTCCGCCGGCTAGAGCCCCCGCAGCTCCTTTCCACTCCCCTAACCCTAACTGACCCCTCCACCTCCGGTCGCCTCCAGCCACCGCCACCGACGTCGTGGACCTCCGCCACCACCACCAACCTGACCACCACTCCTCCCTCCGTCGAACCCTCCGCCTGCACCGCCGCCTCCGCCACTGCTCCGCCGCCGGCAGCCCCCGCAAGCTGCTGCAGCTGCTGCTGCTGCTAGCAGCCACTGCTGCTGTTGCTACTCCTCCGGCCACCTACGGCCGTCTTCGCCGCCGTCCTTCCGCCGTCGACAACCCCTAGGTCCCACCTGTCAGTAGGTATACTCCTAAACCCTATATATACGTATAATAGTATAAAAACATATATGTATGTATATATGTATATATATGTATATATATATGTATAATAATATATAATAGATATTATATTTAATATACTGTATAAATATAGTATATTAAATACAGTATATGTATACTATATAACTATATTATTATTATATATAATATATAAGTATATATACATATGTATATAGTTATATATAACATATTTATTTATATGTTATATATTATTATTATGTAATAATTATTAATATGTATATATGTATTTTAATTCTGTTTTACTTATATATATATATATATATATATATATATATATATATATATATATATATATATATATATATATATATATGTAATATATATAAATATATGTATTCATATATTTATATGAATGTTATGTATATTTATATGTATATATATAACATATTATATATATGTTATATTATTACTATTATATTTATAGTATATATGTATGTATATATACTATGCATTTTCTTTTATTTATTTATATGCACTTATTTATATTTATATTATTATATATAATTATTATCATAGTACTGGATATACAGTACATATTATATATATATATATATATATTTATATTATCTGCGCTGGATAATACAGCCTATATATATATGTAAATTTACAATTTTTGCACTGTCTTTCAATTCATTATATATATATATATATATTATCTATATATATATATCATATAGTACTATATAAATACAGTACCTAAGTTATATTTAAATTTTGTACTGTTATTTCATTTTATTATATGTATTAGTGGATATACCCTGATTATTATATTATTATATATCAGTGGATACACCCTGATAATATTATATTATATTATATTATATATCAGTGGTTATACCCTGCTACTATTATAATTGCTATATATATACCTGCATTTTTTTGTTCTTTATTATATATATGCTGTATATATACTACTATATATATACTATATCTATTTGTATACGTACTATATATATATATCTATATTATATATTGTATATGTATATAAGAATAGATATATATATATATATACTTTATATTACAACCATGATATTCACGAACCCTGTCTGTTTTAACAGAAACCATCTCCAGCACAGCCAGTGACCCCCTGTCACAAGCAACCTCAAACTTGACTGTGAAATCCAGTTTCCAATACTATCAGGGAGTAGGCAAGTATACCTTGCCAAGTTATCGTTTAAATTCAATTATTGATATCTGTTTATTCCTGAGACTGCCTTGGGTACAGTCAACTGATACGTTGACATTTAGCGTAATTAACTTAGTCTTACAGACTCACCAACAATTGTGAGAGTATCTTGATATTCTCCTAGACCCTATCACGGGAACACGCAACAAGGTTGTAATACATATTGGGATGCGAGCTGCGTATTTTATTAGCTACCAATACGTGTGACCCGCATCACGGATTAGCATAATTCAGAAAAAGTACGACTTAGTTACATTGGGATGGAAAAGATAACTGGTAGACGTATGGGACATCCCCTCCTTAAAATGTTTTATACCTTCGTACCATGATGGTCGATTGCAGAGTGCCCTTGAGTCAGGGGGCATATGACACATATACTAGCCAGTCACCACGATTGGTGAATTACGTCAGCATATGTCTAGCCGACACATTTCCATGCGTACTACGAGATCTTTATTTACATTTCACTTAGATGGTTAGCACCCTGTGTTTATTTTATTTATTCAGTATTTACATTACATGGCATATCATTTTCTGTATCTTGTTATGTCCCACTGAGGACCTGGTTCCCTGCCAGATCTAGACGAAGCCTTCTACCCCACTGTGTACGGCCCTGATCAGGAGGCTAGATGTGCTACCGAGGAGGAGCTAGAGGAGACACCCTCAGAGTATGCCTGACCCTAGAAGCTTGCCACCTGGAGATGGAGATGTTTTCCTCAGATCGACGCTACTTAGTTTATATGATTTTTCTATGCTATTATTAGTTTTTGTAGTGGGCTTGTACCCACCAGTGTGTACTTTGATATTATCAGACTCAGTTTTTATATATATCCAGCACTTACTTTCCTGAAATTTTGTTGTGGATGAGATAGATTTACCTGTTTTATACTTGTAGTATTTTAGGACAGCGTAGCACGTTCCTTTGGGTCCATTAAGCCCTTAGTGACGTGTCAGCTGGCCAGTGACACGTGGCCTAGTTCCTGACATTTTGGGACTGGGGCGTGACAGTATATAGATATATGTATGATTGTATATATATATATATATATATATATATATATATATATATATATATATATATATATATATATATATATATATATATAGTGATATATGTATATGTATATAGGTGTGTGTGTGTGTCTGTGTGTGATTGCGAAGAGGGGGGAAGAGCCTGCACAGCAGCAGCAGCTGCTGCTGCACTGCAGCAGCAATATGCAGTAGCAGCAAGCAAAGGCAAGCAGCAGCAGCATAAGGGCAGTAGCAGCAGCACAGTAATGCTCCAGCAGCTAGCAGCGAGCGCCGCGTGGCTCTAGTGGCTAGGTAGCTTGGTGTGAAAGTGATATAGATAGATAGATTGGTTGATATATATATCTATATAGATAGATTAATAGTTAGATAGTTATCTAGATTGATAGATAGTTAGATTATTAGATATCTAGATAGGTAAATAGCTAGATGGATAGATATATAGATAAATAGATAGGTAGATGGATAAATAGGTAGTTAGATAGATACGTAGATCAATAGATAGATAGATAATAGTTAGATGGATAGATAGATAGCTAGGTATTAGATATCTATCTATCTAAGTGTATAGATATCTATATACATATAGTTATATATATATATGTATAGGTAAGGTAAGGTAAGGTATGTATGGGTATGTGTATATGTGTGATATATATACATATAGGTATTTAGGTATATATGTATATATAGGATAGATATATATTTTCTAGCCTAGATTAATAACTAGGTATATATTTATTAGCCTAATAGCTAGTTAGAGGGGTTTGAGAGCGGTATCTCAATACCTTGAGATATCCAAGGTATTGAGTTTCGAGTGGGGTTTTGAGCATTAGCCTAGGAATAGTATTGGAGTGATTTTTATATGCTTATGTGTATATATTTACGCGTGCTAGCATAGGTTTTAGCGGGTTTAGGCGGGGTGCGTGGCCTAGGGCGAGGTATCGGATACCGAGGGTATCCCGGTATCTCGAGGAGGCGAGTATGAGAGTTTTCTAACTTAATGAGCTCGATCTGACCTAGAATTTCAGGGGCACCCTAGTTTGACCTAGCTTTGACCATAATTGTCCCCATTGACCGTAAAAGTCAATGTTTGACTTAGTTTTGACCTAGAGTTGACTTTTTGGACCCCAGGTTGACTTTTTGACCTGAATTTCACCGGTTTGACCCGTTTGACCTAGAATATCCCTAGAAGCCTGTTTTTAATTATTTTATATCAGTTTAACTCCATAGAACCCTGTTTAATCTTGCTTTTCACAATAGGTTCTTGCGACACCGGTCCGGATCTCGATCATCATCAGTTGCTCAGGACATCAGGCGAGTACCTACCTCTGATAGTTTCTATTTCATGATAGCGTTTATATCACCTGTTCTAGGACTGTGATACTTGATTCTGACACATTGTTATACGAGCTGGTACTAGTGGATCCCGCCATGAGATGCTATCCCCCTTACCGTGTTCAGCGGGTACTCTATCACGTGTATTTCATCATGTGCTTTGGGTATTGATTCTCATGTGCTATCATGTGCTTCTTGTGCTCTCGCCTTCGTGTGCACGAGCTATTATCATGTACGTAGCGTGTTGTGGTTGGATCCAAGAGTATTAGTGGGAGAGGGGAGTAGGAGTTGGTTATGTGATCAAAGCCAAACAGTATTCATGTGTATGTCAGTTATGCAACTCACGCATAACGGAGTTATCGTAGTATTTTTCATGTGCAACCTAAGACGATCACATAACGAACTTGTGCTCAAGGCACTTAGCTAGTATTCATGTTTCTCACCTGTAGTTACTTTTCCACTACTTGTATTGCTCTCTAGTTTACATTGCAGCTACTTATTGTGCTCCAGCATATATTTATTTCCTGTGCATCTTGTATACTTTTCTATTGCTCATCATATACACCTTACCATGTATTTGGAGTTGCTTTCAGAGTTATGTACTTCGCTCCAGTCTTGACTGGGCATATTTTTTCTAGAGGATCCTGAGGATTACTGCCCGACTTTCTACGGGCCGGGTGTTGACGAGGGTTGTGACCCCGAGACTGAGGAGGAGCCCTGCGAGGAGACGCCTTTAGCGCCCTAGTTAGCTAGGTGGGTTTTCTGGGTTGTTCCCAGTGGTTTATTTTGGATGATTGTACTTATTCTTTTGTTGCTGTGAGATGTTATAGCCATGATGGCCTTGGACTGTATATTTTGGATATTGTCTTGCTCTGTGTTTCCTTGTTTCCTTTTGCTATCATATCGTGCTTTTACTCTTCCCCTAGATTTTGTGATTGAGTATTCATATATATATTGCGTGGTTGCCCTCCTTTTGGAGAGGTCATGGCAGATTTTTTGTGAGATATTTAGATAGTTGGTTGACCTAGAACGGACCTTACAACGTTCTACCGCCGATTCTGCGGCGTAGGCTGGACGTACCCACGACTCATGCCCGATTTTTTGGGTGCGGATTGTGATAAAAATTCAGACTGCGTATACAACAAACCATGAGTTTTACGCACTGGAAGTAAATTTCAGCATAAAACTCAAATTTTTGCAGTCTGGCGTAAAACTCAGACTGTCAAGTTTTGGCGTATACGGCAAGAGTGTAGCACCTTACGTTTTACGCGCCGAAAGAAAATTCCAGCGTAAAACTGACTTATTCTCTTGTTTTTTGCAGTGGACCTACAGATCCTCCCTCTGGCTGAAGTGATGGGCTCTGCTGCTGGAATGCTGAATTCCAACTACTTGGAGGACTTGTACCATGTGACTTTCCCCATCTCTGGAAACGAGTATCCTCAAGAAAGGGGAACTCTGATCTCTGCCCAAGGAGAAAGAATGTTGCTGAGTATGATCAGTGGGGAACCCCTGACGTACATAGACGACACTGAGTATAAGAAACCAGCTTTCTTATTTGGGGATGTTATTGATAAACAATCCCAGATAAAGCCCAAGAAGAAAGATTGGGTATTTTCTGCTGAGTGCACGGTCATGTATCTGCCAAAGATGCCCAGAGATTACCCTATCTCTGTATTCTTCTATGCCACACATCCCAGAAAGATGGTATGGACTCTGATTCCTGATCTCCATGTCCAGCCAGGGAAGATCTTTTATAAGAAAGGATTAAACCAAGGATCCTTTGTGAGCAGTCCCTCAGGCCCTATTATGCTCTTCAGAGGCTTACTACCGGGCAGCGTCCCTAGTGAAGACTCTTCACTGATCCAGCCACTTCAAATAGCAACTTTCTGCAATGACTTTATGGTTCAGGGAGGAGTATATCCCAAAGTTAACCCTCGCACCAGTGGATGGCTTAACCCCCAGAATCTTCGATGGGCCAGTTTAACTGCATGGGCTCTGAAGCACTTTCAGATGGAGCTAGAAAGTATTAACTTGTTTGAGGCTGTGAGTGCTACTAGTGTTGGGCTGCCTATCAACCCCAATTTGTTCTTAGCTTTGATGGAGCGATATAACTCGCTCACTGGAACTTTCGCCGCTCCAATAGGTGAGTTGGGCCTAGCCCTTCATGAGATGGCAGATATCTCCAAGCTGCCAATGGGAGACATTCCTTATGAAGAATACGTCCCCACCAACAGAGAGTTGAAGGATACCAACCCTCGGGTAGTGGCAGTGTACCAAGAGCTGATGAGCCATTATCTTGCATGCACCACCTTCTACGGAGAGCCCTCTGATTTAGCCCATATTAACAAATGGGTATCCTACCTCTTCTTCCATCAGGCTAGAAATGCCAAGCAGGACAAGGTTGTAGATAGCAAAGATAAGCCTTTGAACCTTCTGAGCATGCTTAATGCCAACACAGTCGATGATCTCATTGAAGATGCAGGGGCTTCAGATTGTGTTCTCAATGAAGAGATAGGGGATTATCCTGCAGGAACCAAAGCCTACAGTTATATGAGGCATTGCCGAAAGCCCCTGTCAAGGGAAGATCAACTGGCTGGCTTCCTTTCTATTTGACTACGCCGATGGGTGGTGACTGGCATCGCGTCTGCGGATCGCATTCATCGCAACACCTTATGGCCCGCAGTGCATTTGGTGTTTGGAGCAATATTGGGCCTGCTCCCTGCCATGGTATGCAGGATACAAGCTGGCCTGAGGGCTATTACTGATGGGCTGCTGGCCGATACTACGCAGCGTGAAGGATATCCCAGAGTGGAATTGCTATTCTTATATCTGATGGGATGGTTAATCCTTCACAGCACCAGAGTGATGTCTCCCGGATCTGCCAGCGGTTCGGACAATAACTTCTTGTTGAATTACAAGAATTCTCTTTGGAATGTGGCTAGCGTCATAGATTGTCGACTAACACTAAATTTTGCCCATAGTTGGAAATTCTTCTGCACCGTCCCCCCCCCCCCCCCGTACATATCAATCAACAGGGGACTAAACTTCAGGATGCAGGTCAGAGGAAGACTATTCTTTCTCCTGAAGCCTTTACTGGTTGGTCTGCATTAGACCTTTCCACCTGCTATACAGAAGTGAGGACCTCTGCTACTTAGAGCCTTATCTGCCTAGTCGTTTTGCCAGGCAATTTGGGTATGATCAGTTGCACGTGGGGAATCCCATCACCAGCTTCAAATTCAGAGGTGGGCTTATTGATGGAGCTAGAGGATGGCGGTATTTTATCATGGGTTGTACTGGAGCAACCTTTGTTGTGCCCGCGACTTCTCTCTCCATGGAGTTGCATATTCTTCATTCGTACGCACAGGAAAAAGGCTTGGGATGCGTATTGATGCAGCATGGCAAGGTGATTGCATATGCATCTTGATAGTTACGAGTACATGAGAAGAATTATCCAACTCATGACTTAGAACTTGCAACCGTTGTATTTGCTCTAAACACTACTAGAATAAGCGGGATTAGCGACGTTTTTTAGCGACTCCATATAAAAATATCGCTAGACGTCACTAATTGACGATATTTAGTGACGTTTAGTGATTTTTATTCAGTTTTAAAAATATTAGTCGCTATAAGTTCAATTTAGGTCGCTAAACGTCGCTAATATGTTTTATTTAGCGACGTTTAACGACATTTTTAGCGACGTATATATTTTTGGACATTTAGCGACGTCATTAGCGACGTTTAAGACGTCGCTAAATTAGCGACGTTATTATTGGCATCGATAAAACGTCACTAAATTCTAAATTAGCGACGTCATTATTGGCGTCGCTAAAACATTGCTAAATTTTTTACTTAGGGCCGATTTCCCCTATTTCCTTCGATCTCTCCCTCTCCCTCTCTCAAATTTTAAACCCGCGCGCGCGCTCTTGATCTCTCCCGCTCCGGCTCCTCCTTTCTCCCTCCGGCGACTCCCCTCGGCCGCGTCCTCCCCCTACGGCGCCCCCTCCTCCCTCCCGGCGACCCCCCTCCGCCGCGTCCTCCCCCCTCCGGCAGCATCCTCCCCCCTCCTCCTCCTCTAGGTAAACCCTAACTCTCTCTCTCTCCTCATTTGGTGTGGACATAATTTTTTGGGCTGAGTTTGCTCGTGGAGGAGTCCTCATCTACCGCCTTGCCAAGATCAGCAAATTATCTCTCTCTCTCTCTCTCTCTCTCTCTCTCTCTCTCTCTCTACAAACTTTGCCAGTCAGATCTATATTTTATTTATTTATTTATTTTTAGAAAATTTAGGGTTTCTTTATATTGTGTTTTCGGTGCATATGGTGGCGGTGTAGAGTGTCACGCCCCGATCTTCCGCAGGCAAAATGGCCGTTTCCGCTAGGCGAGAATCACCGTGCCAGCGCTTCCGCGGAACGATCGTTTTGACCCATCCGAGCGTGATGCCGCATGAGCGTGAGCCACGCCCGTGCAAGGCCGAGGTTCATTGGCTGGCGGTAAGAGTTCTAAGCCACAGAGTCGCACAGATTGTTCGAGTGCAGCGGAGTCATAAACGCATAGCGATTTGGTAACAGGTTCACTGAGTCGACAATATAGCGGAAGCATTAAAACATAAGTTGAAGTAAAGCAACTCTTTATTGATAATAACAAGTGTTACAGGCGGCGTATAGCCGAGATTACAAGTCGCTCAAGCCTCTCTCTGAAACAGTAAAAGCGTGCCAAGTGGCTACAATTATGGATGATTGTACAGGCGATGATCAGGCGAGTTCATAACATTATGTCTTGTATATGTGCTTTAGTTCCGGACGCAGCAATGCTTCGGAGTGATTTCCACGCCATAGCACGCACGATGGAGGCATCCACACTGAACGAGGTTCTCCCGCACCCTGCATACAAACTGGTGGATTATCAGTACATTGAATGCACTGGTAGGGAAGCTGCTCGCCCGCTCGACAAATCAAAACACGTAATACAGGTTTCGTGCACAACTATTAAGTTGTCTTTCTAGTTGCCTTAGGATCAGTTTTATGCAAATATTGAATAGCCTAACTCGTGTGGCAGTGCGCCGTGCAACATGAGAGGAAACACGGCGAGACTTACCCTCTGGCCTTCCCTGTCCAAGGCAAACATTGTTAATTCAAGCACGAGCAAGTATAATATTCAGGGGCATAGCATATGCAAACACGATAGTCATTTTATTTCAAGATCGTTCAGGTGTTCAGTTGTTCATTCGATGCGATACAATGATTCGCACGCGGATAGCCGCTAAGCGAGGATGACTTATCTATATGAACAGTTGTCGCTGGCATAGCCATAAAGGACCCTAGTCTTAAACGAGAATGGTTTGCAGCGAAAGTACAGTGGGCACTACAAGCCATTTCGTTTAGTACAGTAGACTACACAGTAGAGTTCAGCCGTGGAGCGGATGGTATGCAGCGAAAGAACAGTGGGCGCTGCACACTATCTCGTCCAGTACAATAGGCTGAACAATGGAGTTCCATCCGGATCGGAGCGGCCCCAGTGCCCCGGAGACCGTCCGTGGAACTATGCCTCGTTTCCGAGTTGTCCGCGACATGCAGGTCAGGGTCTTTTCCAATTTTACGAGATACACGAGTACTGTAGAACAGGAGTACAGTAGAACACGAGTACAGGAGATGCTTGAATCATGATTCTGTACAGTGATTAACTTGCCTTGATGCATCGTGATTAACTTGCCTTGATGCATTCCCCTGGTTCGGGAATTTGCCTTGGGTGACCTAACGGTCCCGGATACTTGCAGGTTCAATTGCACAGAAGAGCTATTTGATAGTCTCCTGGCTAACAAGAATGCATGCACAATACAATCATGTTAGACATTCGTAAGCAGACAAGCATACGTTTCTAAGGAACATAAGCAGGCACGTTTGCTCGGACCCGAAGGTAAGCCGAGAGATGAAACCGTTAGGGAACTTAGCATGCGAGGGTCTGAATATAAGCAGTATTTTATTTCCATGTTCTAGCAAGCAATACAAGTTAGGATTATTCCCTTAGCTAGGTGCGTTGGATTTATTAGCATGCAGGGGGTGATTCACCTAGCGACTAGTATGTATCATTCCAGATTTTTATGTGTGATGGCTAAGCAAAGACAAGTTTACCGTAGCCACCCACCTTAGCGATGATTCGCCTCGGTATAGCGATACGTCAAGCGAGCCTCTGAAAGCCTGAGCCGGATTCCTGTAGGGACAAGTCTGGATATCCTTTGCTTCTCATTTGAGGCAAAGCGGGTCGGGACAGTTGCACTTTTGCCGTTTGAGCCGGCAGTCCGCTAGAACGGAACGGGGTGTTACATCCTACCAAACTTAGAAAAAGTCTCGTCCTCGAGACTTACTAAGGACAAGCAGTACGTTTCAATCAATTTTGATTTAATGATACGAGGCTGAGGCAAACCTACACAAGTCGTTGTACTTGTTTCATTTGGATATTCACTTGCACAAGCGTCAAGCTCAGCATATCGCTTAGTCTGGATCGTGCGCACTTTCGAAGTGCACTTCTAGCGTGAACACGTCAACCAGCTTAGTGATAGCGAAGTCTTAGCACTCGAGTTTCACCTTTTCTTAAGTCTTGGATGGTGCACTAGTTCAAGGCGTCCCTCGAATAGATGCATTCAACCAAACTTAGTGTTAGTAAAATCGGACAAGCTACTGCGATACTCTCAAGGGTTCGCACAGGTTGGCACAAAGGCCACTCACAGTACAGCAACATACAAGCAAGCATATCATTCAAAACGTATTTTGAAAGTATTTAGACTTATTGTTGGAATATTCCATCGAGGCATTGAGAGAGAGCGTGCACATAACCCACGAACAAGCTTTCGAAATAGAGATATCGAATCGAAGTCCAAAGGCGTAGAAGCCAGGCTCTGATACCAACATGTCACGTCCCGATCTCCCACAGGCAAAATGGCCGTTCCTGCTAGGCGAGAATTACCGCGCCAACGCTCCCACGGAACGATCGCTTTGACCCATCCGGGCGTGATGCCGCACAAGCGTGAGCCACGCCCGTGCAAGGCCAAGGTTCATTAGCTGGCGGTAAGAGTTCTAAGCCACAGAGTCGCACAGATTGTCCGAGTGCAGCGGAGTCATAAACGCATAGCGATTTGGTAACAGGTTCACTGAGTCGACAATATAGCGGAAGCATTGAAACACAAGTTGAAGTAAAGCAACTATTTATTGATAATAACAAGTGTTACAGGCGGCGTATAGCCGAGATTACAAGTCGCTCAAGCCTCTCTCTGAAACAGTAAAAGCGTGCCAAGTGGCTACAATTATGGATGATTGTACAGGCGATGATCAGGCGATGTTCACAATATTATGTCTTGTATATGTGCTTCAGTTCCGGATGCAGCAATGCTTCGAAGTGATTTCCACGCCTTAGCACGCACGATGGAGGCATCCGCACCGAATGAGGTTCTCCCGCACCCTGCATACAAACTGGTGGATTATCAGTACATTGAATGCACTGGTGGGAAAGCTACTCGCCCGCAAAATAAATCAAAACACGTAATACAGGTTCCGTGCACAACTATTAAGTTGTCTTTCTAGTTGCCTTAGGATCAGTTTCATGCAAATATTGAATAGCCTAACTCGTGTGGCAGTGCACCGTGCAATATGAGAGGAAATACGGCGAGACTTACCCTCTGGCCTTTCCTGTCTAAGGCAAACATTGTTAATTCAAGCACGGGCAAGTATAACATTCAGGGGCATAGCATATGCAAACACGAGAGTCATTTTATTTTAAGATCGTTCAGGTGTTCAGTTATTCATTCGATGCGATGCGATGATTCGCACGCGGATAGCCGCTAAGCGAGGATGACTTATCTATATGAACAGTTGTCGCTGGCATAGCCATAAAGGACCCTAGTCTTAAACGAGAATGGTTTGCAACGAAAGTACAGTAGGCACTATAAGCCATCTCGTTTAGTACAGTAGACTACATAGTAGAGTTCAGCCGTGGAGCGGATGGTATGCAGCGAAAGAACAGTGGACGTTGCACACTATCTCGTCCAGTACAGCAGGCTGAACAATGGAGTTCCATCTGGATCGGAGCGGCCCCAGTGCCCCGGAGATCGTCCGTGGAACTATGTCTCGTTTCTGAGTTGTCCGCGACATGCAGGTCAGGGTCTTTTCCAATTTTACGAGATACACGAGTACTGTAGAACAGGAGTACAGTAGAACAGGAGTACAGTAGAACACGAGTACAGGAGATGCTTGAATCATGATTCTGTACAGTGATTAACTTGCCTTGATGCATTCCCCTGGTTCGGGGATTTGCCTTGGGTGACCTAACGGTCCCGGATACTTGCAGGTTCAATTGCACAGAAGAGCTATTTGATAGTCTCCTGGCTAACAAGAATGCATGCACAATACAATCACGTTAGACATTCGTAAGCAGACAAGCATGCATTTCTAAGGAACATAAGCAGACACGTTTGCTCGGACCCGAAGGTAAGCCGAGAGATGAAACCGTTAGGGAACTTAGCATGCGAGGGTCTGAATATAAGCAGTATTTCATTTCCATGTTCTAGCAAGCAATATAAGTTGGGATTATTCCCTTAGCTAGGTGCGTTGGATTTATTAGCATGCAGGGGATGATTCACCTAGCGACTAGCATGTATCATTTCAGATTTTTATGTGTGCTGGCTAAGCAAAGATAAGTTCACCGTAGCCACCCACCTTAGCGATGATTCGCCTCGGTAGAGCGATACATCAAGCGAGCCTCTGAAAGCCTGAGCCGAATTCCTGTAGGGACAAGTCTGGATATCCTTTGCTTCTCATTTGAGACAAAGTGGGTCGAGACTGTTGCACTTTTGCCGTTTGAGCCGACAGTCCGCTAGAACAGAACGGGGTGTTACACAGAGCCCGGTAAGGAAGGGATGCTAGGCTCCGAAGTGGTGAAGCGGAAGCAGAGGGACGGTTTGAAATTTTGAGCTATGTAGTGAAAACTTGAAACTTTTTTGGGGAGGCTTTCGAACTCTCGAGATAATTTTCTCCCCAATAGTTAGATTTATGATCTATTCAATTTATACTGCTCATAATCTGATTTAGGGGTTCTCTATTTCTTTGAGAATCTATTAACTTTATGTTTTATTAGAATTGGCATCATAAATTGAATCACTTAATTATTTAAGTCATGATGTGCTCATTTGGTGTGGACATAATTTTTTAGGCTGAGTTTGCTCTAATTATGCTTTGGATCTAATATTTTGGACTTCCATGTTGTAAAATTTATGGGAATGTCGTTTCTTGCTGATAGAATTCACTAGGAAAGTTGATACCAACATGGAGCAGTAATATTATGCTAAAAGCCAGTCATGGAATTTGTCAGTTCATTTACTGATTTTTTTGCAATCCATAACTTAACCCATTTGTAATCTGTCAGTTCATATATTCGCTCATTTCTCAAATCCCGTCAACGGCTTCTACAACAATGGGTTGTCTTCGAATCTGTTCGATGGCAGAAATCCGAGCCTCGACTACACTTTCAAAGGTGCGGAGATCGTGAGGGTATCGTACTGCATGGAGCTTAAGTTCCTTGCAAATCCAGTCACTAACCATGTCCAGAGCACCCAGCAACATAAAAAGCACCATAGATTCTCTACTAGAGTGCTTGAGGTATTGGAAAGAACAACTCTTCAGGTTGAATAGAACCTTTGTTACTTATCCATTTCTTTATTTTCATATTTTTAATCATCAAGTCTTCAGGTTTAATAGAATCTTTGTTACTCTAGTTTGCTGGCAACAGATTCTAAGGATTGGGTTAAGTCACATGAGAATTTTCTTATTAATGTTGCTCAGACACAAATAAACCGACATGATATGGTGGAGTTACGATATTATGCATATTTTGGAGTGTTTATGTGTGTTTCCAATATGTATTCGACACAATGGCATAGAGGCAACACCTACTTTTGGAGTGTCCATACTTAAGTGTTACATAAAATGTCTGAAGTTCTAAGAATCATGGAAGATACAATATCAGTTTCTTTTATATATGGTAATATTATTTATTTTCTGTAATGTCTTCAATGCCTTACAATTCCATTCTCCAGTATCAATATAGTTTTGATTTCAATAGAGCATGGGATGGGGAGAACAACAAGTAAGATATTTGGGCTCCTTTGCACTTTTCTTATATGTAACCCGTACACTCCACCGGAGATACGCGGTCGTGATGACCCCTATACTACTTGGCGGCCTCTGCCGTTCAAAAGACAACATGCTTGGTAGGCCCCTGATTCTCCGAGAGAATCATGCCAATCCCACTATATGGCCAGATAGCCCACTTGGTGGAAAGTTGTTCTCAAACTGCATTCACTTAGACGGTTAGGCGACCCATTGAATGTTTATATTTCAGTACTTATTGGCATGTTATTATGTATCTTGTTACGTTCCTCTGAGGAACTAGTCCCTTTCCAGATATGGACGAGCAGGAGTACGGTCCTGGACCTGACGCTACTTACCAGACTAGAAAGGTCTTACCCTCGGAGTATCTGTGATTTTATTACCGCTATTTAGAGATCTTTTTGCTACTTTAGTATAGTCGTTTTGTAGTAAATTTGTTTCCACCCGACTATCAGACTTGATACTCATCTTGATATTCAGATATTATTCAGCTCTTTATTCCTACTTATTATTTGTGATGTGGATGAGATATAAATTATGTGTGACTTGTTGTGACAGTATATTACCACTGGTGGATTAGATATTCATGTACATCGTACGTGTGTATATGGTTTCCATATATTGGAGTTCATATACATACGGCTGGGCGTGTTACGTATTCCTAGTCCTAGGTATTTTGGGACTGGGGCGTGACAAGCAGACATACAAGTTAGCAACAATTTGCATAAACATATATGTGCATAAGGTTCTCTAGTTTCCTGTTCGTCTCTGCATCAAACAGTTAGGTATGCAAGAAGGCTAGCCTAGCATGCGCCCTAACTACATGATGGCCCCCTCCACGGGATTAGCAGTTGGGACGTACAAGCCCATCTCACTAATAGACGTGTCTACCCTCCCGTAAGTAAGGTTTTTAAGCCTCAGGGTATCTAGATCTCTCCTAGGCCGAATGATCCCAGTGCCCCAGGAAACGTTTGAGAGATGACCTTGTGTACAAGTTGTCCTGACCAAATTCATGAATGCAAGCTCCTATCAGATAAATATGCTATCATGCAACTGATGAACAATGAACAAGCACGCAAGCAAGCACATCAATCAAGCGATAGGGTCAGAGCTCTCAATACTCTTGCCTAATAGTCATACCCTCCCGTAAGTAACGTTTTTAAGCCTCATGGCGGACTATTAGTCTAGATTCACAAGTTCAAGCTATTCACCAAGTTTTATCTCTTTACAAGCAAACAAAGAAATATGTTCAAGCAAAGCTAACTCTTTAAACAAGTAACAAGCAAGAACAGTTCTATAATTCTAGCATGCAATTCTATCTCTTTGGACAAGCATTCAAGTATTCCAGTTTAGCATACGATATCACGAATAAGTTCAAGCAATCTTTTAATCTTTCTTATTAGCATGGCAACGGTTCGTTCGATAGCGGTATCCGTGTAACTAAGAATGCAATATTTATATCTCTAGTTATCATGGCAATGGTTCCATCTCTTAGACAAGCACACAAGTTTTCTTAGTTAGGCAAGCAGATTTGTTCGTTTCAAAGATAAGCTAGGTGAGTTCTCTTATTAGCATACAAGGCAAGTTATATCATTCTTCTTATAAAACCACCTTCTTAGAACAAGCATTCAAAAACTCAGATTCATTATTAAGGCATGCAAGAATCAGAGAATGCAGTTCTACCCACTCACATTGATCAATCGTCTTGTGGTTCGATCGGGAACTCTCCGAGAAGACTTTCGCTCTAGCAAGCAAAGCGATATCACTTGTATATAGTACCTACGCGGAGCGGGGCACTACAACAATCACCATCGAACCTTTGGAAAGCTTCTATTGATTGTTCCCGAAGAGATTGAAGAAACCCTCATCATCCAACCTTTCAACCGACACCAGGTTAAAACGGATATCAGGGACATAACGGACATCTTTCAGAACAAGAACTGTACCCGTCTTTGTCCTCAAATGCATATCTCCAATGGCAACTGCCTTCGACACATCTCCATTGTCCATCTTCAACACTCCACAGTCGCATGTTGTGTAAGTAGCAAATAGTGCCATGTTGTGAGATACGTGCGCTGAAGCACCTGAGTTCACCAGCCAAGAGTTATCATCGCAGGCGAGGTTCATAACTACCGCATCACCTACAATGATCAGATCGCCTCCATGTGCCGAGGCCCTACTTCCCCTTATCGCCCTTATTCTTCTCTCTCTTCCAAGAAAAAATAGTTCTGCTTGATGTGGCCCTTCTTGCCACAATGGTAACACTCTGAGTTCTCGTACCGACCATTGGACCTTCTTCTTTTTTTGTCTCTGCCACCGTCTGGACTCCTGCTTTTACCCCTTTTGCGGTTCTCTGAAACAAGCGCCTCTGAGTGGGATATGGATGAAGTGGCCTGAGAACGTCTCTGCATCTCTTCATTCAGTACCCCGTTCTTGGCAAACTCCTGACTGACCACGCCTTCCGGAGTAAAAGCGATCATAGACACTCGTACGGTCTTCCACGAGTCTGGCAATGTACACAACAGCCATAATCCCTGAACCTCGTCACCGAACTTGACTCTCATCGAGGATAGCTGGACAATCATGCCCTGAAACTCACTCAAATGATCCGTAATGGACTCCCCATCTTTGTACCGCAGACCCATCATCATCCGGATCAGTAACAATTTATTTATCCCGGTCTTCTTTGCATACAAAGGTTTCAGCTTATCCCACAATGTCCTCGCATGCTCAATACTGGCAACGTGGTTGTACACGTTCTCGTCAACGAACTGCCTGATGTACCCATACACCTGTATATGCTCGAACTTTCAGTCCTCTTCGGATTTGTCACTGGACCTCTCGGAGAAAAATACTGGCATATGCAGCTTCTTGACAAATAGCAGATCCTTCATCTTGCTCCTCCTATAATGATAGTTGGTATCGTTCAGGTTTACCATGTGCACTGGCTTCGCGTCCATCTCTCCTCCCTGGTTTATCTTGTCAACTCTTGACACCCTTCTGAAATTTCAGAACCTGGCTTTGATACCACACTGTTGGAAACGAAACATGAAAACCGTTTCCCAAACCAGAGAGTACCTGGGAGAGAACCGAGCAAAACGTAAAAAAAAAATACCAAACACAAATCTCAGACATAAATTTTTACGTGGAAAATCCAGATAGAAAAAACCACGGGACGATCGGAGTCCAATCCCGAAGAACTTCCACTAATGGAATAAAGAGATTGCATCCTCTACAAGCTCCTCACCGATCCAACACAGATCATCGTAACTCTTTAGAACAGAAAATAGATTACAACCATGAAGAAAATAAAAATAAAAAATACCCCAAATTAATCTCTCCGAAACGGTCTCCAATCCTTCTTTCTTATCCCCAAAGTTGAATGACACACTTTTCATCTTTTTTCTCTCTCTCTTCTTTTTCTCTCTCATGTTGTTGTATATTGCATGAGCCTTTATATAAACTCTTACATGAATTATGATTTTTATATGGAAATCTATATATGTAAGCCAAAAATATTTATAGAAATACAATTACATTCAATCATATATTTAATGGAAATCAAATCAAAAAATAGCTTACCATAAATTAAAAATCTAATTATATAAAAAGTTAGTAAATGAAAGATCAAATCATAAATATATAATTAAAGTCAAAGATGGAAATCCAATATAATATTTGCTTACCATAAATGTTCCAATACACGACGCTCGATGCACTTTTCGAACTTTTCTGACACACGGATGACGTTCGTCGCACTCCAGGTTATCCTCCACATAGGGTGGGAACTCCACCCACTCCAATAGTTCTAACCGTAATCTTAACACTAATCTAATAGTAAAGTCATAATTCTGAAACCCTAAAACCGTAACTATTAACCTAGCCATAAGACCATATAACCTTAAAATCCTAACCCCACTTATAAAATAGTAACCGTGAAATATTTAGCAATAATCATTTGAAAACATTCATGTAGATCCTTAAAAATAACAAAGTCTCAGAGTAGTGAAACAATACAACCCAAGCTTCCCACTGTGTTAAGCAGATCATCTGAAACAAGCATAGCAGGGAACACTTTCCTCTCGCTCGCATCATTTTAAGAGGGGTGTGTGCGGTCATACCAAATGGAATGACGCTTTAGCATAGACCCAATCGTGTTGGAAAATATCGTTGAGCATGGGTCAAGCATAAAGACATTACCAACCAAGGGCAGATTTATTGGTGGGCTGGGGTGGGCTCCAGCCCACCCAGCCAATCCGATTTTTTTTTTATATGTTCATTGGCCCAGTGGGTTGTCAAAGCATTCAGCCCACCCTGGCCCAGTCGGGTGAAGACTGAAGAAGCAAACAAGTTTAACAACTTGGTTTTGATTTTTAACAAAACCAAAACCACTTTCTTCAACAGTTCAACTAGTTACCACTACCAGTCTACCAGCCCACCATTGTTGTATAACTTGTATTCCATTTCCCATCGGCTGCTCGGGCCTCGGCACAGCCGCACAGGCACAGCTAGGAGCCTAGGATGTAGGCTCTAGCAATCCCATCAGAGGCGTGGTCGACAACTATGGCGCCGCAGCCCGCCGCTAGTCCCATGACTCCCATCTCAGATTCTCAAGTCTGAAGTCTCTCATCTCTCTCTATATAAAGATCACCTAGTCGGCTAGTCCTCAAGGAGGAGAAGGAGACTGGAGACACCTATTTCTCTGTCTTTCTCTTTATAGACTATTTTGTCCATTTTGTTTTTGGAGAAGTGCTCTGGACGGCTTGGCCACAGGTATATCCCATCCTATTTATCTTTTTTTTTTATCTAAGATAGAGATTAGTTAGTCTGATAAAAAAAATTATTTTGGTGTTAAGGTTTGAAAAGCAGCTGTGCAGTGTTGCAGTAGTAGACCGGCAGCAGACAGTGTTGTGCAGTGCAGGTAAATTAAAAAAAAAATTGTTGACATATTTTCAAATTTCAATGCTCCTTAATATATACCTATTAAGGAAAAATTTGTCAATGCTCTGTTGGAAAAGTTAGATAACCTTATTTGTTGTTAATGCTTTATTGGACAATTTGTCATATTTTCAATGCTCTGTAAATATCCATTAGTCTAGTTTCTCATTTTTTGAGATCTGTTGGACTTTATCTAATTGAGAAATTAAGGCAAAATACCAGTTTTGGGGTTGCCTTAAACCCAAAATTAAAATCCAAATAAAGATTTCAGAAAGCTTGCTGAAATATAATACTTGACTTCTGTATATTTGGATGAAAAATGCATAAAGAATCAAAATGTACGAAGTTTCTATGATACTGAATAGTTCAAAATGCATGAAGTTTGATACTGAATGGTTCTATGAGTCATCTTAAGGAATTTTAGTTCTTAAGGAATTTTCAATAACTACTTTCTATTTTATTAGGATGGAAAATCAAGAACAAAAAAAAGCGAAAACTATTTTTTCTTTCTTTAAAAAGAAAGGTGAAGAAGAAACATCAACAATTGGAGCATCTTCGGGTTCCAAATCTACTCTTGCTCCTACGACTCAAGTAGAACCATCAACGAGTATCGATATTCCTATGATTACTGCAGAACCTCAGCATCCTGCAAAGATTTCACGAATTGCATTTGATGAGAATGAACTTGAACGAGATCCTGCACTACGTATTCCAATATGGAAGTATTCGGTTCATAATCAAGATGAAGTTAGACGTTCTTATATCAAATGGGGACCAAATCAACCTATCTTGGCTGAGTATCCGAGGACTAAAACCGGGGTTCAAAACCAAAGATTTCAACAAAGTTGGTTTATAAAATTTTCATGGTTAGAGTACTCTATTTCAAAGGATACGGTATTTTGCTTTCCATGTTTTGTTTTTCAAGATCGTGAACCTCGACATCCTACATTTACGGTTGAAGGTTTCAATAGCTGGAAGCGAGTAAACAATGGAGCCAAATGTGTCTTCTTGGCACATATAGGAGGTCCTACTTCTCCACATAACAATGCTGTGAGAAATATTGAGACATTAAAGAATACATCTCGGCATATCGATAAAGTCATGAATGTTCAAAGTTCAGAAAATATTGAGAGAAATCGATTGTGTCTTAAGACTACCATTGATAGTATTCGATGGCTTACTTTACAAGGATGTGCTTTGAGAGGTCATGATGAATCTTTAAAGTCAAAGAACCGTGGTAATCTAATTGAGATGATTAGTTTGATGGCAAAGTTGAATGTTGAGGTTGATAATGTTATCTTAGAGAAAGCTCCGGGAAATGCAACTTATACGTCTCATATGATCCAAAAAGATGTTTTGCATATTTTAGCTACGAAAGTGAGAGAAAAAATTCGAGAAAAAGTTGGAGATGCGAGGTTTTGTATTTTGGTTGATGAAGCGAAGGATGCATCGAATAAAGAAAAGATGGCGATTGTTCTTAGATTTGTAGATATTCACGAAAACTTGAAAGAGCGGTTCTTTGAGATTGTACATGTTAAAGATATCAATGCTTTGACTCTCAAGAAGAAAATATCAAAAGTTCTCACTCGGCACAATTTGCACATCCGAGATTTACGAGGTCAGGGATATGATGGTGCGAGCAATATGCGTGGTGCATGGAATGGATTACAGGCTTTATTTCGCAGTGATTGTGAGTATGCATATTATGTTCATTGTTTTGCTCATCGTTTACAACTTGCATTAGTTGCAGCTACTGGAAATCAAATGTCAGTTTGGTTATTCTTTTCAAAGTTGACATGCATTGTCAATTTGATTAGTGCTTCCCCTAAGCGGCATATCGAGCTACGATATGCACAAGCTATTGAGATTGAATGTGACATTGCTAGTGGTGAGCGTAAGACAGGTAGAGGGGCTAATCAGATGGGTAGTTTGCATCGAGCTAGTACTACTCGTTGGAGCTCACATTTTGACTCCATTTGTAGTTTGATAGATATGTATGGTGCAACTATTATTGTGCTAAAATCCTTGGTTAAAGAAGGATCTACAAATGCAATTCGTGGGGAAGCTGGTGGTTCTATAATGGTAATGAAGTCCTTTGATTTTATATTCACATTACATCTTATGCACAAGATTATGGGGATTACAGATATGCTTTGTCGAACATTGCAACATAAATCTTTAGATATTTTGAATGCAGTGAATTTAGTATCATCGACAAAAGTATTACTTCAAACACTACTAGAAGAAGGTTTTGATTATCTCCTTGGGCATGTGAAATCAATCTGTGTGAAGTTTGATGTCGATATACCCGATATGAGCACTCGGTACAAAGAAGCTACGCGACGTTCTTGCCAACAGAATGATCAAATTACAATTGAGCATCACTATCACATTGACATATTTAATTCTACGATTGATTATCAGTTGGATGAGTTACATGCTAGATTCAATGAAGAGTCGATGGAACTGCTTATGCTTAGCTCTGCTTTAGATCCTAGAGACAACTTCAAAGCTTTGGATCCTGATCGTATTCTTTTACTTGCCGGGAAGTTTTATCCAGGTGATTTTAGCGGACAAGATATGCATTATTTGAAATTTCAATTAGATCATTATCGACTTGATGTGGTTCACCACGAGAAGCT
Organism: Iris macrosiphon; assembly: GCA_036927795.1. Taxonomy (NCBI): domain Eukaryota; kingdom Viridiplantae; phylum Streptophyta; class Magnoliopsida; order Asparagales; family Iridaceae; genus Iris; species Iris macrosiphon. Next base: position 170,993,324 of record JAYESA010000014.1, on the reverse strand, counting down.
TCAGAATATGTCAACAATTTCATAATTGTGTCGTGGGTTAATAGAAACAAATAAAGCAGAGACTTATAATTTGATCGATAGGTTGATTCGTCTTGTCTTGACACTTCCTGTTTCTACGGCGACTACAGAGCGTGCATTTTCAGCAATGAAACACATCAAAAGTACTCTTCGTAACAAGATGGAAGATGAGTACTTGAGCGATTCAATGGTTCTCTATATCGAAAGAGAAATGACAGAAATGATCGATACAGATTCGATAATAGATGCTTTTGCTTCTTGGAATGATCGAATAGTCCAATTTCGCTAGTAAGTGTCCTATATTGGTATTTATTATTCTATCATTCTCTTTCATTATCTTTATTTGTCTTTGATTGGCCTTCATTTTGTGGTAGATTCTCTTTCCTGGAAGAAGTTGAAAGAGATTTTTGGAAGGCAGAAACGTTTAAGGAGATTTTTTGAAGGCAGAAGCAAAGAGAGCAGATTCGTCGAATATTGCATCTTTATTCTCCATGTTTTTTTTTCCATTTTTCATCTTATATATAAAGATGATGTTTTCCTAATTATCTTAAGCAACATGTCTACTTATGAAATTCAACCTATGTCATTTGATAACTTTTTTTTGTCCGGAAATGATATTTTGAAGCACACATTTGGAATATGATGACATTCTGAGAAATAATTTGTGTTAAATTTTTTTTAGCATGTTTTGAGTTCAGTCCGGGTAAAGTAGAATCCTGGCTCCGCCCTTGTTACCAACATACAATGTAAATTGTCCACTCCCTAGTATATACGAGCACTTATCAATATTATTTAACTTAGTTGTTTTATGTCAAAACAACAACAATAGATTTTTTGTCATGTGTCGAAACGTGTGTTGATGGTGTGTAATGCTAATAGGATAACAAGATTTTATTTCATGGACTATCTTGCGAGTCTTATAATGGAAACGAAGATTCGATTTATGTTTCCATGTTTGTCGTGCGTAAATGTCAAATCCAAGTGGAGTATCATCCTTCAGATGTCCGTTAGTGTATTCTTTCTTTCTTCTTCTTCTTCTTCTTTTTTTTTTTTTTTAACTTAATACACGGAATTCAACGTAACGTTCGAGACTTTTGTGTATATTGAATTATATGTCTTGGGACTCACTGTCCTCCAACTTCCACAATTAATAAATAGAAAGAATAATACGCCCCCGTAGCTCGATCTACTAATTTTCTGCCACCGAGTCGGGACCTTATATCTCTCCTCGGTAACCACAAGAGCCATTCGAGTTCGGTGATATTTTACCTGTTGGAATATATCTGCAACAGTCTTTATAACGACAAAGAAGTTTTCTTGAGCTTCCCTTGAGGATTTGGAAATCCAAAATTTGAATTTTTGTAAATTATGAATTTTCAAATACAAATACATTGTTTGGTAAACTATATTTTTGTCATTGGATTTGGCTAAAATCTAAATCCATTATTTTGATAGGAAAATAAATTTTACCATTGGATTATAATAAAATATTAATTAATAAGATTATAAATTATGATTATAATTATGATTAATACAATATAATAAAATATTAATTAATAAAATTACAAATTATTAATTAATATTAAAATGTTGACTAATAAAATATTAATTCATATTATAATAAAACATTAATTAATAAATTAATAATTAATTAAATTTATAACTAAATATTAAGTAATAAATTATTAATTAAGATTGTAATTAAGATTAATAAATTATTAATTAAGATTATAATAAAATATTAATGTATAAAATTATAAATTAAATAATTATTGTAATTATGATTTAACAATTTATTAATTATGATTAAGAAATTATTAATTACGAATATAAGAAAATATTATTGCATATAATTATAAATTAATAAATTATACATTAATTATTGTAGTTATGATTAATAAAGTATTAATTAATAACATTATAAATTAATTAACTATTAATTAATCATTATAAATATAAATATGATTATGATTAATAAATTAATAATTCAGATTATAATAAAATATTAATTAAAAAATATATATAAGTTAATACATTATTAATTAAGATAATAATTATGATTAATAAATTAACAAACTATTAACTAAGATTAAAATAAAATATTATTTAATAAAATTATAAATTAATAAATTATTAGTTAAGATGAAATTTTTTTATTATAATAATGATTAATAAATTATTAATTAAGAATAAAATGTCATATTAATGCATAAAATTATTAATTAACTAATTATTAATTAATTATTGTAATTATGAGTAATAATTTAGTAATTTAGATTATTATAAAATATTAATTACTAAATTATAAAATACTTAATTATTAAAATTATGAATAATAAATTAATAAATTATTAATTAAGATTCTAATAAAACATTAATTTGTAAAACTATAAAATTAATAAATTATTAATTAAGATTATAATTGTGATAAATAAATTATTAATTATAATTATAATAAAATATTAATTAAGAAAAATATTAAATTATTCTCTACTTTTCAAACATAGGATTTCATGGATTTGAAAAGTAATTATTACGCAATTTTCAATTTCAAATTCAAGATCCAACAAAATATATGATTTCTTGGATTTGACTCCAAATCCATAAAATCTTGAAATCCGGCTCTAAATTCGATTTACCAAATAACCCCTTACAGATATGTCAAAGACAAGATAGGATAAAGTAGACATGAAATATTTATTCTTTTGTTAAGGGCAAGGTACTCATGGGACTCCAATGTGAAAACTTCATTTAAGATGAGTATGAACTTTGTCCTCCTCAGCAATACTGAGGACCACAACGCCATTTCATCAAATAGATACATATTGGTAGGCAAGATTCTAAATACAAACATATCATCTTTTTTCACTGTCAATAGTGACTTGCGCCAGATATAATAATTTTCACGGACAAGACCCATATGTTGATACATTCACTTGATATATGTTTTTTCGAATGTTCATACATTCACTTGATATATGTTTCTTCGAAGCAATGAATGAATCTTCAAACATTTTTGGTGCATAAAAATAAAAGAAATTTTAAAAACATATTTGAGTTAGGTTAGACTTGTTTTTTCAACAATAATTGATTCAGTTTTTTTTTATATGTCATTTCTACCGAATTAAAAATTAAGTTTTTAAAGAAAAATTCAAACCGTATCCATATGCATTGAAGTCCTCCATCCTAACTAATAGGCCATGAGCCCAGAAAAAATTCATTGTGGGAGATTGTAGGCATCAAAATTATGCCTTCTATGCGTGACGACGAAGGCGGAGATTATCTGTGAACCGTTGGATAGAGAGAGAGAAGCATTTACGGATAGGATGGTAGGAGAGGGGTATGTCCGTCAGAACGATCTCCCAAAACCCTAAAACCCTAAAATTCCCATCTTCCGTTCTGCCTATATAACTGCTTCCCTCCCCCAAAACCCTACTCTCCTCCTCCAAAACTCTAATTTTTTTCTCTAACGCCGTCCCAAATGAGACCTCCAAGAGGTGAAACCTTTCTTCATTCTTCCAATATATTATAGTTTTTTGCGTTCGATTCGTTTGTGTGTGGTATTGGCACTTATTTCAAATAGATGTTTTTTCCCTAATGGATTGGAAAGATCTTTTCTTTCTCATCAGAGTTATGTTAGTTTGTTAGTTTTAGTATTCACGGCTAATTTAATGGAGTTTTTCTTGATTTGGAGTCCTTGCTTGATGTATCGAGCTAATTCATTGGAAAATATGCTACTTTTGAAGCAAAATAGTGATCTTGGCTTTGGTCGATCCATGAAAGTATCCGTTTGTGGAACTGGCAATTATTTGAAATTGATGAGTGTTTTTACTGATGGATGGGAAAGATCCCTTCTTTCTAATCGGAGTTATGTTAATTTGGTATTAGTGTTCATGGCTACTTTGATAACTTTTTCCTCGATGTCGAGTCTTTGGTTGATATATCGGGCTACTTCAATGGGGGTAAAGCTATATATGAAGCAGAGTAGTGATATTGCTTATGATCGATCCATTTCTGGAGCATATTGTGGGTCTTGGTTTGGCTGTATTATGAAACCAGTAATCTATATTACATTGGTACGGAATCTATGGTTGCAGCATTAAATTTGGAGTATCATAATGTACTCTGTAGTGTTTGATGTGTCCTGAAACATGATACTGTGACAACATCAAATCTGATAGTCCTTGCTACTAGGGTACCTAGCAATTCTGATACTGGACACGGCAATATATGTCTAATAACTGCCTTTTTTTATCTAATGAATTTAAGTTTTATTTTTTGAATTTATTTGTGATTATGTGATGGATATAATCTTTATACTTCATATAGCAAATTCGTTGGAAATTTAGAGAGATTTGTGATGTTATTCTGGGAATGTGTCTAATCATGAAATACTACGAATTCCTTTTCTTTTGGGTTTTAATTTGAAATTGGTCCCTAGTAACCCAGCCCCACTACTCCGTGATGTGGCAATCATCAAGTTTGTGTATTTCAGTATTTGAGCTATAATTTATTGACTTACACATGGGGACAATCCGTTGAATTCAACATTTTCTTTCTTATTGCAGTCTAAACAAATATTGGAGTTTAATTTGTTGAATTGTTTGCAGGTGGTGGTGGCTTCAGGGGCCGCAGCGATGGGGGCAGAGGCAGAGGTGGTGGTGGAAGAGGGGGACCCGAAGGTCGTGGTGGTGGGAGAGGACGAGGTGGTGGCCGAGGTGGTGGCCGAGGAGGTAGTAGGGGCCGTGGTGGTGGCCGTGGTGGAGGAATGAAGGGCGGTAGCAAGGTAGTGGTTGAGCCCCATAAGTTCCCGGGAGTGTTTATTGCAAAGGGGAAGGAAGATGCCCTTTGCACGAAGAATATGGTTCCTGGTGAATCGGTATATGGTGAGAAGCGCATTTCTGTTCAGGTGATTATTATTATTTTCCCCTTTCTTTCATTCAGCATTACTCTTTAAATATTTTGTACTGGGAGTATGCTTTAAAGTTGTTTAAAGTGTTTATCTTTATCGAACTTTGATTATTTACATAATGCTTTGCAAATATGGGTTGATGTTGTCTAGATTACTTATCGTTATTGACCTTTTATTGGCAGAATGAAGATGGAACCAAGGTTGAATACCGAGTTTGGAATCCATTCCGCTCGAAGCTTGCGTCTGCCATTCTTGGTGGTGTTGATAATATACATATTGTGAGCATTTTTTTAACATCTTATTGTTTGTTTTTGTAGTTACATTGATACAATACATTCTGAGCATTCTTTCTATTCATATCACAAATTACCAAAAAATGCCAAGATGGAAATTTCTCAAGTAGTTTCCTGAAAATTTTGGCAAAACCAAAGTCATATATTTTTATCCCTATGAGCAAATCTCCTACTATTTTAAAAGTAAAAGCATTTCTAAAGGGTACAAGCTAGAAGTTAATTGTTTTCAATAGTCCTCTTTCTTTAACAAACTTAAGAAACATCATTGTTTGTAACAGATATCCTCCAACTGCATGTTCCAACTAGGAATTCAGTCCTTAAATTCCCACTTTGTCATTCTGTTTGAATATTCAACTACTAATCTAATGCACTTCTTCTTCTTCCTTAGTTAGCAACATGTATTTGCACAACTGTGAAAACAACAATTTCTTTCAAACTGTGTAACATGACAAGTCTAGCTATCCACTTCCCCAGCAAGCACGAGTTCCACTTACATCTCACCATATTTTATTTTCACTCCTAGGCTCCTAGTTTGGATCATCCAGGTCTAGATGACAACATAGAATTTCAGATACAATACATTCTGAGCATTCTTTCTATTCATATCACAAGTTACCAAAAAATGCCAAGATAGAAATTTCTCCAGTAGTTTCCTGAAAATTTTGGCAAAACCAAAGCCATATATTTATCCCTATGAGCAAATCTCCTACTATTTTAAAACTAAAAGCATTTCTAAAGGGTACAAGCTAGAAGTTAATTGTTTTCAATAGTCATCTTTCTTTAACAAACTTAAGAAACAGCATTGTTTGTAACAGATATCCCCCAACTGCATGTTCCATCTAGGAATTCAGTCTTTAAAATCCGACTTTGTCATTCTATTTGAATATCCAACTACTAATCTAATGCACTTCTCCTTTTTCTTTTCTTAGTTAGCAACATGTATTTGCACAACTGTGAAAACAACAATTTATTTCAAACTGTAACATTACAAGTCTAGCTATCCACTTCCCCAGCAAGCACGAGTCCCACTTACATCTCACCATATCTTATTATTACTCCTAGGCTCCTAGTTTGGATCATCCAGGTCTAGATGACAACATAGAATTTCAGATAGGGTTATTAAATTAAACACTGCCATGGATAAATACGAGAAGATGCTGACATATGATTCCTATCAAGAAATGAAATAATTTCTTCACAGTACAAAAACTAAAACAAAAATCAACTATAAGTATTATTATCCCCACTAGGTTTCTAAAGTATACATAACTTGGACATTTTTTGGTGACTGCTCATTTTTTGGCGACTATGCTCCATTCTGATAAGCTATAAAGCACTATAATATTCATGCCATCAAACTGGAACATATCAAAAGTATGCTAACTAGACCAGGTTTGTCCTTTGGAGTTTAGGGCTAGAAGGATGTCTAGAACAAAGCTCTCAGAAGTTTCCTCCAACTTTAACATAAAAATAGTTTGCAGACTTTCATGCCTGACATAAGAGTGAATAATGAAGCTAAATATGTTAGCAATGAACATGATGATGGTATCACGTGAGGGCCTAGCAGGTTAGCAGCCAAACCTAGTGCAATGCAGTTTTGAATTACTGTTTATGATGTTGCTTGTTCCTTGAGTTTGACGCCCTTTTCTTGCATGTTGTTGTATTATACAACTGGCTTGGTGTATGGCAGAAATTGTTGTGTTAATTTTTTATTTTTTGATTTTGTTTGTAAGAAACCTGGCGCTCGAGTACTCTACCTTGGAGCTGCTTCGGGTACTACAGTTTCTCATGTATCAGACATTGTTGGACCTGTAAGTTGTTAATGACAAGCAATACTGTGACATGACTCTTGAGTATTATATGTAGCTAGTGTTATTTGTAAGACTAACTTTTCTTTCATCTTCTCTCAATAGACTGGAATGGTGTATGCTGTAGAATTTTCACATAGAAGTGGTAGAGATTTAGTAAATATGGCAAAGAAACGTACAAATGTTATCCCCATTGTCGAAGATGCTAGGCATCCTGCAAAATACCGTATGCTAGTAGGAATGGTTGATGTTATTTTCTCTGATGTTGCTCAGCCTGATCAGGTATACTTTTTTTTAATACATTATTGATTAAGTTTTTGGCTTTTATCAATATGATAGTTGTAAGTCATTACTTAGTAATGAGCTAACACATTAAGTTCAAATTTGTTTCCAATTCTTTGTTTCTTTTGCTTGATGTTTGCATGGTATCTATGTATGTATGCTATAAACACATTGACTTGTATTTGTATGTCAAGCATTCTATCTTTATTTTAAGATAATTATATCGATTTCTAATTATTTGGAAGAATCAAGGAAATGCCAATCGACAACTTCCATGTCTGCCATATTTCTTCAAATTTTGTCTAGACAAAAATGTATATTCTAGTTCTCTGCTATCTAATGCTCTTAGTTTATGTATGCATTTAAATGTACCATTGTTGTTTTTAATATTTTTTTTATATGTATCTTATGATTTATTTATTTCATACTTTTTCTTTAGTGTGGAATTTGTTCTAATAATAATGATTTTATGTTGAGTACTCTACTAAAGCATTTTGGAGTTTTGTTCATTTCTTGATTATAATCTCTTTCTTCCACCAAGCATATGATGATAGAACTCGGATTCCCCTTCAGGACATCAAATTGGATGATGCAAATTCGAGCTTCTGATGCAAACTGATTGTAGTTATCGGTTTTTGGTACTTCAAATTTTAATTTTCAACTTCAAAAATATCACTTTGTTTCCAGCTCAAGCGTGCAAATGAAATTGTATGGTTTTATTTTTTCATTGTGCTTTTTTAAACTTGTTGTTCCTACAGTTATATATACTCCAGTTAATTTGATGCTCTTGTAGGAATTGGTTTAGTAACTTGGATTTTTATTTTTCATTATTTGGTTTTTGCTACTATTCCAAATACTTTTTGTTGATTTTGATGCCAATCTTGTTGACACGATGCACATGATGAGTAAACTCGGATTCCCCTTCAGGACATCAAACTGGATGATGCAAAGTCGAGGTTCTGATGCAAGCTAAATATTATTTCCCATAGTTTACTATTTTGGATAATTAAACCTTGATATTTCAACTTAAGATTTTCATTTTGCGTCCTTTGAGTGAATGCATGATATTGGTGCTTTTGATTTTCCAACTTATGTAATGTAAAAGCCAATGTATGTATGCAATTGTGTGTGCAGTGTATATAATGCCCCACCTTTCATGGACAATTATTACAAATTACTTGAACTCTGGTAATCATGACTTGTTGATTAAACATCAAAATTGTTTTATTATGCTTGTAGCATAGTTTTTGCGATTTGCTAGAGCAGTTTTAGTTTAGCCCTTGGTAGCTGTAGCTCCCTGCATAAACAGATTTGATATACAACGAAACTGCACTTGTGCAATTCTGGCCAAGCTCGGAATGTTCAAGCTTGGCTTGTTTATGGCCTGAAATAATTGGGCTGCCTCTAGTTCATACTTTGTGATTACCAAGTCAGACAAGCTTGGAATTACTGGGTGAGCTTGAAATGTGCTAGAAAAATGTGTTCAAGTTCAGGTTCAACTAACCTCCCAAACAGGATAGCAAGATAGCAGCTCGGGCTGAACTTGAATCAAGTGTTAAAGTGTATTGTACATGCAATATAGAGCGCAATTCCATTATGCCCTTTTGATTGGACTTGTAAAATGTAGACAATTTTAGTTTGAGACTGTAGACTAGGACGATACACTTTAAGAAAATAAGTATTTAGAATTTAACGTAATCCATGTTGAGTCCTAGTCGACCTAAGCACTTGTCCATCTTCGCAGGCCAATCTTTTATCTATCCAAGTTGGGTCTAGTTTTTGAGTTATCTTGCATTATACACAAGCATTATGCCCTTTAAACAACCTTTGGTTTTCTGCCGTAAGCTAGGCCAGTATCTCTTATAAACAACTATTTAAAATTTTTAAGTAGGTATTTTCCTAGTCAAGTTAATAGAGAGTCCGGCCGAGCACTTTTGGATCTTTCTGAGTAAATCTTGTTGACGAGCTCACAAGTCAAGCTTCGCGAGTCGAGTCCGAGTCAAACTTATGAGTTGTTTCATGAAGGCCTTACCCCTGAAACTGATCACAACGAACCACAACAAGACCAACCATGCAAAGCTTTTTCAACAATTTGGTCCCAAGATTGTATGCTTGTATCATGTGGATTCTTTTTAATGTTTTCTTTCCTGCAGGCAAGGATATTAGCTTTAAATGCTTCCTTTTATCTCAGGAATGAGGGCAATTTTGTCATATCCATCAAGGTATTTCCAAAATTTTAGGATGCATTTGATGTAATAAAATGGCTGATAAAAATTATTCTTTGATTTAATATTCAAAACTTATGGCCAACTTTGTCAAAATTTAAACAATGTATTCTGCACTGCATTTCCTTCAGGCAAACTGCATCGATTCTACGGTGCCTGCAGAACACGTCTTTGCCCAGGAAGTAAAGAAGCTTCAGGCGGATCAATTCAAGCCCAGGGAGCAGGTCACTCTTGAACCATTTGAGCGAGACCATGCTTGTGTTGTTGGTGAGTACCGTGTGCCCAAGAAGCAGAAGGCTTAGTTATATATACCAAAATCCTGGTTCCTGCTGTCTAGACTTTGTACTATTGAATTCCAAAGAGCTACTACTTATTTCCGCTTAAATTTTGTTAAAGAGCAGCAGATAACTAGTTAAGAATGTTTACCTTTTCAAACAATCAGAGAAGTATTGTACTTGACTTGTTTTCAGCTTTTAGTAATAGCAATTCAGATATTATGTCATTTTTATACATTATTTTGAGATTGTTCCATTCATTCTGTCTACCGTACAAAATATTTCAAAATTTGGTAATTCACATTGAGGGCGGTACAAATTAAATGACAGTAATATTATTTCTTGCAATTTATTAGTCCATGACAAGAGTAAAGGATTATAAGACAACATAGTAAATTTAACAAATATTTTCAATAATCAGATCAATATTGAGTTATCATATTTGAGCAAAAAACTTAGTGAACAACTGCTAAAAGGCACATGTAAAATGTGGTAGCGAAGGAGCGTCGATGGGTTGTTGCATATTTTTTTTCCTAGTGTTCCTGTGGTTAACCATGTAAATATCTAAGATATCTACTATTGGTCGTATGATCGACACACTAATGTCGCTAAGAAGGTATCTACTATTGGTCGTTTGATCGGCACATGTATGTCGCTAAGTGGCAGGGGATGGAGGATGTTGCCGATGGTACGTCACTGATAAGCAGCAATTTTTGTAGTGTTTTACCTGTGTCACTTTTCGATAAGCAGCAATTTTTGTAGTGTTTTACCTGTGTCACTTTCCGTTTCCAAATATACGTATTTGGAGCGTATTATTTTTCTTATTTGCAAATTTAGTATATTGCATGAGACTAGACTCATTCTTGGTTTATCTTGGTTCATGATTTATTTGTTGGGTTTGTTTAATCATGACTTCACTATGGTCTAAATCTCAAACCCTCCATGTATATAAACCAAACCTCCTATTCTCTCTCTTCATTACTTCATTTTCTTTTTCTCTCTTAAATTTTCTCCCTCCAAGTCTTAGGCAACTACATCTTGTACGAGAAATAAAAAAAAACCTCCATATTATTGGTTCATTATGTTTGTTATGTGTTTCTAAACTCTTTTAATACTTGGAGTTTTCGGTTTTGATGGGTGGATTTGAGAAGATACATTTGAAGTTTAGGTTTTTCATGGGTTCCATGTGTTTTTCAGGGTTTTGAAATATTAAAACATGGTATTTTAGAAAACCAGTTTTCCTACGTGATGGGACACTTCATTTTGAGCATTTTGGCTTTTGGTTCACTTGATTCGGAGTTAAAATGAAGTTTTTATGGAGAAAATAATTTTGATTTTTTGGAGTTTTCGTCATGGCTGAACTTGCTGTTTGGAGAAGACGAAATTTTCATGCAGCTAGAGGAATGTGCGGCTGAGAGTGCTATGCGCCTGAAGCGCCATACGACCTGAGCTCTTTGCAGCATACTGATTAGCATGCGTCCATCTTTGTTGGAAGCATGACCGATTGCTACACAAATGTTCTGGAACTCCTTGTGTTTTCACTCGCTGAACGAATGAGAAATTCGCTAAGTCCAAGAAACATCATATGCGGCCGAGTGACCTATGCGACAAGCAGAGTATGCGGCCACCTTCCTTGGACGCATGACTCTGAACCGTTGGCACATATTTCTATAATTTTTGTCCTCTCTCTGACACACTTTATTGCATGTCACATCAGTCACTTTATGTCACTTCACTGACACTTGTCTTAATGAGTAGACTTTAATCCCGATCTATGCGGCATAGACATCCATGTGGCCTAGACTTCTATGCGGCCTAGACTTCCCATGCGGCCTAGAGACCCATGCGACCCAGTGATTTATATTTGGATTATTTCTTATTCTATTGTGGTTGTTTCTGGCAATTGCTTGTGTTATGATTCTAAAGAATAAATTGAACTTAATAACCAGACCTCATGCCAGACATGATCATGAGCTAAGATTGGCATATACATGGAATGACTAAGTGATTGGACTGAGATTTCAGTATGAACCAGACTAAGTGATAAGTGACTAACCAGCTATGTGCATGACATAAGCTTCGTGTTACAATGTGATCTTGATTCATGTGACCCAATGTATAATTAGTGATTGGACTCGAATACTGTATCCGTGCTAATACAAATTATTGTCTGGAAGTGTATATGATCGAATGTGCACTGAGGTGCGACATATCTTGTCACGTATTAAGTAATATATATTTGGGTTGTGCATCGAGAATGCCTCCAAATTTCTGAATGCATGGTATTATATATATATTCCCCAGCACGGGCATGATATGCGAGTCAAGTACCAAAGCGTGGTTAGGGTATTGATTGATTGAATGTTGGATACACGCTCGGGTGAATCTAGACCGAACTTCCATGGATTCGTATCTAGTGTGCCCGTACGTTGTGTCACGTCCCAGTCCCAAAATACGTAGGACTAGAAATACGTAACATGCCAGCTACGCGTTCGACCAGATTCTGGTCCGACTCGAATATGTATAAGCTATAATATCATGGTCAATATCTACATAAAACAGTAAATATATCTATGCCTCAATCCACAATGACCATAATACATCAAAAATGAGCTACATGTGCTAAAGTCGGTCGTCCAGTAACACACAAACTCGAATTGACTCGAGAAAAAATATGAGTCTATAAAAACTAGGCTATATCAGTAGATGAATCAACAATTTGAATAAATAAACATATCTCCGGTAGAAATGATATAAGTACCTGGTACCAATGTCCGTATAACAAAGCAACACACATTAGCAACTCCAGGCAGGCTCCACAACGATCTATGTTGCAAAATTGGTAAGGGACCAGGTCCTCATAGGGACGTAACAAAGTACAAGAAAAAACATGCCAATGTAATAGTAAAATTATAAGCAATGTGCTCAAGGGTATCTATCATAACCAGCTAAGTGAATGCAAGTGGGAACGTACTCGTTCGTTAAACTACCTGGGCCTGTAGGTCTGCATAGAGACAACAATAGCTAGTAGTACTTGTAAACAGCCATATTTTTAGAATTTAATTTTAGAATTTTAATTATGAATTTTTGAGTTTTTGAAGATTTTTTTTGTAATTTTTAATTAATTATAATAAATGTTCTTAAGGTATTTATATTTTTGTGTATTAAATTAATTATTAAAATATTACAAAAATTATATTTTTGAGCGTATAATTAATAATAGGATATTGTGTAATTTTTCTGAAATTTATTGGGCTCTAAAACTGTTATTTTAATAGCTAATTGCATTAGTTTTAATTAAACTAACCTAAACCAACCCAAACCAAACTAAACTGAACCAAACCGAACCATCCTAGACCAACCCAACCCTATCGGATCCGGATCCTACACGACCCGCAACCCGCTAACCGCTACCCTACCCGCCCCTCCAAATTCAGAAACGAACCCGACTCCTCCCTTCCCCTCCCCGAAAACCGACGCCGACTCCTCCCTTTCACCTCCCCATAACAGCCCACTCCGACCCCTATATAAAACCCCAGACCCACCTCCTCATCCACCATCAAACTCTCTTCCATTCCCGACAAGCCACCGCCGACAACGATGCCGGACCGTCGCGCACCACCGTCGCAAAGTCGCTTGAATTCTTGAGCAGCAGCAAGCAGTGAGGTACCCTTTTTCCCACTCTCGTATCTCTGTGCACAGTTATCCAAATATCGATCTGTCAAATCCTATGCGAAGATCACATGACCCTCTCGAATCCTGTATAATTAGTTCAGAATATTGTGTCTTGTTTCAATCATAATTTGCGACGCAAAACAGAAAAAATGACCCAATTTGTAGTTCAGAAAACTGTCCCAAACACCGATGTTCATGGCCGTTTTTTTTCCAACCTAGTTAATATTTTTAATTCTATTTGAACAATAATTTAAAGAACATAACCGAGTTTTAATTCCTTTATTAGTTTATTTTAATTTATGGTATGCTGTGTTTTATTCGTGGTTGAAGTTGACAAAAAACTTAAATTTCTAAACCCAAAATTTTTCGAAATGGGGTGCGTCCCACTAAACGAGGCAACTTCATCGTGTGCAAATTATATCGAAAGGCGCGTATCATTAACGCGGACGTGTGGGATTTTACGGAAGTTGATTTGGATGTGCGTGCACACCGAAATCAACGCGTATCCGTCGAAAAATCTCGTATCGGCATGTTCTGACACTCGTCATAATTTCGTGTGTGCTTATCGTTTCGCAACAAAACTTGCTCCATCGGATTCATAGTGTTACGCTGGTCCTGTGACCCAAGTTTGGTTCGATTCTGAGAACGTTGACGAAATTCCATTTTCATGGGTCCCACGGTTCCACTTGACGGGCAATTTCGTGACCGGCTCATCAGAATCCAATTCTGGACATTCCGTTGGGTTCGTATCATCGTTCTAGACTTCTAGACACTAAGCTTGACGAATTTGGAGAACTTTGTCTCTGGCACATTTTTCGGTGCGAAGTGGGCCACATGTGGACCCCGCTTTGACAAAAAACTGTTAATTTTGTCCCTGTGTCCAAATTAAACTTATGAGTAGTCAATCTTAGCTATTTTATGTATTCTAAGATAGATGGTGATATTTGTTTCAGTATCTGGAGGCGTACCTGGATATTTCACTTTTACAGGAGCAACTGAAGGAGTTCAGAACACAAACAAGTGTACCTTGCCAAACCTGCAGTAGTTCCTTTGATATTAATCTCTTGAGTTATATATATATATATATATATATATATATATATATATATATATATATATATATATATATATATATATATATATATATATATATATTGTATTGTACCTGTTCAACTTAGGACCGCGAGACGTTGCTTAGCGTCCGAACAAAATTCGGGTGTCGACACCATACGCAAAGTCGTGTAACGTTACTTAGAGAGTTGATACCACGATCCTATATTTTTTGTGCTTTCTTTATCAAGTACGACATACCATAGGACACTTGACACTATTCTTGTGACAGAATCTTTTCTGATTTAATTGTGGTGATTCTGTATAGGCTACATGATTCATGACATAAGACTTGCATATACATAGATAATATTATGACTCGTTGTACTAGCTAGAGGTCATGATCTAGCTTGTTATGGACATGAGACGTCATGGACATGAGACGTGTGATTACATTGGGTAGGGAGAGACACACAGGCTACAGGCTGATTACATACATATATATTTATTATTGTGGTGCTTTAGTCTCTCTTCCAGAGCTTGGCCCATTACGTGATATTACTGCTACCGGCTCCCCGACACAGAGCTTGTAGTGGTCTCAGCCTGAGTACTAGTGATGCTCTCACTTGCATTTCACATAGCTGGTTACATAGCTTGTCCTGAGGATCTATTTTTATTTACTGTATTTTATTTGGCTTGAGTTATTATTATACCTTGCTATGTCCAGGACCTGGATCCGGATTATGTCCCCAGGTACAACAGAAGAGGAATACCCCGAGGTATATGGAACATGAGCAGACGCTGGAGCAGTACTGGCACCGGAAGACGAGGTTGTGTCAGTGGATTTCTCTTGAGTATTCTGTTATATACTCAGTTATTTTTACTTTCAGTTATTCTATATCTTGACTCTTGGATTATTTTATTAACTTATTATCGGGTTGTTCCCCGAGTCACTTTTTATTTGGACTTGTTGATAGACTATATTTCTTTTTATCTATTATCTTGATTAGTCTATCATATTTAGTTATGTTTCTTTCTGTGGATGAGTTTAGAATTATTCTGTGATAGATGGTGTAGACTGCATTGATATTTATTACAGCTTAAGTGCACTCTAACGTGTCCATTAAATTGGTTTTGTCCATTGGAGTTGTGCTGCTGGCCATTGTCGGGTGGCTAGTCCCTCGGTAATTTGGGACTGGGGCGTGACATGGTTTTTATGGTGGCCCATGCAGGTCTACGACTATATTGCTTTGGTTTCAACTAAGGAACCGAGCAAGCCTGCGATTAGGATAATTATAGGATCTCATCCACTTGTTGATCTGTTCTTGGCCTCTATATCGGATTCAAAATAATTTCTTGACTTGCATCCTGCCTTGATTCCTCTGTGCGCCTCTCATAGTTTACTTTGTATACAGAGTAATGGATCCACAAGCCAGTAACAAAACTCCCGCAGGTACACTACAAGGTGTTGTGGTCACCTACGACGATGGGGTGACACCATTGGATGGAGATCCCTCCATTCAACAAAGCAATCAAGCAGATCAGCACGCCTCGAGATTCCGACGAGACGACATTCCACCACCACCGCAATTTACTCCACAAATGCCTATTTTTCTACCAGGACAGGCTATGGACTGACAATAGATATTCCAAATGTTCTACGCAATGATGTAAGCCCAACAACAGGTTCATCAAGAGGCTCAACGTCACGAGACAGAAAACTTAAGGAACAACCTAGTAACCGCACTAGAGCAGGCGAACCCACCAGCTAGGCGACCATCGACGGGATCTATCACTGACTTCTGCCAGCTAAAGCCCCGTACATTTTCAGGCAAGGAGGATCCCACTGAAGTTCATGAGTGGCTCACAACCACTCAACACCAATTAGAAGCAGCTGAGCTTCCGAGAGAGCGTTGGATGACTGCCGTCAGAATGTAGTTGACTGGCAATGCATATCACTGGTGACTATCTGAGAACAGACGACTCAGACCATACCGAGTCACTTGGGAGGAGCTCTCTAGACTCTTTCAGGAGATGTACATTCCATCTATTGCTCGATCAGAACTTCGGGACAAGTTCAATTGTCTCACTCAAGGCAACATGACGGTAGAAGAGTACAATGCGAAGTTTATCCGTTTGAGCCGCTTCGCACCTACACTAATTTCGACAGAAGAAGAGACGGCTGAGAAATTCTTTGACGGACTAAACTTTGAGCTACAAAGACAGATTGGCTGTCGCACATACTTCTTATACGGAAGTCCTTGCTGCAGCCCGACACATGGAGCGCGTCACCAGGAGAGAGTCAAGCCAGAAATGACCGTTCACATCAGCACAGCCAGAGCACTACATGGAGAAGCTACAAATAGACCTCACATGCACCAGCCACCCAGAGCATCTCCGCAGGCACTGCCTACATGTCAATATTGTGGCAAGGGAGGTCATTACGAGAGCGAGTGCAGACGCAAGTTGAAATTATGTTTGATTTGTGGATCCAACCAACATTCAGCCAAGGATTGCCCTGAGCGTCGAGAGGGAGCACCGATGGTAAACTGACAAGTTTTACCAGCACCAGGAGGATATCAGCCGAGACCACCCTTGGCATCGCAGACAACAATCTTCCAGTAGGCCCAACAACAGTAGAGGGTACCACCACAAGTACGTGGACAGGCTTTTGCGATGACAGTGGAGGAGGCACAGACTCGAGGAGTAGCGAATATGAGTAAGATTTAGTTTTATCATAGCTAGTTAAATAGTGAATAATCCTAGTAATACTTTATCATGTGCCTGTTAGTTCCATTCCCTAGCCTAAACCTAGTAATATGTTAGCATGAACTTGTTAGTCTAGATTAGTAAGATGTCAGTGGTACCCAAGTTTTCATAAGTTGTAGTTGGTCTTCGTTCTAACCAGGCTCCTTTACTCTTGAGTTACTTATCTCTCATTGACTAGAAAAAAGTTTTTATTTCTTTCCTACGTGTTCTGCTTGAACAAAACCCTCACCCTTCCTCTCAATTTTTTAATTGTTCATGGTTCCTTATCCTTTGTGTCGTGCTTCAACAAACATGTCTTACAATCATGTCATCTCTTTTGGAGCAAATATTTTTTTGACCGGTTATGTTTCGTTTTCTTAATTGCGAGGACATAATTCTTTTAAGGTGGATAGATTGTAAACACCCAGATTTTTAGAATTTAATTTTAGAATTTTAATTATGAATTTTGAGTTTTTGGAGATTTTTTCCGTAATTTTTAATTAATTATAATAAATGTTCTTCAAAGATTTATATTTTTGTGTATTAAATTAATTATTAAAATATTACAAAAATTATACTTTTGACTGTATAATTAATAATAGGATATTTTGTAATTTTTCTGGAATTTATTGGGCTCAAAAACTATTTTTTTAATAGCTAATTGCATTAGTTTTAATTAAACCAACATAAACCAACCCAAACCAAACCAAACTGAACCAAACCGAACCATCCTAGACCAACCCAACCCTATCGGATCCGGATCCTACCCGACCCGTAACCCGCTAACCCGCTACCCTACCCGCCCCTCCAAATTCAGAAACCGAACCCGACTCATCCCTTCCCCTACCCCAAAATCGTCGCCGACTCCTCCCTTTCACCCCCAGACCCACCCCCTCATCCACCATCAAACCCTCTTCCATTCCCGATAAGCCACTGCTGACGACGATGCCGGACTGCCGTGCACCACCGTCTCAAAGTCGCCGCCGCAAGTTGCTTGAATTCTCGAGCAGCAGCAAGCAGTGAGGTATCCTTCTTTCCACTCTCATATCTCTGTGCACAGTTATCCAAATGTCAATCTGTCGAATCCTATGTGAAGACCACATGATCCTCTCGAACCCTGTATAATTAGTTTGGGGTATCGTGTCCTGTGTCGGTCGTATTTCGTAACGCAAAACAGAAAAATGGCCCAATTTGTAGTTCAGAAAACTGTCCCAAACACCCATGTTCATGGCCATTTTTCTTCCAACCTAGTTAATATTTTTAAATTCCACTTAAACAGTAATTTAAACAATATAATTGAGTTTTAATCTCTTTAATTAGTTTATTTTAATTTATTGTATGCTGTATTTTATTCGTGGTTGAAGTTGACCAAAAATTTGATTTTCTAAACCCGAAATTTTCTGAAATAGGGTGCGTCCCATTAAACGAGAAAACTTCGTCGTGTGCGAATTTTATCGAAAGGCGCGTATCGTTAACGCAAACGTGTGAGATTTTACGAAAGTTGATTTGGATGTGCGTGCACACCGAAATTAATACATATCCGTCGAAAAATCCCGTGTCGGCCTGTTCTGACACTCATCATAATTTCGTGTGTGCTTGTCGTTTCGCAACAAAACTTATGCCATCAGATTCGTAGCGTTACGCTGGTCCTGTGACCCAAGTTTGGTTCGATTCTGAGAACGTTGACAAAATCTCGTTTTCGTGGTTCCCACGGTTCCACTTGATGGACGATTTCGTGACCATCTCATCGAAATCCAGTTCTGGATATTCTGTTGGGTTCTTATCATCGTTCTTGACTCGTAGACACTAAGTTTGATAAATTTGGAGAACTTTATCTTTGGCACATTTTTCGGTGCGAAGTGGGCCACATGTGGACCCCGTTTTGACCAGAAACTGTCAATTCTGTCCCTGTGTCCAAATTGGACTTATAGATAGTCAATCCTAGCTATTTCATGTATTCTGAGAGAGATAGTGATATTTGTTTCAGCATCTGGAGGCGTACCTGGAGATTTCACTTTTACAGGAGCAACTGAAGGAGTTCAGAACACAGACAAGTGTACCTTGCCAAACCTGCAGTAGTTCCTTTGATATTAATCTCTTGAGTTATATATATATATATATATATATATACACTTTTGTATTGTGCCTGTTCAACTTAGGACCGTGAGACGTTGCTTAGCGTCCGAACAAGATTCGGGTGTCGACACCGTACGCGGAGTCGTGTAACATCACTTAGAGAGTTGATACCACGATCCTATATTTTTTCGTGCTTGCTTTATCAAGTATGACATACCATAGGACACTTGACACTATTCATGTGACAGAATCTTTCCTGAGTTATTCGTGGTGATTCTGTATAGGCTACATGATTCGTGACATAAGACTTGCATATACATTGTCACGCCCCAGTCCCAAAATATCGAGGGACTGGTCACGTGGCAATGGCCAGCAGCACGCACCGATGGTCAACCCAATTTAATGGAACCATCAGGGCGCACTTAAGCTGTAAAGAAGGTCTACTATAACAAGTCACACTGATCTCATCCATAAAGATAAAGAAATAAACTGCATAATAAAATGGAAATAAGTAGCAACAACAAGTCAGTCGGGGAAACAATCCGACTTATGTCTGAATATACTGGCTCAATAGGCCAGGAACAAAAGAGAGAAACATAAGTAAATACTGAGTACGGGATCAGGTACTCAGGAGAAGTCTTTGACAGTCACCTCGACTGCAGGGTTCAGTTCTGCTCCAGTATCAAGTCCAGCAATAGCCTCAGCTCCTATCCCGTATATCTCGGGGTACTGCTCCTCAGCTAAACCTGGGGACATAATCCATTCCAGGTCCTCAGTGGACATAGCAAGACACAAAATAAAACAAGTCAAATAAATGCAGTACAATTAAATTAAATGAAACAGCAGGATAAACTATGTAACCATCTATGTGATATGCAAATGAGAACAACACTAGTACTCAGGCTGAGACCGCTACAAGCTCTGTGCCGGGGAGCCGGGTAGCAGCAATAACACGTAAAGGGTCTAGCTCTGCTGGAGAGTCTACAACCTCACAATAATAGTAGATATATAGATAGAATAGCCTGTAGCCTGTGTGTCTCTCCCCACCCAATGTAATCACGCAAATTATGACCATAACGTCTCATGTCCATGTCAGCGGGATTATAACTAATGCAACAAGTCAAACTGTCTATAACTAAAATATCTCTGTCAAGTCCTGTATCCTATACAGAATCACCACGAATATCTCAGGAAGATTATGTCCATGTATAGTGTCAAGTGTCCTGGGTTGTAGGGTACTTAATATGTCAAGTACAAAAGTAAAGGGGTATCGTAAATCCATCTCTAAATGACTAACCCAACATCGCGTATGGTGTTGGCACCCGACTAGGATCGGACACTAGGTACGTCACACGTTTCCTAGGTTAAGCAATTTAAACAAGTTTATATGAATTTACACAAGACAACCAGCAAAGTATTATTACAGAAAATATGAAGATAAAGACTGCAAGTTTGGCAAGGTGCACTTGCCTGATGTTTGGATTCCACTAAGGTCCTGTTCTCGGAAATTTCCAGAGATGTCTCCGAAAGCTGAAATAAATAGTACCATCACGCTCAGAAGGTGTCAAATAGCTAGGAACGTCTGTCCTTGGGTCCAATTTGGAGACAAGGGCAAAAACGGTAATTTTGGACCAAAACGGGGTCCACCGGTGGGCCCGCTTTGCACCGAAAAATGTGTCAGGGTCAACGGTCTCCAAATTCACCAAACTTAGTGTCAACAGGTCAGGAACGCTGATACGAACCCAACGGAACTTTCATATTTGAATTCCGATGAGCCGATCACAAAATCGTCCGTCGAGCAGGGCCTGTGGGGCCCACGACACGCGATTTTGTCAACGTTCTCAGAATCGAACCAAACTTGACCCACAGGACCAGCGTATTGCTACGAGTCCGATGGCGCAAGTTTCGTCTCGATCCGATGTGTGTGCACGAAGTTAGGGTAAATTGCAGAAAAGTAAGATACGGGACGATGTCCGCGGATACGCACTGATTCCGGTGTGCACGCACATCCGAATTAGCTTCTGCAAAATCTCACATGTCCGTATCGACGATGCGCACGTATCTGTGAAGACCGCATGCGACCAAGTCGTCCCGTTTGGCGGGGCATACTCAGTTCCGGGGTAAAACAGGGTCTGGTTTTTTTCTGTTTTTGGATCGCGGTGTACGATCACCACAGGACGCGATGCCTCGAACGGTTTGTCCGGGCACCGAGAGGGTCATACAGGCTTCGCAACGCAATTGACGGAATCAAAATCGGATAAACGAGCAGGGAGATACGCGTACCTGAACAGGGTTTGAAAAACCCGAAATATCTCGTGTCCGACACGACGCGAAGTGTCCTGTGTCCTGAGTCCAACCCAACCCTAGGGTTAGGGTTCTGGCCGGAGACGGGCGTCTCTGCGGCGGGGGAGGCCGGCCGGAGGGGCTGGGGGTAGTGCGGCACGGCGGGGAGGCCGGACGGCGGGGCTGGGGGGCAGCGCAGGCGGCCGGCGCTGAGCGGCGGAGGCGGGCCTGTGGGAGCTGGGGTGCTGTCGGGGGGGGAGAAGGAGGAGAAAGGGGGGAGGAGATGGCTGTCGACGGCGAGGTGAGGCGGGCTGGGCGGCTGAGGGAGGAGGACGGAGGGTCGCCGGAGATCGGGGTCGCCGGAGTCGGGGTAGATAGGGTTAGGGTTAGGGGAAGTGAGGCGGAGAAGGAGGAGAGGGGGATTTAATAGGGGGCTCCGGGGCGGTTCGTGGCGGGCTAGGCGGGCTGAGGGGGGGGTCGTGGGTCGTGGACGGGGAGGTTCTCCGGCGACGTGGCCGGAGAATGCGGGGTTCGTGGGTTGGGGGAGATGGGGGACCGGGTCGGGTCGGACGCGGGTGCGGGTGTGGCCGACCCGCCCGACCCGCTAGGGTGCTGGGCTGGGCTGCTGGGCTCGGCCCATTGGGCCGGGCCGGGCCCAAAACAAAAAAAATGATAATAATAATAATAATAATAATTAATAAAACTATTAATTAATTAATTACCTTAAATAGTTTTTAGGCATGTAAAAATAGGTCTGAGGCCCAATAAAATTCAGAAAAATTACCCTAAGTCCGGTTTTTTATTTTACACCATAAAATTATATTTTTATTACATTTTAATATTAGTTATTAGCAATTAAAAAATTATAAAATTACCACAGCACCTATGTAAATTCCTGAAAAATTGCAGAAAATTCCCAAAAATTGATTTTAAAAATCTGAAAATTTTAGGGTGATTACAATCTACCCCCCTTAAGAGGATTGCGTCCTCGCAATCGAAGGGTAAACTATAAAGGCACAAATTTACAGAATTAAAGAATGCTTAGGTTTTACCTGCATCTGCAAATAAGTGTGGATAACGCTGGCGCATAACATCTTCTCGTTCCCAGGTCGATTTGCCAGGAGAGTGCTGTTTCCAAGCTACCCAAACCAGTCTGATTGTCTGCCCTCGCAGTGTCTTCTTACTGATGTCGAGTATACCCACTGGTTGTTCCTCATATCTCAGGCTAGGTCCCACCGAAACCTCAGAATGATCAACTATATGGCTTGGGTCAGTCACGTATCGCCTCAGCTGTGAGACGTGGAATACATCATGCACTCCCTCTAAGGATGGAGGTAATGCAAGACGATAAGCCACCTCACCAATGTGCTCCAAGATATCAAATGGCCCAATATACCTTGGGCTTAACTTGCCTCTGCTGCCGAATCTGATAGTACCTCTAGTGGGCGAGATCCTCAAAAATACATGCTCTCCTTCCTTGAACTCCAGGGGACGTCTGTGCGCATTGGCCCAATGCTTCTGTCTATCCTGGGCTGCACGGAGATGATTCTGAATCTGCCTTACTTTCTCCACTGTCTCCGTTACCAACTCTGGACCCAGTAATTGACGTTCGCCAACGTCACTCCAGCATATTGGCGATCTGCACTTCCTTCCGTACAATGCCTCGAAAGGTGCCATCTGAATGCTTTCCTGATAGCTGTTGTTGTAGGAGAACTCCACTAAGTGCAGATGATCTTACCAAGATCCTCCGAAGTCCAGTATACATGATCGCAGCATATCTTCCAAGATCTGAATTGTGCACTCTGATTGGCCATCTGTCTGAGGATGATAGGCAGTACTGAATTTGAGCCTGGTGCCGAGACTCTCTTGCATGCTTCGCTAGAAGTGAGATATAAATCTCGAGTCTCGATCTGACACAATACTAACCGGCACTCCATGTAATTTTACGATCTGTCGCATATACATGTCGGCTAGTACTTCCGTGGATTGTCCGACTCTGAATGGCAAGAAGTGAGCCGACTTAGTGAGCTGACCCACGATGACCCATACCGCATTCTTTCCACTAGGGCTTCTTGGAAATCCAGTGACAAAGTCCATGGTAATATGCTCCCACTTCCATTCAGGTATGGGAAGTGGCTGCAACATACCTGCAGTCCTTTGGTGCTCGGCCTTCACCTGCTGGCAGACTAAACATTTTGCCACAAATCGGGCAATCTCCCTTTTTATTCCATGCCACCAGTAATATTGTCTTAAGTCCCGGTACATCTTGGTTCCTCCTAGATGAACAGAGTATATGGAGCTATGTGCTTCCGTCATCAACTCTTGTCTTAATTCTCCATTTGGGACATATAGGCGATTTCCGCACCTTAATGTCCCGTCCTCGTGGATGCGAAGTCCCGTTTGTATGCCTGCTTCGGTTCTCTCTTTCAGCCTTCGGAATCTGGCATCATTAGGCAAAGCTTCTTTGATTCTCTCCACCAGCGATGACTTAACTTCGAGGTTAGCCAGCAAACCATTTTGTCCAGGTAGAACAACCTCTATCTGAAGATCTTGCAAGTCTTGTAATAGCTGAGGCTGCTCAGTTAAGAAATAAGCCGAGGGTTTTCTGCTGAGGGCGTCGGCTACAACATTTGCTTTTCCAGGGTGGTACTGCAGATCTATGTCAAAGTCCACCATCAACTCAAGCCAACGCCTTTGCCTCATGTTGAGCTCCTTCTGAGTATAAACATACTTCAAGCTCTTATGATCAGTGAATATTTCGACCTTCTCTCTATACAGATAATGCCTCCAGATCTTTAATGCAAAAATCACTGCAGCTAGCTCCAGGTCGTGTGTTGGATAGTTCTTCTCGTGGACCTTCAACTGCCTCGATGCATAAGCGATAACCTTGCCATGTTGCATCAAGACACAACCTAGTCCACTACCGGATGCATCACTATAAACAACAAAACCTCCTGACCCTGAGGGAAGAGTCAAGACTGGTGCTGTTGTTAGACGCCTCTTCAATTCTTCAAAGGCATTCTGTCATTCTTCCGTCCATATGAACTCCTGATCCTTCCGTGTCAGCTTAGTCATCGGCTCTGCGATCCTTGAAAAATTTTCTACGAACCGCCGGTAATACCCAGCAAGTCCAAGAAAACTTCTCACTTCTGCAACAGAGGTAGGGGTAGGCCAAGTTTCTATTGCAGTGACCTTCTCTGGGTCCACAGACAGTCCTTCACCCGAGATAATATGTCCTAAGAATGGTACCTTGTCCATACAGAACTCACATTTGCTGAGCTTGGCATATAGCTTCTCCCTTCTCAAAGTTTCTAGCACAATTATGAGGTGTTCCTCGTGCTCTTCATGGTCCTTGGAGTAGACTAGGATATCATCAATGAATACCACCACGAACTTATCCAAGTACTGATGGAAGACTCCGTTCATCAAACTCATAAATACAGCAGGTGCGTTGGTTAAACCAAACGGCATTACTAGGAACTCATAATGTCCATATTTAGTTCTGAAGGCCGTCTTTGGGATATCTTCCTTCTTCACCCTAATATGGTGATAACCGGATCTAAGGTCAATCTTTGAGAATACCTTAGCACCACTCAATTGGTCAAACAAGTCATCAATGCGTGGTAAGGGGTACCGGTTCTTAACAGTTACAGCATTAAGGGCTCTGTAGTCAATGCACAAGCGTACAGTTCCGTCCTTCTTGGGTACAAAAAGTATAGGTGCTCCCCAAGGTGAAACACTGGGCCGGATAAATCCTTTCTCCAGAAGATCGTCAACTTGCGCTTTTAATTCCACTAACTCCTTAGGTGCTAGCCGATATACCGATGAAGTGATAGGTTCGGCTCCTGGAGTTAGGTCTATTGTGAATTCTATCTCCCGATCAGGTGGTAAACCTGGAAGGTCGTCGGAAAATACATCCACAAATTCCGATATGACTCTTGGATAACCTGAATCCTCTTCTACAGTTAATACCCTAAGAGTTGGCTGGACCCCTTGCTCTACAGCTCCTCGGAGAAATTCAAACTCAGGAAGGCTAGGGGGTCTAAATATCACTTTTCCAAGCCGGCAATCCAGTGTCACATGGTACTGACTTAACCAGTCCATACCAAGTACAACATCGTAATCAGGCATAGAAAAGATCAGGAATTGGGCTCGCATCTCTCGGCCACAGACTACTACCGAACATGATCTACAGATATCACTAACCGGGATAATTCCACCTCCCGTTAGAATTCTCTTCATCTTCGAGAGAGGTGCGGTAGCTACTCTATGTGTGGCTACGAAGCTAGCAGCAATAAATGAATGCGGGGCTCCAGAATCAAATAATGCTACAGCAGGAATTGAAGCTACTAATATGGTACCTGCTATCACTTCGCCTGCAGTAGCTTCCTCAGTGACTGCTAGTGCATATGCCTGACCTCGTCCCTGAGCGGGACCCCTTTGCTGACGAGCCTGCTGGAACAAAGCTGCCTGAGGTGGTAGTGGTGGCCTGGCTCCTCCAGGCCCTGTCTGAGTTGCTCCCCCAGCTGGAAAAGCTGGCCTAGGTGCAGGTGGAGGTGGTTGATTCGGAACTCCCTCTCGACGCTTCGAGCAGTCCTTTGAGAAGTGTTGTCCGGATCCGCAAACCAGGCAGAGTCCCAGCTTGCGTCTACATTCTCTCTCAATATGTCCTACTTTGCCGCAGTAATGGCAAGTAGGCAGGTTCTTTGATGCTGCTTTCTGAGGCAGGTTCTTCTGGGGCCGTTTGGCAGAATCCCCAGGTGATGACTTGGACGGTGCTGAGGAGAATGGACGTTTCAGGCTTGATTCCCTCCGAGTAACGCGCTCCATCCGACGTGCTGCAGCTAGGACGTCGGAGTAAGATGTGGGCGCGACCGATCCGATTAACTTCTGAAGCTCGAACCTGAGTCCATCAAAGAACTTCTTCGCCTTCTCTTCTTCGGTAGGAATTAGCGAAGGGGTGAAGCGGCTCAGGCGAATGAATTCGGCGTTATATTCCTCCACCGTCATATTGCCCTGGATTAGGCGGTTGAATCTGTCTCGGAGTTCTGACCGAGCCACAGCAGGGATGTACTTTTCCTGGAAGAGTCTGGAGAACTCCTCCCAGGTGACCTGATCATGTCCGAGCCTTCTTTCTTCGGACAGCCACCAATGGTGCGCGTTGTCCGTCAGTTGCATCCGGACGGCAGTCATCCATTTGTCCCTTGGAAGTTCAGCGGCCTCCAACTGGTGCTGAGTGTTCGTAAGCCATTCATGAACTTCAGTTGGTCCTTCCTTGCCCGAGAAGGTACGGGGTTTGAGTTGACGGAAATCTGTGATGGATCCCGTCGCTAGCCGCCTATTTGGTGGATTTGCATGTTCCAATGCTGCGACTAGGCTGTTTCTTAGGTTCTCGGCCTCATGACGATGGGCCTCCTGTTGGATATGTTGTTGTGCCTGCATCATGGCGTAGAACATCTGGAACATTTGTTGTTCGTCCATTGCCTGCCCTGGAGGAAAGACAGGCATCGTAGGAGGGAACTGGGGTGGAGGCGGGATGTCATCACGCCTGAACCTGGAACTTGGCTGGCCAGTTTGATTGTTCTGAGAGGATTGTCCTCTGGTATCTGGCGTTGTTCCAGCTTCACAGGTAACCACAGCTTCAGGCGGTGTACCCAAGGGATTCTCGTCACCACTTCTGGGATCCATTACTCTGCATAAAAAAAAACAATGAGAACGCACAGAGGAATCAAATCAGGATGCACTTCAAGCAATTAAATTGAATTCGACATAGAGTCCAAAAACGATTCGATCAATGGATGAGATCCTATAAGTTATCCTATCTTATTGCAGGCCTGCTCGGTCCCTAAGTTGAAACCGAACAATTTAGTTGAGACCTGCATGGGCCACCACAAAAACCATATCACGCCCCAGTCCCAAAATATCGAGAGACTGGTCACGTGGCAATGGCCAGCAGCACGCACCGATGGTCAACCCAATTTAATGGAACCATCAGGGCGCACTTAAGCTGTAAAGAAGGTCTACTATAACAAGTCACACTGATCTCATCCATAAAGATAAAGAAATAAACTGCATAATGAAATGGAAATAAGTAGCAACAATAAGTCAGTCGGGGAAACAATCCGACTTATGTCTGAATACACTGGCTCAATAGGCCAAGAACAAAAGAGATAAACATAAGTAAATACTGAGTACGGGATCAGGTACTCAGGAGAAGTCTTCGGCAGTCACCTCGTCTGCAGGGTTCAGTTCTGCTCCAGTATCAAGTCCAGCAATAGCCTCAGCTCCTGTCCCGTATATCTCGGGGTACTGCTCCTCAGCTAAACCTGGGGACATAATCCATTCCAGGTCCTCAGTGGACATAGCAAGACACAAAATAAAATAAGCCAAATAAATGTAGTACAATTAAATTAAATGAAACAGCAGGGTAAACTATGTAACCATCTATGTGATATGCAAATGAGAGCAACACTAGTACTCAGGCTGAGACCGCTACAAGCTCTGTATCGGGGAGCCGGTAGCAGCAATAACACGTAAAGGGTCTAGCTCTGCTGGAGAGTCTACAACCTCACAATAATAGTAGATATATAGATAGAACAGCCTGTAGCCTGTGTGTCTTTCCTCACCCAATGTAATCACGCAAATCATGACCATAACGTCTCATGTCCATGTCAGCGGGATTATAACTAATGCAACAAGTCAAACTGTCTATAACTAAAATATCTCTGTCAAGTCATGTATCCTATACAGAATCACCATGAATATCTCAGGAAGATTCTGTCCATGTATAGTGTCAAGTATCCTGGGTTGTAGGGTACTTGATATGTCAAGTACAAAAGTAAAGGGGTATCGTAAATCCATCTCTAAATGACGAACCCAACATCGCGTATGGTGTTGGCACCCGACTAGGATCGGACACTAGGTACGTCACACGTTTCCTAGGTTAAGCAGTTTAAACAAGTTTATATGAATTTACACAAGACAACCAGCAAAGTATTATTACAGGAAATATGAAGATAAAGACTGCAAGTTTGGCAAGGTGCACTTGCCTGATGTTTGGATTCCACTAAGGTCCTGTTCTCAAAAATTTCCAGAGATATCTCCGAAAGCTGAAATAAATAGTACCATCATGTTCAGAAGGTGTCAAATAGCTAGGAATGTCTGTCCTTGGGTCCAATTTGGAGACAAGGGCAAAAACGGTAATTTCGGGCCAAAACGGGGTCCACCGGTGGGCTCGCTTTGCACCGAAAAATGTGTCAGGGTCAACTGTCTCCAAATTCACCAAACTTAGTGTCAACAGGTCATGAACGCTGATACGAACCCAACGGAACTTTCAGATTTGAATTTCGATGAGCCGATCACAAAATCGTCCGTCGAGCGGGGCCTGTGGGACCCACGACACGCAATTTCGTCAACGTTCTCAGAATCGAACCAAACTTGACCCACAGGACCAGCGTATTGCTACGAGTCCGATGGCATAAGTTTCGTCTCGATCCGACGTGTGTGCACGAAGTTAGGATGAATTGCAGAAAAGTCAGATACGGGGCGATGTCCGCGGATACGCACTGATTTCGGTGTGCACGCACATCCGAATCAGCTTCTGCGAAATTCCACACGTCCGTATCGACGATGCACACATATATATGAAGATCGCACACGACCAAGTCGTCCCGTTTGGCGGAACGTACTCAGTTCCGGGGTGAAACAGGGTCTGGTTTTTTCCTGTTTTTGGATCGTGGTGTGCGATCACCACAGGACGCGATGCCTCGAACGGTTTGTCCGGGCACCGAGAGGGTCATACAGGCTTCGCAACGCAATTGACGGAATCGAAATTGGATAAACGAGCAGGGAGATACGGGTACCTGAACAGGGTTTGAAAAATCCGAAATATCTCGTGTCCGACACGACGCGAAGTGTCATGTGTCCTGAGTCCAACCCAACCCTAGGGTTAGGGTTCTGGCCGGAGACGGGCGGCTCTGCGGCGGGGGAGGCCGGCCGGAGGGGCTGGGGGTAGTGCGGCACGGCGGGGAGGCCGGACGACGGGGCTGGGGGCAGCGCAGGCGGCCGGCGCTGAGCGGCGGAGGCGGGCGTGTGGAAGCTGGGGTGCTGTCGGGGGGAGAAGGAGGAGAAAGGGGGGAGAAGATGGCTGTCGACGGCGAGGTGAGGCGGGCTGGGCAGCTGGGCGGCTGAGGGAGGAGGACGGAGGGTCGCCGGAGATCGGGGTCGCCGGAGTCGGGGTAGATAGGGTTAGGGTTAGGGGAAGTGAGGCAGAGAAGGAGGAGGGGGGGATTTAATAGGGGGCTCCGGGGCGGTTCTTGGCGGGCTAGGCGGGCTGAGGGGGGGTCGTGGGTCGTGGACGGGGAGGTTCTCCGGCGACGTGGCCGGAGAATGCGGGGTTCGTGGGTTGGGGGAGATGGGGGACCGGGTCGGGTCGGGCGCGGGTGCGGGTGTGGCCGACCCGCCCGACCCGCTAGGGTGCTGGGCTGGGCTGCTGGGCTCGGCCCACTGGGCCGGGCCGGGCCCAAAACAAAAAAAATGATAATAATAATAATAATAATAATTAATAAAACCATTAATTAATTAATTAATTATCTTAAATAGTTTTTAGGCATTTAAAAATAGGTCTGAGGCCCAATAAAATTCAGAAAAATTACCCTAAGTCCGGTTTTCTATTTTACACCATAAAATTATATTTTCATTACATTTTAATATTAGTTATTAGCAATTAAAAAATTATAAAATCACCACAGTACCTATGTAAATTTCTGAAAAATTGCAGAAAATTCCCAAAAATTGATTTTAAAAATCTGAAAATTTTAGGGTGATTACATACATAGATAATATTATGACTCGTTGTACTAGCTAGGGGTCATGATCTTGCTTGTTATGGACATGAGACGTCATGGACATGAGACGTGTGATTACATTGGGTAGGGAGAGACACACAGGCTACAGGCTGATTACATATATATATATTTATTATTGTGGTCCTTTAGTCTCTGTTCCAGAGCTTGGCCCATTACGTAATATTATTGCTACCGGTTCTCTGACATAGAGCTTATAGTGGTCTAAGCCTGAGTACTAGTGATGCTCTCACTTGTATTTCACATAGCTGGTTACATAGCTTGCCCTGAAAATCTATTTTTATTTACTGCTTTTTATTTTGCTTGAGTTATTATTGTAACCTTGCTATGTCCCCTGAGAACCTGGATCCGGATTATGTCTCCAGGTACAGTAGAAGAGGAATACCCCGAGGTATACGGAACATGAGCTGACGATGGAGCAGTACTGGCACCAGAAGACGAGATTGTGCCAGAGGATTTATCCTGAGTATTCTGTTATATACTCAGTTATTTCTACTTCTAGTTATTCTATATCTTGACTCTTGGATTATTGTATTAACTTATTATCGGGTTTTTTCCCGAGACACTTTTTACTTGGACTTGTTGATAGACTATATTTCTTTTTATCTATTATCTTGATTAGTCTATCATATTTAGTTATATTTCTTTCTGTGGATGCGTTTAGAATTATTCTGTGATAGATGGTGTAGACTGCATTGATATTTATTACAGCTTAAGTGCACTCTAACGGGTCCATTAAATTGGATTTGTTCATTGGAGTTGTGTTGCTGGCCATTGCCACGTGGCTAGTCCCTCAGTATTTTGGGACTAGGACATGACAGTACTAGTAGCAAGTAGTAGTAGTAGTAGTAGTAGTAGTAGTAGTAGTAGTAGGTGCGTACAGGCCCGTTAAGGTACCTGCAGCACTATAGGGACCGAAGCGCAAGCATCGGTAGCAAGTATTGTGTGGTAGCCCAGCGGTACGGTAGGTTCTTCCCAGTCCCCATGTATCTCACGTCTCATATCCATAACATGCAAGATCAATAACTAACTATGTCGCAAGTCAATGTGTAGATAAACTTATGTCAACTATCTCAAGTTACGGATCCTAAATCCTGATACAGAAGTCGAAAATCGCGAATGTCTCAAGTAAGGCTTTTGTACATGCAAGTCGTGTCCAGTGTCCTAAGGTATATCGTGCAAGAATTAGCACGAACAAAGAAATACGATGATAATACAATCTAACGATACCCGATTCTACGTACGAAAGTCGGCACTCGAATACAATTTGGACGCTAAGTATCGCAACGGTCCTAGGGTCATAATAACATATATGCAAAGAACTAGAAATATAATATCAAAAGCTAGTAATAGCTGTCACGTCCCAGTCCCAAAATATGTAGGACTAAGAAAACGTAAGCATGCCAGCCGTATGTATATGGAGACTCCAATATATGGAAACCATAACACATACGTACGCTGTATTATGAACAATAATTCACAAGTGATATATAATTATCACCAGTCACAGGGCATAACTAAATCCCATCCACAGAATCAAATATAAATGAATAACCAATCAACTATATAACTAAATCAAGTATAAGATGCTTGATAAGAACAAGTAGTTGGGTGGAGACAAATCCACTACCAAACTAGAATATAAGAGAAACAAAATAAGTACATCTAATGAACAATGAGGCTCAAAGAGAAGACCTCCTCGAAAGAGAATGGAGTAGCAAGTCCTGATTCATGCTCCTGCAAATACTCATGATCGTCTACACCTGGAAAGGGACAAGGTCCTCAGAGGGACATAACAAGATATATAGAAGCATGCCAATAAAGTACTAAAAAATAAACATCCAATGGGTCGCCTAACCATCTATGTGAATGCACTTTGAGAATAACTTTCCAACACGTGGGCTATCTGGCTAAAATGGGATTGGCATGATTCTTCCGGAGAATCAGTGGACTACAAAGCATGACGTCTTTTGAACCTCAGAGGCCGCCAGATAATAATATAGGGGTCTTCACGACCGCGCATATCCGGCGGAGCGTACGGGTTACACAAGGAAAGTGCAAAGGATCCCAAATGTCTTACTTGTTATCCTCCCCACCCCATGCTCTAAGCATGTCATATCCATGACACGATAATACCTCTAATAACTTCCAAGGCTTCTAATAATGCAAATTCTATCAACAGTTATTCCCTATCGCACGTCCCATACGTACAAGAGGCCATCATGTCACGCAAGTCCGTGTCCTACAAGAGACTCACACTCGTGTAACCGATGTGTCACGGCCAATAAAACCTAATGATGCCTCCAAATTATGTGGTGGTCTCGTAAAACTAGGTCGATATGCATAATATATAATAAAGATAAAATACGACGCCACCGTCGTTGCACCCAAGTTATTCTTGGACGCGCAGTTTATATAGCAGTTAAAATATATGAACTAAATGACAGAAATAAAATACATGCATCATATAGAATATAAATCACAGTACAATGACAAGGTATACTTGCCTGGTAAGAAAGCTGCGTAATATAAACGTCCAGGTGTCAGGTACACATGATCAGAAACTATGGCCTCTGAATAAACGTCTTCGGGTGCTGAAATAAACATCACCAACATTTTTGGAATCAGCGAGATAGCTAGAAAACATTACCCTTTCATCCAATTTGGACACAGGGGCAAAATAGTAATTTTGGACCAAAGCGGGGTCCACA
This sequence comes from Iris macrosiphon, assembly GCA_036927795.1. Lineage (NCBI taxonomy): Eukaryota > Viridiplantae > Streptophyta > Magnoliopsida > Asparagales > Iridaceae > Iris > Iris macrosiphon. The sequence continues at coordinate 170,960,104 of JAYESA010000014.1, read as the reverse complement.
TGCGGGCCACTTTATATCGAAAACCATGCCAGAGGTAAAGGTCTCTAAATGGTACAAATTATAGGTCAAACAAATTATAAACGACGATACAAACTCAACGGTATATCCAATTTTGGATTCCGGTGAGCCGAACACAAATTCGCCCTAAAAGTCAACCGTGGGGCCCGTAAATAGGCGGCTTGGTCAACTGTCTCAGAATTGCGTGAAACTTGGGTCACAAGACTAATTGTATGAAATATATCTCATTTTGGCCTAACGAGTTCAAGAGTTCGCATAGGGAATAGATCGTTAAAGGAACTTTTTCAACACGAGAGTCAAAAGAACTTGAAGCTGTGCTCTGATACCAATATGTCATGCCCCGATTCCGTGGAATCGATAGTCGTCCCCCGGGCGTGACGTCGTGCGTGCCTAGGTTGTGCATCGCACAAGGCTTAGGTATTTTTGCATAATGAGTACATATTCAGAGTACGCAGATAATTAAAACACAAAGTTGAAGCATGAAAAAGTTCTCTTTATTGATAATGAACATCTTTTACAAACTCTTGAACAAGTCATATAATTGCCGCACGGGCTTACAAAAGTGGACTCAAAATGAGATAGTCGTCCTGTACATTATGTCACGACCCGATTCCGTAAAATCGTTTGAGGCATCCCCCGAATCGTGATCGCCGTACGGGCCTGGAGTTGCGCCCGCATAAGGCTTTAATGATTTGCATAGCAAGCACATATTCAGAGTACGCAGATAAATTGAAACACAGATTTGAAATATGGAAAAGTTCTCTTTATTGATAATGAACATCTATTACAAACTCCTGAACGAGTCAACTAATATGCCGAACGGCTTACAAAAGAGATGACTCAAAATGAGATAGCAGTCCTGTACATTACATCCCTTTATAAACTCAAAACGATAAAGACCTCCAGGCTGGAGGATAGCTTTGCCACGGAGCTGCATTTGTGTATGAAGAGTTGTAGCTTCTGGCTTCAAAAAGCTTCAAGGGGCGCGGTGAAGATGCGCCAACAGCTGGACTGGATCGGGAAGATGACTTCGGCTCCTCGCTCGGTTTGCCTTAGTGCGGAGAACCTGTTTCAACGAGGGTCAGCATATCGAAACATGCTGGTGAAGGCGAGCTAGCCGAACTATACCAATCAACACATTGTTTTAATGAAGCATGCATATTTGTGGGTTTCTATTCTTGCCTTAGTTCATTTACAAGTAAGCAGCATATGAAATTTACTGAAATGAACGTGCCACCGTTCGGTGGACTTTACCTGCCCGTCTGAATTACCTGTACAATACTTACCATGCCTTTCCTGCCACGAAGACACAAGTTAGTATGCAACAGGTTTAAATATACAATAGATCACTGGCGTTGCCATAAAGGACACTGGTCATAGACGAGAATAGGTTGCAGCGAAAGTACAGTGGGTGCTACAAGCCATTCCGTCTAGTACAGTTGAATATACAGTAGGGTTCCGTCCGGACCGGATCGGTGCCAGTGCCCCAGCGACCGTCCGCAGAAACCAGTTACCTTGTGCACAAGTTGTCCGTGATCGAACAGTACGTTGCTAAGTTAACAGTTCATGCAGTTGAGGCAAACAGTAGTACGGGACAGTCGGTATTGCATGATTCATTTAACATAGCCTCATTGAACAGTTTAGCGCATACAAGGTGTTCCATACTCAACACGATTCATAGAACAGTTATAAACGAACTAGCATACAGTATGATAATAGTTCACATATTTGATTGACAAGCATAAGAACCAAGTCTATTCTCTTTTATCTTGGTTTCTTTTATTATTACTTGGTATCGTTTGATCGGGGCAAAGGAGATTGCAGATTATTAGATGTGAAGCTTGGAAGCAGGGCTAGCTAATCGGGTTGGTAGCCACTCACTTAGATTGATGGAAGGAGGAGGAAAGAGGCACTTCATAACTCCGCTCGCAAGCCGCCTACTGCTCGTTCACCTGCGCACGAACAGCTCGATTAATACTTCTTCCTCTCTTTCCAATCTCGGAATAGAAGTGCAAGTCAATGAACAAAAACAATGAAAACCATCGAAACCGTTCAAGAAAAATAAGCAAATCCTAAAACCAACTCAAAGCACGAAAGCAACAAGCGACATCAAAAACCGAGGCATTAAAAGATAGCAGCGGAGAGGTCCCTCCTGACTCTGCCGCTAAGCCGATCCTTGGGGCGCGGTCCACTGAATATGGGAATCGATTCCGAAGAAACAAATCCATAACAAGGACGAGTTCTTAATTCAATCTATCCCGATCGAACGATACCGTCTTGTGTTTCTTAGCCGCGCTCTCCGCACCGGGAGAACGGGGCGCTACATCCTACCCAACTAATTGGAAGTTTCGTCCCGAAACTTAAGAATAGGACCTACCGTTAGGGAGCATTTCGTTGCGGGCGACGGTTAAGGCGGCTCAGTGGACAGTCACGAACGGTATGGTTTGCTTCACCGCAAACTAAACATAACCCAAGTTTCAGGCGGCACTTATCTATTGCGTGCCCAGGCCGCCTACAGAAATGGCATACTTTGTCTAACTTTTCTCCATGCTTGCCACCGTTGTTCGGACGCTTTACAGCGTTGTTTCCTCTGTCATTGCTTTGGCATTTGTGATTGTAGGTATGCACAGCGCCGGCAGGAACGTGAGGATAGAGTGGTTCAAGCGACAGGGCGTGATTCATGACTTCACGCATCGTACGATACTGAGGAACGTCTACGTGCGAATGGATGGCAGGGCGTAGTCCACCTTCAAACCTTCTAGCTCGACTCGCTGTATCAGGTAAATAGGCCCTAGCGAATTTGGAGAGTCGGTTAAATTCGGCAGAGTACTCCTTAACTGTCATGCTGCCTTGCCGCAGCTGCACGAACTCGTTTTCCATTTGACGTTGTACTGGAGGGGGTACAAACTCCTCTTCGAACGTGGCACGAAAAGTCGTCCACGAGATCGCCTCCTCTCCGTAATCAAATTGGAGAGATCGTCGATGCACGTCCCACCAATCGTATGCGTTGAGGCGGAGCTGTAGTTGAGCTGTAGTTGCGCACAGGCGACGCGCTTCTCTTCGGGGACCTCTAGCAAAGCGAAGTGATCTTCAAGTTCGGCCAACCAATCTAGAGCTACGACTGGGTCCTCAGTCCCGTTGAATGGGGTATTGCAGACTTTCTTGAAGTGGCCAAAGTCGAAGGCAGTCACGTCCCTCGCCCTTGGAATATGCGGCGTCTCTACTTCAAGAACGGGCTGTTCCACCGGAGTCGCTGGCGTTGCCGCGGACTGGTTGGATGCCAAAGTCTGAACGATCTGCTGCAGGGTATCTACCTGCTTCTGTTGGACTGAGAATCGTGCTTCTATATTGTCTTGAAACTTGAGCTGACTCTCTTCCGCCCGCTTCTCGGCCCGTTCATAGCGAGCCTCGTCCCTTTGTTGGTTTTCCTCCAACATCCGCAACATTTGCTGGATAGGATCGATGCTTGGCACGGCTCGCTGGCTCCTTGAACTTTCCGAAGTATCCGAACTACTTTCTTGGCCTTGCGTTTCGTCCTGTATTTGCGCTGCAGATTGCGCTGGAGCCATTCCTTCAAAAGAAGGTAAATTACATTAGAATTATAATGTATTATGGACTTATTGCATGAACGTATCTCATTTTGGCCTAGCGAGTTCAAGAGTTCGCACAGGAATTTGATCGTTAAAGGAACTTTTCCAGCACGAAGTCTAAGGAACTTTGAATCTGTGCTCTGATACCACTATGTCATGACCCGGTTCCGTAAAATCGTTTGAGGCATCCCCCGAATCGTGACCGCCGTACGGGCCTGGAGTTGCGCCCGCACAAGGCTTTAATGATTTGCATAGCAAGCACATATTCAGAGTACGCAGATAAATTGAAACACAGATTTGAAATATGGAAAAGTTCTCTTTATTAATAATGAACATCTATTACAAACTCCTGAACGAGTCAACTAATATGCCGAACGGCTTACAAAAGAGATGACTCAAAATGAGATAGCAGTCCTGTACATTACATCCCTTTATAAACTCAAAACGATAAAGACGTCCAGGCTTGAGGATAGCTTTGCCACGGAGCTGCATTTGTGTATGAAGAGTTGCAGCTTCTGGCTTCAAAATACTTCAAGGGGCGCGGTGAAGATGCGCCGACAGCTGGACTGGATCGGGAAGACGAATTTGGCTCCTCGCTCGGTTCGCCTTAGTGCGGAGAACCTGTTTCAACGAGGGT